>CM042328.1:30792842-31115342 GCA_023566125.1 Zingel zingel | reverse complement strand
ACCCTTGTGTTGTCTTCCTGTCAACCATGAACTTGTTGTCCTTCCAGGTCAAAATTGAAAAAAAGAATTTGAAAACTTTTTTATATGACATTATACCAATTTTTTTTTAGTTTAAAAAAAAGCACAAACTATGAATTATTTTGAGCAATAGTTAAGATCAGGGGAGTTTAGTCAGGATGCAGTTTTGAAACCATTTAAAAAAATTCAAATGCTATGAGACTGAATAAAACACCCAAAATGCAAAATTAAAAAAAAATAATTATTGATTTTACCTGAGAAGAACGTACATCCATGTTGCTTTTGGGGCAATTTGGTTGAAAGAAACCCATATTTCTGATATAAAAAAATCTGATTATTTGACCTGAGGACAACACAAGGGTTAAATGAGCTGATACATGGTTAAACCTCATTATCTCTTACCAGTGTATCTCCGTGTGTACTTTGTCCACAGCAATCCCACCAATCAGTCCCAAAACCTCCCAGTTAGAGAGGAAATGGCCTAAATATATTCTAAATCTTTACAATCATTCCCTGAAAGAACCAAGCAGGCGTGTCTTGTTGCACCATCAAAATTGTCTTCAAAACTTGACATTTTCAGCGTGTAGCTTACTAACTCGAAGGTTGATGTTTCCCGTATGGAAGGGGTTTTGAGAACGGCAACACACGGAGGCCCTCATTTATCAACCTAACGTAGAAACCAGCGCAGATATCATCTTACGACAGGCTTCACGTGTGATTCATAAAACGTTTGTATCACACCAATCGGAGCGTAAGAATGGTCGTACGTTGATAAATGCAGCGGCTGGAAACGATCGTAATTTTCAATATCATGCCCCAATATATTCTGGGTTTTGAGGCCTCGCCCCTACAATTTACGACATGGAGATATGTAATCCGGAAGAAGCGGCACTTTTCAGAGGTGGAGATTGAAACCCTGATACCTCAGGTTCATTTGCACTTACGTTTGTAGATTTGGCAGCCTGAAAACTGGTATTAAAGGCTGTAGAAAGGATGGGGAATGATGCAGTCAACAGTGTTGCCGTGGTAAATCGGACTCCAGCTGAAGTTTATTTAATTTATACATCCTTGCCATAGTAATATCCAGGCTTATATTGCAATCTTTTAGGCCTACATTGTGTACTATATTTAAATAAACACACAGTAGCGGAGATTATGCTGTGTCTTTTATTTTACTCGTGTTTTTTCCATGAGACAGAGCCAGGCAACCGTGAGCATGTGTCCTCCGCCCCCCCGTGCTGGACCACCACCTTGACCCTGTCTCCTGACAGCAGAGGAGCTGGAAAAACAACCCAAAATATGTCGGTCAATGGCAGAAATGAATCGTTCACTTGTGGCCATTAACGACACTTTAAAAGAGAACGAAAACCTGAAGAATAAATAAAAATGTTGTGCATCGTCATGTTTCCTGTATTGAGTAGGCTATCATTGCCAAACATAACACTATACCTTTTAAAAGCGAGGAATAATCTCCTGTCTCCTTGGTATAGCTCCAGTTGGGGCTGTGCTGGACACTGCTCTCTGGGCATCGGGTCATCTGGCTCTAGAACCCCACAGGCTAAAACTAGGTTGCAGAATTTTTCTGCCGTGTATAGTAGGGTCCCCCCCGCTGATGGAAGACTGAGCCATTGATCTGCCCTTAATCAATCCGATGGGGCGCTCCACCGTGGCCCGTGCGCGTACGTGTGCACTGTTGTACCGGCGCATAGAGGTCTTCTAAAAGAGCCAGATCTGCCATTGCTGATAAGTGATCAACTGATGACTTCTTCTTCTCCTGTTAAACTTGTTATATGCTGCACCACAAGTCCACACTGACTCCAAAACTTGAGTACACAAGTTCAGACCAGACCTGAGATTTTATCGCAGCCTACGCTCACGTTGAAATTGATAAATGCAGAGCTTTGCTTAGGAATCGGCGTACGCCCGTCCTACGCCTGCTTTAGGTTATACGCACGTTTCATAAATGAGTGCCATCCAAACTAACTAAACAAATTGAAACTAATTAGAATGTGTTATGACAAGGTTAAATCTGCACAAGGTAACTTCACTGAAAAAAAGACACATAGACACAAAGATTTGTACTTTGTACGTTTAAAAAAATAAATAAAACCCAATACGCTGGGTCATCATTGTCAACATGATGCTAAATATGTCCTTCAGCGTTTTCTTCTTCTCACTCACTGGGCTGACTTCACTCAAAGGGTTCCTGTGACTCGTCCTCATCAATTTCCAATGACATTTTATGAATTTAAATCTATAACCTTTTCCAGATTATTCTATCATGCTGAATTTCTTAATGAACGCCCTTCACATTTTCAAATATGCCCCACAGCCATAATGAAGACACAAGGAATCCCCTCCGGTATGGCAGTTTGCAAGATTCATCGCTTTCTGTTCTAACTGCTGACAATGGCGTCAGCGCTCCAATCTGACTGCAATTCTTGTTTTCTTTGTATTTATGCAAATGTTTGTTTGGATATTACAGATTCTGGTTTGATTGTGTTCCTTCCTCCTTTAAAAAAAAATGTGATTAAAGTCTCAAGTAAAATGGGTAGTGGTGAAACTACAGTACAGTGGAACATTTTTGTAATTCCCCACGGACAAGTGGTTTGCATGCAAATAACCTTATTAGCATAGCTAAAAGCCCTTCTTATAATGAGGTGACTTTCTGTCTGAGGAGGCTAAACATATAAGACAAAGATGAAAAGAAGATTAAGGCTGAAGGTAAATGATTGTACCATCTTTAATCATCTCTATCAAGAGGTACCTTTTTTCACTTTACTTAAAAAAGTAAGAAAAAAAGCAATGCCAGAAAGTCCATTTGCATGTCTCTATACTGTTTTCATGCTGCTTTCATTAAAATGCAAATCATGTTTAAAAAAATTAAAATAAAGAAATGTGGGGTTTAACTTATAATTGCTTTTAGCAGGTTTCTGCAATAGAATGATGCTTATTTTTTATTGATTTCCTTTCTTTTAAATGCATATAAAAATGGACTCACACAACATACAAAGAGTTAATGTATAGACTAAAAGTGTTTTTATTTGCATAGGGACACTGTAATGAAGAAGTTTGAACAATGGTCACAACACAACATACTCAAATGTTCTTTTCATTGGGTTTTAAAGATTTAAAGATTTAAAGATTTAATACAGATCCTACTTTGTACATGGGTAAGTACTATATTGTTTCCAGCAAGTTGACAGTGACAGTTACATATTCCAAGCTGCATCCTGATAGATAGGGCACAGGCATTGGATTGGATCATTTGGACCACAGCAGTAGAGCTACTTTTTTATTTTTATATTTTTTATTTTTCAGTTTAGTTTATTTCGAACAGGTTAAAAAATTAAATCTTCCAGAATCTTCCAAAGTGATTGTAAATGATTCAAATAAGGATTCCCATCTTCAAAAAGGAGTAGGAAGAAGGTAAAAAAAAAAAAAAAAAAAAACTTTCTGATCCTACCCCCTTTTTCTATTTTTAAACTTTTGTTAAATACAAAACAATTTGATGCTTCACTTATTTATATATGTATACATACACACACACACACACACACACACACACACACACACACACACACACACACACATATATATATATATATATATATATATATATATATATATATATATATATATACAGTATATCTACACATGCATACACATTGACACACATACAGTACATATACACATTTTTTTCTTTTCCATCTATCTTCTTTTCCATCTATCTACTTATTTTTCTTCTATCGACATCAAACCGAATAATAACCCATACATATATATATATATATATATATATATATATATATATATATATATATATATATATATATATATATATATATATATATATATATATGTATATAGACATCTATATATATGTCTATGTGTATAAGCCCAGGAACCATACAGTCACACAATGCTACTTAACATGTGTATTAAATATAGTACTGCATATCAGATGGATATTGGCCACGTTTCAACCAAAAATCAAATCAGTACATACAAGATTGATTATATGACTGATTCCTGTGTCACGGGATTATAACAACAATCCATGATCTCCTTATTTAGAACAGATAAGCTTTACTATGAAGCAAAATGCTACAACATCTGAGCCACAGCACCCGAGCCGTTTTGGGCAGCACCTAAGCCCTATGAACGTAACTGAAGACTTTTCGTGGCTACATTTACACAAACTGGCACTGCATCATTTCCTAAAACAAACACACACACTGATACAGTAGAGGCACATGAACACACACACTCCTGGGAAGCGGGTGGGTTGGGTGGGAGGAGAGTGCCAACATTGCACCCCCCCCTTCCATCAACAAAAATAGCACTGCAAACAGTGTCTGTATGGTGCAGAAGGCTCAGAGAACCGCGGATGGCATTATGTTAAGGCAGAATGTGGATGTCAAGCCATAATTTTGTTGCTGTCAACAAATCCCTTTAAAAGACCAAACCAACAGTGAATGTATCGACTGACAAGTATTGTGTGTGTATCAAAGGCTGATATGTGATCTTCCTCTGGGCCAAAGAGCTCCATTGTTGTCCAAAAACTATGGAAAGCCACACACTGTTGCACTGTGAGATATGTCCCTTCATTATGATGAACATGAGCACTGCAGTTTATTTTGACTTAATCCCCCCCCACACACACACACACACACACACACACACACACACACACACACACACACACACCGTCCTGCTGCCGTAAGTACTCAGTAGCACATCAAATCAGCAGCTAAAAATAGTCCCTTAGCAAAATGCACTATTTACTCCTCTTTGAGTACCGTTTGCCCAGTTGTTTTAGGTAAATACTCAACCTGTTAGCTGCTCTGTGAGGCTGTACTGTACAGTGGTGCTTTGAGCTAAATGCTAACATCAGCATGCTTACATATAAGCAGTGGTGGGAGAAGTATTGAGATCCTTTACTTAAAGTGACTATATGTAACTTTGAAATGTTTCTGAAACTGTAATATTCCATCTGATGATCTGATAAATGACCTGTAACAGCAAACGAGACCAACAGTGAAAAGAACGCTAGTTTTATAAAGTTTTTATTAATGCCTCTGCCCGGTCCGATGTTTCCAACAAAGTGACAGAATGATTGACGGCAGGTAGACGGAGCTACAGTAACACATTCTGACGGGTCACAGATTTCACTGTAACACCAGAAAAGCCTGTTAGTGTATCCAGCCAGGAAAAGGGTAGCAGGAGATTTCTTTATAGAGGCCTAATTGTATTTAAATGTTATGTTAGAAGTTATCTGCTGTAGTTATGGCTGATACTGGGGCAGGACCATCACAGGAGAGAAGGAAATTAAAAGAACAACTAAAAGATAAAAGGGAAAGAGAAAGACAACGGGCGAAATGTCTTTTGGCTTTCAACAGATAGAGACAATTACGGGATTGTAAATGATTCAAAAACATCCCTGAATTGGCCCTCAGGTATGTAATGTCTACTGTATTTCATTCATAAAATAACTTCAGATTGCGTGATGTGGTTGTACGTCAGTAGTCAACATCAAATGACGTCGCCCTTCCATTTAGCGTGGACGTTATATTCCTTTTAGTCCGTGTTTGTGTTGGCTTACTATTTTCTTTTCCCTTGTCCCCCTGTACTTGTGTAAAGTATCCTTGGGTTTAATGAAAGCAGAGCACGTTTTTCTCCCATCCCAGAATGCTTTGTGGACTAGCCAGACCCTCCTCCGCAGCTTTGTGGAGGAAGGTCTGTCAATGCGAGACTAGGTTTATAGTGTCACCAGGCCCTTCTACTGAAATCAAACAACTGGATTATGCATTGGAGAGATTAAGATTAAGATTAAGCCCCTCTCAGGATTTGTTACATCACTCCATCACATCTTGCATTGATTATGTGTATATTAATCTGTAGTACTTGTATATATGTCAACCAATAAACAAAGAAAAGTAACTAAACATGGTGATCAGAAGAGAAGTGAAGTGATGTTTAATAAAGCCATCCTGTTTTCTCTGCCAAATAGATCCATGGATGTTATATTATGAAATATGTACACATAAACAAGAAATGTACTTCCGCATGTACCTTGTAATCCATTCAGCTGTGTTCAGCCAACTCCAAGAATACAGAAAGGAGGAAGAATTATGACTAATGAAGTCATAAAAAAACCCATGGCCAGGCACTCAAGGTTGGTCACAAAAAGTGATAAAAGGCCTTTCATCAACAGGGCAAGAGATGAAAAATACACCAACGCGATCGGTTTGAGCCTTCCTCAACTCCAAGAATAGCTGCTAAGGCATTTTGATGTTGCAAGCCGATGCAAGGCTGAGTGTCTGCGTCCTGCGGTCGACACACACACACACACACACACACACATTTATCGGTGTTTTTTGTCCCCAACGGCACTAGGATTAGGTACTGGTTATGGTTATGGTTAGGGTTAGGGTTAAGGTTAAGGTTAGGGTTAGGTGCCTTGAAGGCAGCGGTCGCAGCGCTGCCTGGAAGGAGCAGTTGGGGGCAAAAAACACCATCGATCCACACACACACACACACACACACACACACACACACACACACACACACACACACACGCATTTCCTGTGCTAAACTGATAATCATCAGAACACTAAAGGTAGAAAAATTCAAGCTGAAATTGGAACAGCCGAGCTCATGGAGAGGAAATGTAATCTACAAGAGTTTTCCCACTGAATCCTTTCCAGACACTTTGCTCTGCTTCACTCTCCCCCCCCCCGCCCCCCCAACCCACCCATCACCACCACTTCACCTTCTCTTCCTCCACTGTCATGTTTGCTGGCTACATTGTGAAGCTGATCTGCAATTGCTGATTGAGGTTCCTCTTTTTTTTTTCCAAAGATACCTCCTTATCACAGTGAGTGAGTGCCATCCGTGTCACTCTGGAACAACTTTAGCTACCGGTGTGGGGACATGACTGACAAGTGAATGACACAGGATGCAGGGTGGCTTATTCACTCTAACATTTAACTCGTAGTATGCTTTAATGCAAAGAGTTGACAACTCAGGCAGTTGAACTTAAAGTGATATGATAACAGTAAATTAATTTTCAATTGTTCCTTTCTGAATTGAATCATGAATTGAAGTGGCACTTGGCTTAAAGTTTTTGTGTAAGAAAGTATTACTGTTTCATCTAAAGTCTGCAGTATTCGGACCATGAAAGAAGCAGAGAGCAGTACACAGAGAAAGTACAATCTAAGGACACCATCAGCTAGTTGCTTTGGCCAGGCTTCCTACACATAGATTTGACACAATGGAATCAACAGGGTTTGGAAACTAAAACATGAAGACATACAAATATAATATAATATAATACAATGCAATAATCCTTCAATAAAAAAACCTGAACTATACAACTTTTCGTCACAGTAGCCATGTTTCCATCCACACGTTTTTATGCATATTAAGTAATACGGAATGAGAAATACCTTATGGAAAGAGTAAAATTGGATTGAATTTCATGAATATCTACACAAAGTTTGTACGTTCGATTTCAACGGATTTTCTCTTAATTAGTAGCCTGGATGCCAGCCGAACTTTGCCCGGCCCACAACATTTGAGGTCGGGAAGTTCGGTCTGGATTTGATCCGTCGTGGAGCAACTACGCTCCAACCAGAGCTGTTCGGACCAATCAAATTGTCAGGGCGGGTTTTATACGATGATGGACAGATGATCAACAGTAACGTTATCAAGCACGTCACCAAAGAGCGCTTGGGTTGAATTTCGTTTACAACAAAGATGGCTGCCGCTAGAGAATTGAGATGTGTAGATTCCACCATCGTGTCTGTTATAGAAGATATCGACAGCGCATTAGTTTTAAAAGAGGAACAGAGAACCGCGATCAAGGCATTTGTCGATCGGAAAGATGTTTTTTGATGTCCTTCCTACGGGATTCGGCAATGTCACATACTCCGTTGCTCTGATTGGTTGTAGGTCTATCCAATTGAGTGCAAATCTCAAATCAATTCAATATACCAATTTGATCACAAAACAGCATGTGACGTCAATACGCACAGGTTTTTATTTGCTTTAAAGCTGTTGGATGGAAGCACACTTTTCACCGGCTTCATTTGCATGAATGTTTTTAGCAAACTTCAGATAATTCGGTCGACCAGTGGATGGAAACACGTTCTTGTGTCAGAGACGTGTTGGTTATTTTGAGGCTGTAGTTGTGCAGTGCATGCACACTGAACAGTGTCTACAGTAGCTTGTTTAGTTTAGTCTGATCCCAATCCTAACAAAAGGTTTTCTCATGTCTGTGCAGTTCACTGTGCTGTGAAGTTCAAATTTTATACATGCTAAAGCCAATATTAAAGGATAACACCATATTTGTATTATCACCTGGTGAACCCCAAGCCTGCTAATGTATGCCATTGCTCATTAAATACCTGTTCTTAGAGTAGTAACAAAGAGTGTAAAGTTTGTTATGAGGGTGGCGCCACATAATCAGCTCACCGACAAAGATCGACGGCCAAGCCTGTCTCCTAGAAATTACATTTACTAATTTGTTTTGCCCAATACATTGTGATGGAAACATAATTGCTGGCTGGATAACGTTCAACTTTTTGTGAGTGAAGGAAATGCTATGTTTTTGTAGGGAAGTGGGGAAGTAGTTGGGGTGAACGGTGAGTGTACACAGTATTGGAATCAGAGACTGAGGAACGACTCCCATGGGAGGTTTTGGCAACACAAGCACTTTAGTTAAAGTTAGAGAAAGATTGTGGTCTTGATTGTTGAATATTAACATTATATTTAGAAATTATAGACACCATTGTGCTAAAAGTAATTTCTGTCTTTTTTAAAACATTTTTTTACCTTCATTTATTCAGGGACGGTTTACTGAGAGGAAGCCTCTCTTTTTGCAGTAACGCCCTGATCATATTCACACAGTTCCACAGTCATACCTGGAAGCTGCCCAGTACAACCACAGTCTGATCTGCTGGCCACTCAGCAGCTCCACTGGAGCTGTTGGGGTTAAGGGCCTATGTCTAATGTCTAAGCAAGACTGTCAAATTTCCCTAACATAAGTCACAAGTCTCTGTTGCAAATTAGTCAGACTGCTTTACTTCCACAAATCTGACTTAAGCTCTGCTAGGCTTTGAGCTAAGTAAGGTGGATGTGTCTACCGCAGATTCATTAAGATGCAAGCATATAGCATGTAAGGCTTAGCATCTTTGCTTAGTAGCATGCTAACAATAGCATGTAAGTAATCCGATCCAGTAACCCAGAAAATCCCTTTAGATTTCAGATGGTGTTCATAGCTAAATCATACAGTAGGCTTGCAAAAATAAATAGGATGGATGTTACCATGGGAAAAAAAGTTAATGCACACCATGACAAACAGTCAATGGGTTCAGGTGTACATGTCTCAAGGAAAGACAGATAATAGAGGATGCCACATTTAGGTTTTCACATTCTACAGTACATAACATGAGCGTACTGTAAAATTGTGAATTCAGGTTGAAGATATAAAATAAGCACACTATACAAGATTAATTGGTTATTTACTTAAGAGATACTGCAACATACTAACTATATACAGTAGAAGTAGTACATTTCAACTGAAAATTGACTGAACATGCACACACTTCTGTGGGAGTTGACATATTTTCATGCACCAAAACTGGCTGAAATTCCCAAGTACAGCAATTATGTTATTTTTTTTGTTTTAAGAAAGGTGTAGGCCTACACAGTTACAAACAAAGGAAAGTGAAAACACCCTAGGAAATAATATTTTCTATTTGTCTTGGACCTCTCTTTTAATCAGGTATATGAACATCTTTGCAATTATCTAAAGTCCTTTGAGAGCAGTGTTAGAGGCAGCACATCCCCCTGGGCTGCACGCTGATGTTTCAGGTTGCATTCTCCTGAACTCCTGTGTAGGTGCGACTATGCTGAAAATTGGAAATGTTCTACCAAACCTAAAGTAAAATATCACTTTAAATGGACCCAGGCATCTGCAGAAGGCACCACCAACACACACACACACACACACACACACACACACACACACACACACACACACACACACACACACTCTCACAATGAGATCAGCAGAAGGGAATATTTGAGGAGAGTGGTGGGGGATTAATGAGAAGGGGATTAGCAGGTGGGTGCCTCTGTGTGTGTGTGTGTGTGTGTGTGTGTGTGTGTGTGTGTGTGTGTGTGTGTGTGTGTGTGTGTGTGTGTGCGTGTGTGCGTGCGTGCGTGCGTGCGTGCGTGTGAGTGTGTGTGTCTGAGTCTGCAGAGTTAGCCACTTGAGTGTCAGCAGAGATCTGGCTGGGGAGGGTGGTGAGTATGTCTTGGAGGAGCAAGGCAGGCAGGCAAAGAGCTGCTGCAGGCCAGACAGCCCAGCCAGTGCAATGACAGGTCAGACTCTTTGAGCATGCAAAGCATGGAGAGAAGAGAAGACATCTGGCAACTTAGTTTAGTAGATGGATGGCTATGTTACTTGCAGCAAAACTGTCCAGCATCATATGCATACCACTAGAAGCTATTAAGTTTGTCTTTCATAAAACCCTGCTGTAAAGATACATCTGCTGGTCAAACATAATTACAGATGATTTTAGTCTGTTTGCTAATTTTAGTTTAGTTTCAGTTTTTCAGAAGGGTTTAGGGCGTTAGGATGGCTGAATACAGCTGACAAATTTCATTTGTCTGTGAATGACAATAAAGGCACCTTTAACCTTTCTCCAAGAAAAAATGGCTAGCTTGTTTGTTTTTTTGCTTTCTGTGTGTGTGTGTGTGTGTGTGTGTGTGTGTGTGTGTGTGTGTGTGTGTGTGTGTGTGTGTGTGTGTGTGTTATTGGGAGGATGGTACCTGATCAAGAACAGAGCATCTTCCTGAGAGGATTACCAAACATAGCTACCCAAACTGACAACAAGCAACTTGAGAACACACTTTGTGGAAAATGTGAAATAGTTAATTCTTTCAAATTGTAACGTAAATCTATGCAAAGTAATTGGTGCCCCACCATTTAATTCCACCTAAAGACGGCACTGAATGTGAAGACCAAACAATGAGGCCAATACCAGTTGAGTTTGCTGCTCTTGGCTGGACGGCCTCTGTTTGTCTTAGTGTCGGGGGGCAAAGAGAGCAGGCAGCCGAATGGAATTCTTGGAAACACCAAACAAACCATATTAAATTTCCCCTGAAATGCCATTGGGGGAGAGGCGTGGAGCATGCGTGGCAGGGGAGGACGGACAGAGTGGTGGACAGCAAAGGTATATAGAGAGCTCAGAATGAAGGGAAAGTGGGAGAAAAAGTGGGTTGGAAGATGAGGAGAGGCAGAGAAAGAGATGTTTGCAGACTGTAGGGCGGACATGGGGAGAGTGCCAAGTCACGCTGGAGGTAAAGGAGTTTTAAAAGAAGTAGAAGTGGCACTGATAGAAGGGCATATCAAGATAGCATGAGGATATTGTTTTACCCTCATATTCTGCAAGAACCTCTCTTTCAGTAAATGTAAAAACAGTGCTATCATAGTGGTTGAGCTAACATTAGTTAGTCAGGTTTGAATATGAAACTGAATATAGCACAGTTATCAGCAAGCCCATGTTTTGTGTTTACCGCAATGAACTCAATGTCTTGTTCATGTGCAACAGCTTCCGCTTAGAAACAGAGGTCAAAAGACGCAAAAATTCTAAATAAAAATGAATGAAAAATAGGGCTACTCCCTATTAAAACTATATACTGCATATATAACTCACATATTAACTCTCCTGCTCAGAATCTGATCCCTCGCAGAGTGAAAATTAGAGCGGATCATGATCTTGAAAGGTGGTGAAATAATAATAATAATAACTCTTTTTAGCTATCAAAAAAAACAAAACTGCAGGTGCCTCAACATCAACCCCCCTGAGGAGAACCTTTGACAAACCAGAGCTACAGTCAGTGACTACAGCCTCACATCCCCCCCCCCCCCCCCCCCCCCCCCCACCCCACCCCACCCCCCCCCCCCCCCCCCGCCTCTATGGGCTGAAGGGACATCTGGAGCGCATTAAGGCACTAAGGACATTGGATCTCCCCAGAGCGCCTGACTGGATGGGTGGCCCACTGTAACCCCCTTTCAGCAGCAGGGCCCGGCCCCACCTGATTGATAGAGGGAGCCCCACACACACACTTAACACTCACACACACACACACTCTCTGACAAATCCCACACAGTTGACATACAGCATGGATCATTGAAACGTTGGTGCTGCTGCTAACATGGATTAGTATGGACACATGTACTTCCACCTTTCACTGTTTAGTTTGGCCTTTCAGTCATGCGTTGGGTACATGTTGCTCTTCTACTTTCAACATGGAAAGTTTTACAATCCCAAAAACAACTTCATTGTATCAGTATAGTCAATTTAGATCCATTTACTGTACATGTGCCAGTAGACAGGCAACAGCAGGCGGGTTTTTACTCCCCATGGCAAACACAAATTTCCTAAAACGCTCAGTAGTATATAGAGCGATACAAATTAAAAAAGCACATTGGAACATTATATTTGTAGAATATGCATTTGGGGTATGTTTTTTCTGGGTACTATGTTAAGAGAGTCATCAGTGTAAACTTAAATTCATATAGACACACATATTAGTATAAGTTGTACTCATTCTGTAATACATTTCTTATGTTTGTCATTTATGTTGACAGTAATGTTCAATGTTTTAAATGTGGACCTGAGGAAGAGTAGCTAACGGGGATCCTATAACAAACTAAACTAAACATGACACACTATATGTACACTACAGTCCTACAATGTTGCCCCATGTGTTACAAGTGAATTTAGAGCAAGCGTGTAGAAGTGCATTGTAATAAAACTTGGTAATCACTAAATACAGACTGCCTTGCTTTTAATGTAAGTAACAACTCCTGACATATGGAAGTAATAGTGAGAGCATGAATACATCTCTGAGCTTCATTGACAACGTGCAATTTGTACAATGCCTGAAGATTTTCAAAGCATTCCCCGACACATCATTCACACAAATAAAGATGCAATCCAAGGCCATCTCGTTTTCAGGATTGTACTTTTTCATTAAAGCCCAGGGTGGACATTTCTATTAGGATTTTCGAAGCAGATGGTTCCATGCACTGACAAAACACAAACTTTTTCAAGGGGGGGAGTTCAAAGAACCTCCTCATTTCCAGCAAATTGCTTTGCCTGATTTGCCATTTCAAATAAATTGCAGCGTTGGCCAAAATTTGCAATTCCCAGGAAGTCGTCCCCTCAGCCACACAGAAGAAGTTAATCCATATTTCACGTTTGAATATAAGATGGAAGCAGAGAAAAAAGGGAAGGGAAGATAGGTAACTCCTTGCCAGAAGATGAGGAGCGGGGAGGGGAGGGGTGGCGGGAGAAGCTGTGAGAGTGGAGAAAAGGCGAGAGAATGGGAAGAAACAGGCGCCATTTAGAGTAAATGGCATCCAAAAACCCTCTCCAATTATCTTTGCCTGCCATGCCAGTGAGACTGACTTAATTAAAACGACTTGACAGGGAGGGGAGAGAGGAAGGAACTGCCAGTGATTGAGGGGGCAGGCAGACGACGTATCTGCACGGAAACACAAAGCTGAGGCACGGCGCAGGCTGTCCACCACTCTCCCTTTTCAATTCCCGACTTCAAAAGAGAATAAAGAAATAATAATAAAAAAAGAGAGGGGGCTCTCTCCATTCGCAGCCATGTAATTGCGCTATTTAAATCCTACATTTTTATCGTTGTTAGAATGTTGGTTGAGGGGAAAGAGGAATGTATGTAAATGGATAATAAAAAAGCATTTTTTTGTTCTTGTCCCCCCCCCTTCATAATCCTTCTGCCTTTTTTCTGAGAAAAACCTCTGACAGTGACCTTTTCGCATGAGGTCTGTTTCTATGGAAACTACGTCCAACCCTTCTATGTTTGGTGTTTTCTTGTCATCGGCCAAAACCGGCCCACTTGTGACTAAGAGGAAGAAAGCATCACATTTAAAGATGTGTCTGTGTTTCCACTCGCGTGTGTCTACAGTACAGTGCAGGCCTGGGCACGAGCAGAGAACATCTACTGCTGTAAAGATATGACGTGCACAACGTTATGCCTTTTTCAAAAGGAGACAAAAGGAGAGCATCACGACATCACCTGAGATGCAAACTGATGAATCATACTGGAATCAGACATCGAGTATCATTTCAAAAAGAATTCCTTCTATACAAATGTTAAATCATTAACCCATGACTTTTACATAGTAGGTTATCCGCTATTATTGCAACAGGACCTCAGATTTTTGTGATAATAATAATAATACATTTATTTGATGTACTTTAAAAGGAACTAAGGGCGCCTAGGTAGCTCACCTGGTAGAGCACGCGCCCATATACAGTATAGAGGTTCACTTCTTGACGCACAAAAAAGCATCATCAACATCAATAACAGCACAGATACATATTAAAAAGGTGCAGCAAAACAGCATAGAAACAAATGAAAACAGCTCAGTTGTTTACAGGTCAAAAGCAGCTCTGAACAGCTGGCTTTTGAGTATGGTTTTAGATGATAGATTGTTTATTTATTCATTTTGGCATTCCAAATTTGTGGCAATTTAGTCTGACGTTTTTCCTCAATATAGGAAAGGATAGATTTCTTAATATAGAAACATATTCATTTTACGTTTTAAACGTTGCATGTAACACTCATGTCGGGCTGTTGTGTCCCTGTGCTCCTTGTATCCAAATAGCCAATACAGCCGAGAATGTCTTTTTTTTTGTAAAAAAAACCTGTCACAAGGCTTTTATTTTGAAAAGCCGCTTCATATTCAAATGATCCTCCTGCTGGCCACTGTAGCCACACTGCAGGATTAACAGTATTTTGCCATTCATGTTGTGAAAAACAACAATAACAATCTTATAATAGAGTTCATTAAGTATCAAATATATCAAATATCACATCATTACCCTGCAATAGTATACCACATGAGGTGAAAAAACACCATTAAGTGCAATAAGGTTCAGGTGGTTGCTTAAAATATGTGCATACATTTACATCCAACTATGAGCATAGAGCCAATTTAGATGTAAAATATGTTGCTTTCCAAATAGTTTTATAACTCACTTTACTTTAAGAAAACATAAAATGAAATTCCATTTGCACCAAACTATGTGCTGCTGATGTCAAGTCAAGCTCTTCTTCATAAACACACACACACACACACACACACACACACACATTCCCGCTCACATACACAAGCACACACTCCTCTCACACCTCGATCAGCCAATACACAGTAACTGCTCATGTGTCACAGCCAACACCTGTTACTGTGCTTTTGTCTTTCTGAGCTTATTGTAATAGACTGTACAGTATTTCTCACTAAACACAACACAAACTCAGGCTGTTTCATCAAGTGTGTTTGCACAGAAGGTTGGTGGGCGCTATCATTTGAAGTTTAGGTGTGAGAATACACGGTAGACCATAATTTCCAGGATTGGGCAACCACTGTATTAATATACATACATTGGCTGGAAAGAGTAGGCAAAGGCAACAACAAAAAAACGCAATGAATACAACTTTGAAACTCCCTGTTGTTGCATTTGCGTTAAAGTTAATATATTTTCAAGACACGACATTTTAAAAGAAGAAATCATTTTTACTTTTTAATTTAAAAACAAACTGTACATCACTCATCTAAAACAACACACTGGTTATTAATATTAGTAAAACCAGTTTTCTTATAAGTATTGCATTTGATTAGGCACTGTCTGAAAGGTTTAGTGTGCCTGTGAAAAAGAGATTATCTGTGTGTGTGTGTGTGTGTGTGTGTGTGTGTGTGTGTGTGTGTGTGTGTGTGTGGGCTTGTTTAACTACATTCGAGGGGTCCAAAAAACGGGAGTCCAGTATACTTGTAGGGTCTGCACAGCCTTGTGGTGCCAAAATGCTGGACCCCACAAGGTTAAAGGGCTGTTTGAGGGTTAAGACTTGGTTTTAGGATTAGGGTTAGAATTAGGTTATGGTTAGGGTGAGGGCAAGGGTTAAGGTTAGGCATTTAGTTGGGATGGTTAAGGTTAGGGTAAGGGGCTAGGGAATGCATTATATCAATGATGGGTCCCCACAAAGATAGTGCCACAAACCTGTGTGTGTATGTGTGTGTGTGTGTGTGTGTGTGTGTGTGTGTGTGTGTGTGTGTGTGTGTGTGTGTGTGTCTGTGTGAGACAGAGAGAGGGGAGGGAGGGCTGAGTTAGCATGACAACTGCTATTTTGATGGGGCCAAAGCCAAGTATCTCCACATATCCACTTTCCCTCTCCCATTCATCCCCTGTTCTCCCTGCTTTTCCATCTCCAGGGCCCTCCCTCTCCTCTCCATCCCCCCATCTTCTTTCTCATTCCCGCCATTGCTCTCTTCCTAAACTCACATTCTCCTCTTTGCACTGATCTCCCTTCTCCCCCCCCCCCCCCCCCCCCCCTCTCAATGTCTTGCCCTGCTCAGCGAGCTTCACATTCCCTTGTGTTGAGCTTAGAGAGCAGTTAAAGAAAAAAGAAGGCGAGACAGAATATTAATTATTTCATGCTGGTTGTTTGTTTGTTTTTGTTTGTTTTGTTTTTTTTTGGGGGGGAGGGGGGGGGGTGACACTCTGTGCACTGCTTTGGCCATGTCCCACATTGCCTCAGGGAAACAGTCAATGCCAATAGTCTCTGAATTGAAAGAGATACAGATAAAGTGAGGATCGACTGTGTAGCCCTAACCCCCCGGTCCTCGGCTTCTCACTGGCCAGATTGTTCTCCCTGCTGCACACACAGACACACACACACACACACACACAGACACACACGCACACACATACACACACACACACACACACACACACACACACACAAACCCACACACCACCACTGTCTCAGCTCCAGTTGCCAGGGAGACCGCCATACCAGGGCTCTGACCCAGGAGGGGGGTTTGGGACTGTTTTTCAACCCCCCCCCCAAAAGCAGGGGAGATGGCAGCTGTGGGACAGCTGTTCCTACCAGGCCCCGAGTCTTAAACCATGACCATCGCACCACCATCAGTGCAGCCTGGACGGCGTTTTAGGGGACAAAAACACCCTGCAGCCCAAATGATTAGACACATCTGCCGTACTTAGCAAATTCCTTAGAAAAGTCTGTGGAAAATAACAGGAGTTTCTGTACAGCACAATACAGACCTGACTCCAAAATGCGTTCAGCTCCCTAGTTAATGTGCTGCTTTCATTTCTTCGATTCCCTTCTTCTTCCTCAACTTCCCCATACTTATTGTGGCATTCTAGCCCACCTGAACATGGATCTTTAAGACTGTGGTTTTAAAGGAGGGAAGCTGATATTTAAGAAGTGTTGTATTTGAATTCAATACTATATTATGGAGAGTTGTTGCCCTCAGTTTTGATTAAAACATGTTGAGACATAGTTTAAGCTTGGGAGTTTAAGTCAGGCTTGAAATAAGTACTAATAGTACTTCATTCGTTCTATTATTAGTGGTATTTTAACCTATATATTTTATTTTTTGCATTACTTTAAAAACCTGAAAATGTCCTCAGGCTACTAAAAAGTATGAAGAAAGTGTTGATCACAGCAGCTAAGAGGCAGGTAATCATTAACTCTTTGTTTGTGAATCAATAAGATAAATAAAAAAGAAAGAAAAGGAATAGAAAAAAAACACTTTGTTTTAGATAGTCCCATATTTCAACTTTGCACTTGTTTATTTTTTATTCATGTACCATACAACCATCTGTATGGTAGATGGTTTGGAGAATGGAGAATGATTGGTTAAAAAAACAAGTTACGTACTTAGCTATAAAAAATAAACTGGGTTGGTCTCATGCTGTGTGTTGACAGTCAAATGTCATCTACTTTTATAACGTCAGTAAATGCATACTAGCGTTTGCATTAGATGGTAATTCAACGGCATTTTGACAGCACACCAACAAAGCGGAATTATTATTTTGTTTAGCTACTTGTAACATCAGACTGCATTATCTTTCGGTCAAATTTACCTCTGCTCACTGCCCACAACAGATATAGCCCATGGGTAATTGGCCTCATTTCCACTGTGTGTCCAGACAGGCTGTATAATGTCGTCTTGTTGTTTATATCGCTGCATTTCCCTTGATGCACACTCTGTGATTCCTATTTGCATGTTGTCCCCAAAAGAGATAATTACCTCCCATTTGGCCTGACTGTGAAGAAGTAGCCATGCAGAGCCCTACACTTCTTTACTGACTAATAAGGGCTGGATGAATTAAAGGGGAATTCTGCCATTTTTATGTGATGTTTAAATAGGCTTTACGTTTACACAGGACGGGCAAACCTACAATAGTACATGTAGGTCCTGTGATTTACACAAAAACAGCAGCTCAATGTTGTCTTTGCCAATGGTGCAAAGAGTCAAGAAATAGTTACTGGTAATGTTATACCTTGACAACCAATAGTTGGCACACATGAAACTGTAACGCCAAATTCTCTCTCTTATGCTCCCATAAACAAACTAGCAGATACATAGGAGCCAGGGAATGAAGCTGAGTCAGGGTTGTGGTAGCAGTACAGTATCCATTACCCCACTGATTCTATAATGCTTGCTTCTCAAAGGTGAACACGTCGGTTTATTCAGCGTGTAATAGAATTTGGCAGGCCCCTCATCTGCAGGAGCCAAAAAGGCCATTGGGCTGAAACCAACGGCAGACAAACCGTGTCAACTTTAAGATGTCGCGGCAAATTAAAGTATAGGGGCACTGATCTTGCAACTGCAAAGCGAACATTGTAACTATATTCAAATGGGGAAGAGAGCGATTTCCCTAAGATGGATGGCCGCCATGCAGTGCATTCCAAGGGCAGACAGATCAGTACGGGATCATTAGATCTGTGATGGTTGCTGTAGTGGTCTGAGTGGAGAACTTTGTTAACGTGACTGCACTGAGCATTTGGTGGAAGAGGTAAAAACGCATGTATTGTTTTTGTACGGATTGTACATATTGTATTTCTAAGACAAACCCACAATGAAATGCATGTATAAATGGATTCGGGTTTGTTCTGTTACACATCAAAACTAAAGAGAAATACCCAAAAAGAAGATTTTCGTGCAGAACTTTTCTTCCAGTCGTAGCCACTCTTGTCACACATTCTTTCTGTTGATGTTTGGATGGAACCACATTATCAAAAAAAGAACTAAGAAAGTATTTGTATAGTCATTTTGGATCATAATTTATCATCAGGCAACAACAATAAGAGATTCAACAGCAGTGGGCTTCTGATGCCATTGTTTGGCCTTCAACCCATATGCAGATTTAAAGTATGTATTATTGTCTTGGTCTCATCATGTTGTATTCATGCCATGTATTCATATTCATCCATGTTTGCACCAATCCAAGTCCCTCTCCGTCTACATAAAGTGTGAAATATGTGGGAGGATTTGGACTGGACTGTCCACTCACTTGTAAAATATATAATTTAAACATATCTGTTGCTATTACTTTGCCAAAAATGAAATAGTTGCCTTGAGAACGCTTCCAAGAGCATGGGACACATAAAAATAGCTGCTTTTCATATTCAACTGAACAGCCAGAGGAATTATGCAAACGTATCAGTTTATCAGCGTGTCTATTTTTCAGGAGTATTGTCTCTCTCTATATTAAGCTAGTAGTCCTCTAGAGAAAGAGTAACCTGTTCTTTTTTTTTCATCAGAGTGCCAGGAAAAGGAGCAGGCTAAGTTAGAACAGTGGGGATTTGGCTCTCCCCCTCCATCTGTTTTGTTTTCCTTCCATCTCCCTCTTTTTGATGAGCTGGGTCTTCAGTCCCCCTTATAAAATCCCATTAGCTCTTAATGAAGTCGGGCTCCTAGCCTCTCGGCCTCACCTCATTTAGCACGATTGTCTGGCGGCCATTAGCATGGAGGCAATTACAGCCGCACGACAAGAGTAATTGGAAATGCCGACAGGGACCCTGAGAAATGGGAATAAATAAATAAAAAAAAAAATATATATATATATTCAACCTAATAAGCATCCATTCAGATGACGGGGAGGGAGCCGCATGTGTCTAAGTTAAATCAACATAATTACAATTAGGGCTGGTAGGGTAAAGAGCCCGGGTGAGGCAGAAATGGTTATGGATGGATTGGAGGGTGACGGTTAAGCATAGAAGTAGCAAGTGTGATGGAGGGAAATGTGGGATCACACAGTGACGCTAATAATGTAGAGCATAGGCGTGACCCTAAAATCATGTAACAGAGAGGTCAGAGAGAGTACGTCGGCGGGTGCCAGTTTGCCTTCCAATCTTCTTTGATTTAAGTCATTCTGTAGCCAAAATAGAGCCAAGAATCATTTCATTACCTCCGCAAATCCTCCTAACACAAGGCCTGACTGCAGCCCTCAGAATCTGAAAAATTATCACTAAAGATGGTGTAATATTAACCCACAAAGGGTACAGCTACTGCCCCGTTTGAAATTTGAAATGGCAGCCACAATTCCATACCTGTTAAGACCATCGGCTAAAACGCTAGAAGTTCAGATACAGCATTTGTCAACACTATGTTTATCAGCAACAACTACATCCAGCTCAGTTGCCACAGTTATAAAGTACTTGCGATTAATAGGAACTTCCAGGCGTCTTGATTTAACTAAAATCTCACAGAATGAACACATATAAGCCTGGCAGGGCTAAAATCACAACTGTGAGGAATCCCGCTACTGCAACTCAGGAGGAAAGGCAAATGAATTTCTTTTCATGAGCACAGCTAAATGAGGCCCTAAACACTTTCCTGCCAGCATTCCTTGAGCATCCAATTTGTAATAACATGCTGTGTTTGTGAGATGAATTCCTGTGATGAATTCCAGCAGGTTATATTATTGTGTTACCTCCAACCTGCCAAGGAGGTTATGTTTTTGGTCCAGTTTGTTTGTGTGTTAGTAGGCAGAATATAAGGATAAAACTTAATAGATTCTTAATAAATAAAAGCTGTAATAGATTCTTAATGGATTTGGTGGTAATTTAGGCAGTGTCATGGAGGCAGTGGTAGCTTTTGGTGGATAGCATGCACCTACATGTGAATATCTAGGGTCTCATTAGGTGTTTGCTCTTAACTGCTTAATTGTAAGGCATACATATAAATATACTTTATATAAATCATTTTTTATTTATATAAAAACGACCCATACTTACCACACTCACTCCCGCTCAACTAGATTTCATCATCATCATTTTGAATGTTTTGCAAAAACAATGTTCCTACTGTCCAATGTGCAACAGCATTTTCTCTAGGCATGGATTTTCTGACATGAACTGCCGCAATGCAACATTTAATGTCAGGTGGCGCTACAGCAACATTCATACTAAAGAGTCAACCAGCCCTTATTAGTTTGACTCACTTGAAATTCTACATGATTGATCATTGTACAAACATCCCATGATTTGGGTATTATCCATAAATGTTAATGTGTATGTGTGTAGACCAAGGTGCAATTAAAATCTTTCTATTACAATTGTACAGCTTTGTCAGAGGCATGTGCTCTGGGGGCTTTCTAGCATGGACATGGAACAAGTAAATAAAGTAATGAAATGCAATTTACATGGACTGTAAAAATGTGTCTGAAAATATGCAATCAGATGTCATTTGTAGTAATTGTAGTTTTGGTTCTAAAGCATGGCAAAGAAGACAAGGTGTATTTGTTTAATCTATGTTGGTATGCTGGTATCTGGTCCTTTGTTATAAATAATGGTGTCTTGTAAGCCCGTTTGGGTTGGACATATTTTTTGTATGCATGACACAATAATACAATTATTCATTCATTCATTCATTAATTGTAGTAAATACAATGTAACAGACAACCATTATAAATGTAGGCTATCACCTACAGTACATGTGTTAACTTTTCTAAGAAATGTTCAGTACTCATCCAAAAGGGTTTGACCTGAGAGGCCATGAAGTGCAATGAACTACACTTAATGTTTTGTCTTCTATGTGCAATTCAGAAAAATGGCATTTCATGTGAAATAACGTTAAGTAAAAATTAGTGGGGAAATGATATATCAATGCATGAAGTTCCATTACTTTATTATTAGATCAAACTGGGAACTCACCACTGCCTGGACTAAAAGGACTACTTGAGAAATCTGGGAGGCTATGCTGAAACAACAGCAGGTTGCAGGCCTGGTGCCAGATTGCCATGGCATCTCTCCGATCACCCGCCCCCTCACTCCCACCACCCAACACCACTGTTGCCCCCTATCCTACTTCTTAAGCTGAATGACAGGTGGCAGAAACCCGATCAGCACAGGCCCTTCATCAAAGAAGCACTCCCATCTGAAATGGGCACGCTGCCCACTCGCCCACCCGAGGGCCACAGCACAGGGGCTTCTGAGGCTGGATGGGGGGACGGGGGACGTTGTATGTGTGTGTGCATAAATGGGAAGCTGGGCCACAATGGCCACAGAGGCATGGGAGGGAGAGTGGGTTAAGGGGTATAATGGACTTTTTGGCTGAAGAACCGAGCAGCGGAGCTGGCACCGGGTGTCCAGGGCTCAAACGGGAAACGGGAGTCTGGCTCTCACAATAGTCAGTGCGAGTGTCCCAGAGGGTCGTCCACAATAGCAAGGCAAGCGGCTGCTGTCAACAATGACCTCCAATGCCTCACTGCTTGAACTGAGCTTGTCCCGCCCTTCAGCACTTCCCTTTTAGTGCTGCCATGCAGCTAATGCAGGGATTATTATTAGGGACATGAATGTGGAACATGTGTGCGTTTTGTCAGTAAAGTGTCCTGTCACTTGGATTTGCTTTTGAGCTTTGGCTACTGTGCTACAATGTACAACTGGTTAACAGCAGTGACGGGATATACAGTACGAGGAGTTTAGATTAGGATATCATTGTTTCGAAGGAAACTGCATATCCAACTGCTCCTTGAGCTCAAGCGGGAACAAAATAATCTCACTCTACCTCAGTAAACATTTTCATTGAGTTAATGGCCTCAATTGCAGCATATTCATTTAGTAAATTATGGTCCAATTTATTTTTAAAAGATGATAAATCAGGGCATGCTTTAGGGGCGTAGCTACACGCCAACCTGTCAATCAGGACAGAGGCTTAGCAATGCTAACTATGGCCCTGTGGACATTAAAATAGACCTGAACTTGTTTTGGGGTGTCCATGTCTTCATCTTAAACTATGACCCTCGCACTGTGTTTTCACTTCATCAAAGTTAACTGAAACATTTTGTCACCTGAAAATATCTTATTCAGGGTTCTGCCAACCAAGCTAGCTAGGTACTGCTAGCGCTAGCTGGTAAATTCAAGGGAAAGTTCGCAGATTTTCTGTACGGCCATACATGCAGATGAACGGAGCCAGTAACCACAACTGCAACCCGGCAACTTTCCCTCTTTAGCTTTTAGCACAGCGCCATTGGAACCATAAACTATTCTGCCTTGGCGGCGTCATCCTCTCCAGCTCCACCTTCTCATCAAAAATGGTCAGGTACGGTTTTAAAAAAACAATATGGCGACGACCACATTGCCAAACTCAAGGTATCAAAACAGCAGTCCACAAACCAGTGGGTGACCTCACTACTGCTACGTCCATTATGTTTAAAGTCGATGCTACTGACATACTCATCCGCTCCTCATCTTTACGATGCAAAGACATCTCGATGTACTTGACAACTACTTCCTGCCCTCATACACCAAATCAGCTTTAAAAACCTATTGGCTATCACAAGTGCAGCAGAGCATCTTGGCGCGAAATTGGAAAGACACAGTAACACAGGCCTGTCCTTGTGCAACCCACTGTCCCTGTTCTTCATGAAAAAGTTTATTTGTCTAAAATAGCTCTACAAGCAATCACCCCATGGGCTGGAGTGATTGTAAGTGGAAGGAGGGGGCAATGTAGTGGGGCGGGGGGTCTCCAACCAAGAGAAGATTTAATTAGTGAAATCTCATTAAGTCTAACAAAATTAAGCGTAAAACAATCCTTTGTGGGGAATCGTGCTGGAGGTTTTGGGTGGGGAGAGGGAGGGCAGGAGTGGGGAACACTTAGGGGCTGAGAGGACATGGAGTCTGGCTGTGCGATTAGTCTGGCCTGTGTGTAGGAAGAGCAAATGGCTCAGTATAACCAGACCTCCTCTGGCAATCGACTAGAGACGCACAGATCCCCCATTGTCCTAGCTCTTATTCTGTATACGGCCCCTTTACAAAATTTTACTACAAAGACTAATTAGGATTAAAAAGAATTTAACAAAAACAACATTTTACATGGAAGGGTTGATGTTACAAGATTTGGAAAATGACAGAGGATAGCAAGTTTGCATCCTAGAGCCAGCAGGGAAAATGCTGTTGTGGACAACCCTGTCGCAAGACAGGAACATTGTAAAAACATATTCTGTCAACCCTTGGATTACGTTCAATCCAATATTTTTTTTACATCCAATGTCAATGTTATTTTAAATTCTCCCTGTTTACAATATCTGTACATGGCAGCTATGGATATGGTAGTCAATCCAGAATACTGCTGCAAGGCTACTCACTAGTTCAAATGGACGATCTTACATTACCCCTACTCTTACAGTAAGTCTCTTCACTGGCTAACTGTTCCATATAGGATTCAGTTTAAAATGATCACTCTTACATTCAGAGCATTGCACGGTCAGGCTCCTGTATATGAGGCTGAGCTACTTCACCCATATTTGTCAGCTAGCTCCCTTTGGTCTAGTATTCTAAATTTACTGTCTGTCCCACGCACCCGGCTTAAGGTGATCAAGCCATTGAGTCTGTATCATGCTCTGCCTCCTCCCTTACGGTCTGCTGTTTCTGTGGGTTCTTTTAAAAATCAGATAAAGAACCCCCTGTTTATACAGGCATTTGGTCTTTGGTAGTTGGACTCGTCTGCACCTGGTCTGCACTTTCAATATTATTGTATTATTATCATAATACTGATTGTGTATCATGTTCTGTATTGTGTTTTTTATGTTTGACCCTGTAAAGCACTTTGTCACTTATGTCTGTGAAAAGCACTTTATAAATGCACATAATCTACTTACAAGAAAGATTGTGAAAGACTACTTAGGCAACTAAAACACTTGGTCAAGCTTAGGGAAAGATCATAGTTCCACTTCAATCAACACTAATGTTAATTGCAGGTCTGTAATGAGATGCAAACTCCGGACTCCTGCATGAAAGTCAGACACACTACACACCACCACGACCTCCAAATTAGTACTTTCCGCCAGCCACTGCATGTTGCACTGGAAGTAAACTGTGAGGTGCAGAATCATCCAATGTGGATGCTGTATTCCAATAGCTATATTTATTATACTAGAGATACGTAGATGTGTCAAAAGTGATCCTGTGAAGCTAACCAGTAAGACAGATACTGAGGAATGTAAAGGGACGGTTCATGGTTCTAAAATTGTGGACACAATCCAAAATGGAAAAGTGAAAACCCTTCCGAACCCAAAGCGTATCAATTATTTGATGTTTTTGACAAAGAGACCCAATATGAAATGGAACTGACAATGGCCAGACCCAACCCAAAGATAGTTTGACCCAATTCAAAAAGCAGTTGACCTGAAAAGAGAAGTATAGAGAAAGAACCAAAAACAGTGACGGCAGCATGATGGTCCTACACAAAACATTTTTCTCCTGCAATGATTATGATGCATTCATGGAGGCACATCTGCTCCAGAACCGTGACTCAATCTCATATATAAATCATTTTAAACAAAAAATAGGGCGAGGGGTTTTCATTAGGTCTTGAGATAAAAAAAAAATCGGAACCATTTTTCATTCAGCTTGAACGACCACTACTTTTTTCTTTAGCTCTGCAAATCAATTTGCAATTAGTTGCAAACACGGCAGAGAAGAGGACAATATAGTCCTTTGGCTCATTTCAATCTGAACCATAGGGACAGGCAGTAATATTCAAATGCAATTTACCTCATTTCTAATATCATTGTCTCTGGAAAGACTCAGGTCGAGGTGGATATGGGCAACAACAACAAACAACAAGACAATTCTAGCAAACAATTCCTTGATCTAACCCTTCTAATCACCATATCACCGTGTTAAAATCATAATAGTTATATTTATAATAACTGGTTGCAATCCCTAAAAATATGAACTGTTTTTGTGCAATTCTAATTAGAGCACATATTGTCAGCCGCCGCGTTAAGTCATCACAGCACGCTACACACTGGTAGTTCTCACAGCTACAGCAACATCAACGCTTCATTATCTTTAAGACAACTTTTCTATTGCAGCAGTTAGTTTTCTAAAGTGGTACAATTCCATGCAAGAACCAACTTGTCTGAGTCAGTCTGACACATCAAGCTCATTTGTGCTGCCTAACCTTAATGACATGAAAATAGTTTTGCTCATCTGCCTGTCCTTGTATGTATGGACACAGCTTTACCATGAAATGTCCACTTATCAAGCCAGATAAACCAAACCTGCACTGATACATTTACTGCAAAGTAAAGCACTATTACCTCCCCGGCTCAGTGACTCAGGAGCAAACTCTACCTCACTGACAGTTTTTGTGGAGAAGAACTGAAGTTCCAGTCACGGGGATCCGAAAAAACATTTGGGCATTTGGACATGAATGGCCTGTTCTGTCATGGTGATACAATACAGAACCAATATCCACTCCAAAGCAGCACTGAAGACAGACAATTGCTTGTTGGAAACGGGTATACTGGCCTACTTGCACTGCACATAAAGACTCACATAAAACACAGTTCTCTACAGTTTTTTTCCCTGCCACAGTCAGACTGATGGCAAAAACAAAATAAAACACAGTTCACAGTGACTAAATGTGAAATAACCCTCACTACCTCAGTCTAATGTACAATAGTACTGTGTTTTTTACAATTGCAATATCCCCCATAGTTGTATCCTCCAGTTACAGTATTCATATTTTATTATATTCTTTGCACTCTTTTGTATAGTATCTACATTTTTTGTCTTATTTTATTTTAATTTATTTACCTTGTATAATCTTTTTCTATTTTAGTCGGTGTGCTTTTCTTTGCCCTTAACCCTATTTACTCTTTTCACTTGACTCAAAGAGCCTGAACAAGAATTCCTATGTGCCTGGACTGTTTGTCAAATAAATAAAAAATCTTGAATCTTGAAAAATCTCTTGAATCTATGTTTAGTCTCTGGAAGCACCACGTACCATTGGAAAGAAATGGTTGTCAGCTTTCATTTGAGCCTCATTACATTTGCTGTTGGTTGCCATTGCCTGACCATTTCTTGTCAAGACCACAAGCAAGCAGACATGTTCAGTGTTTGGGTTCATCTTTTCTCGTCACCTGGTCTTATGGGCTTGTTCAGGTATGGAACATTTGTGAAAAACATACTACGGACAGCCCAGTATAAGTCGTGGGAAAGCACTACGTTTGAAATGTCAGAAATAAAATGAAATCCCCCTTATAGAACATAGCACCAAGATCCCAAATTCCCATTAGGTCACATGCATTTTCATCCTGGGCCAAGATGCAAATAGTGTGTTTGTTGGAGAGTGAATCCCTAATCATTAAAAAACAAACAAACACAGCTATAAATGGAAGCTCAAGAAAGAACTGAGCACAGAAATTGAA
This sequence comes from Zingel zingel, assembly GCA_023566125.1. NCBI lineage: Eukaryota > Metazoa > Chordata > Actinopteri > Perciformes > Percidae > Zingel > Zingel zingel. The sequence continues at coordinate 31,087,743 of CM042328.1, read as the reverse complement.
ATTCTCATGTAAGGGTTGGAGAAAACAAGGCTTCGAGTGATTGAAATGATCGTCTGGTTTCAACTTGTTGAAGTGAACTGCAGCAGGGTAATCGTTAGCCGTGCATGGCAACGTGTTTATAGCATGAATTACATTTGATTGTGTGCCCTTGAATGAAATCAGACTGGTGCTGGCCTCTGAAGAAATAGATTAGCTCTGTCAGATATGTTGTTACTGAATGTCTATGAAGACATTCTGTTCATGAAACACATACTTGAAAATTGCACACAGCTTAGTGAATGACACTTATAAACAAACGCAAGCTTATGCAACCTGGTTATGTCATAAAGTTTAAAGGAATGCAGCTGACAACTTACAGTTGGCTTGCCCACAGCAACACAGCAGCTTTCAGTGTTGTTCTCTCCTCTGTGGCCCAGTATCCAACTCCCCAAACGCAGCCTGTTGACAGATATAAAGTTTACGCTATGCAAATTTATGAGCTCATCATTATTATTAAAAAAAGGACATGCTGAAAATCAGCGAAAGAATGTTAAAGATGTCAATGCAAGCAGGGATGCAGTATATCGTCAACTCCACTTGTTTTACTGGCAGGATAGAAAGTCATTATCTTCTGATATAACACTGACACTGTAGGCTCTGAAGCATCAGTATTGGTGCTGATACAGTGGCGGTGGTTAATGGATCAGTCTGCTTCACATGCCACAACTGATGAAGGATAAAGCTCTAGTTATTCTATAGTTTTCCTGCTGTCAACAAATCCAATGGAAATATCAAAACCAACAATGTGTTAGTGCATGTGTCAATACTTTGTGACTATGTCTTTATGACTTTATGCCTTTGGCACTCAGCGCCAAGCCCACTGGTTCCTACTGAAGATTAAAAACCTCACACAAATATACAGTAGTAGGGGTGGGAATCGCCAGGGGCTTCACGATACGATATCATCACAATACTAATATCACGATACGATATTATTGCGATTTTAAACATATTGCAATATTCTGCGATATGTTGCAATTTATAACCTTTTTTCCACCATCAAATTTTTCCCAATTTCAAATGATGTCCCCAAGAGGAAACTTAGTCAACATCTGTTTTATCTAAAAAGATACATTTCTCTGTTTGTTCATCTCACTTTAATTTTATTGCTGCAAAACGGGATTGTCAAGCTGATAAACTGACCAACACATATATAATAAAAAATCCATACTTGTATTGCATCGATCCATACTTGTATGCAATACTGTGTATCGATACAGTATTGCCACAGGAAATATTGTGATACTATGCTGTATTGATTTTTCCCCCCCACCCCTATAAAGTAGTGTAACTTATAAATCTTACAGTAGTATATTCTTTTTTCGTTCTTTTTTTAAAGGCTCTGTGATTACCTAAAACAGCTGGGCAGTGTACTTTTTAGCAAGCATTACTCAAACAGGAGTAAATAGTGCATTTATTGGGGACTCTTTTCAGCCGCAGATTAATCCACATTTGGTGCTCTGGTGAGTATTTGTGACAGCTGGACAGTGTGTGTGGAGTTGAGTCAATATAAACTACAGTGTGTGTGTTCATGGTAATGAAGGAACATATCACCCAGTGAACAGTGTGGCTCACTGACGTGTTTTTAATAGTTTTTGGACAACAATGGAGCTCTATGGCCCAAAAGAAGATGATGTATCAGGTTTTGACACATCCTTTAATAAAAATCAACTTTGGGACAGTAAACGCCCTGCGTAGAGGAGACTGGATGCCAATGAACCAGAAATTGATATAATTTGAATGTATGCTACTTAGGCCTACACATTAATCCAGTTGTGGTATGTTGTTTGACAGTGGTAGGATAGCCTACTGTATGCCAGTGACACACAAATTAGATTGTGTCCTAATCCCAATGGTGTCAAGTCAAGTGTACAACCTGGGACTTTATGTACTCTCGGCCATCACCCACTATGATAACATGTTACTTTCCAGTTTGATTGCCTAGATCTAGAGACATAGCAAAAGTAGTAGCCCAGGCAAACCAGACAACCAGTTTTTCAACAGGTCTTCAATTTAAGTCACAAAACCACTTTTGACTTGATTGGCTTTAGTTGATAATAGACAGTAAAGACTGACAGGAAATAAAGGGATGACATGCAAGTCACCCTTTTGGATTCCAACCGGGGATGTTCTGGTAACATGGTATTCATCTGAGACCAAGGCCACATAAACCCCTTCTGACAAAAAATAACCGTGTTCCTCAGAAGAAGCTCCGGGAAAAAGCTAGTGAGCGGATTTTAATGTTTAAGACATTTAAGAAATGACTGTTCCAAAGGACAATCCATCCATCCATGCATCCATCATTATTCAAAAATGAAATGTCTATTGCATTGTCAAAACTTTGGCTGAAAGTTGAATTGATGAAGTAGCTCTGAAAAGTCAAATGGATGTTTTTCTATCATACATTTCAATAACTGAATCTGGACAATGGCTTGGTTGAGTACTTGTAGGTTTGAAGTACACATTTTAATATCATTTAATATAAAACAGGTGATTTATAAGGCATATTTATACATCCCCATCTCCACTTCACCGCAAACAGAATGCATCTGATTATAATTTTCAATGGCATGGGTGAAAACAGGGAGCTCAGAGAGCTGTGACTCAAATTCCTTTGAGCAATTGACTGGGTGGCCGTGTCAGAGCCACGCGAGGCAAAGCGCAGCACACAGAGTTATGGCGCACATGCAAAAGATTTAAGTTCAATCAAGCATTCAGGGCTGGACACCTGATCTTTCGCTTAAAGCTCCTCCAGAACAGTGGGAGTGTGGTCGGGCCTCACAGCAGGCCGCCTACCTCCAGCAATCTGCTAACACAGAGCCTCTGAAGGGATGGTATTTACCCAGTCTTGCACAGCTCAGTGGGGACTACTGTGTGTGTGGTAGGTAGGTACTACCAGAGGCCCAGAGAGGATGGGGGGTTGGAATGAAAGCTGTGGACATTTGCCAAAAAAAGCCGAAACATTTCTCCTCTTTTTTTTTAGCGTTTTATCAATATCCCGGGGGGCAAGTGAAAAAAAAACAATAAAAAAGTTAATAATCTATCCCACTGTCATGCGCATTTTGAAGAAACTGAAATAGTAATGTTTACATCATATGAGATGCAGCAAATAAAGTGGTTCATTGAACATGGAATAGATAAAGTGCAGAACCATTTTTTGAAGATTGTTTTCAAGAATTAGTGTTGTACATGTTGCTGATGCTCTTTGGTATCCGCCATTTCTCACCCTCTCAACTGAAAACAAAGACGGAATGTGCCTGATGATGTGTACAATCATTTAAATACACAGAGCTACAGCATACATATGAAATGTATTTGATGCTTTAGAAACAGACTTTGGTTGAAATTGTCATTTACCGAACTAATTATCCGATGCAATATGTCTCAGTTTCTTTCCAATCCCACATTGTCCATTCAATTCTGTCATGATTCAAATACATGTTCTTTATTTGGGGGGAAATCTAGTCATAGTGTCAGTTGAACCTGGATTTGTTTCCACTTAGGCTCTTTCATTACAATAAAAGATTTGGAGCTCAAATTCCAAGAAACAGAATAGGCCATGTTAATGATAATACAGACAAGATCAAATCCCAAGAAAAGAAGAAAGTCTTTCGGATGTAGCTTGAGTTACCCTTCCAAACAGCCATGGGAGATTTGGCTGAGAGCATTTCTTAGGTTTCTTTCAGCCACAAAGAAAACATTTTAGCCTCTCAGTAATCCTTCCCGAAGCCCTCTTTAAGCTCCAGGGGCCCTTCCTCCCTCGGCCATCCCTCCGGATCCGTCTGGGATCCAAGGAGCCCTCTCCACACGCCAGTCCCCGTCTCTCCATGACCCCTCTGGGACTCGGCTGACCTTCCTGTTGACGTCAAAGTAAACCAGAGCGGGAGCCGGTGCAGCAGCGGCTCCACCCAGGGGGCTGGAGGTCTAATCACCGTGTTCCTCGCAAACGCCACAGAGGAAACATTAGCATTCCTGAATCTGCCCACCATCACTTACACTGCAGCCTCTGCACGTGTGTATACAGGTATACTTACACAGTCAGTCATTTCAATGTATTTGACATACGCACTATTCCCATTTCCTGCTACTTTATACTTCTCCACTAGGAAACAGTTGTTTTTGCACTACCCTACATTAATCAGATAGCTATAGTTACTTTGCAGATTGAGATTTGCTATGCAAAACATTTGGACCATTGAACCACTATCGATGAGTTCAGTTCAATTGGACATGTGGACATCTTGAGCTCTGAGAAAAAAGTGATGTGCTATGTTAACTAATTTCTTCCTCTCTTTCTTTTGGAATTTAAACCTTTATTTGTTAGGTTAAGTAGTATGCGCCTAAAACATTCTGCTATCAGCACGCTCATTTTAAACAATTTTCTGACCAATAAGTGAATTGAGAGAATGATCAGCAGATTAATCTATAATGAAAATAAGCGTTAGTTGCAGCCCTAACAAGTAGCCGCAACGGTTAAATACTGCTTACAGACTGCCAGTAAATACCAATAGGAAAAGGGGCCATCCTGCCTAAAGAGAAGCTTTGTTTTTGATACTCGTACTATACAAAGCACATTTAGCTGATCATGCAATTTTACTTAAGTTTGTAGAAGTTTACTTGAAAAAGTGTAATATCTGACATTATAGTATTTCTACTTTTCCTGAAGAAAAGTATCTGAGCACTTCTTCCGTGGTATATTAGCCACAAAAAGACAGTGTCCGCAACCCTGATAGTCCTGATACACACATCCACAGTCAGTGACTGGGCCTTAATTAACAGAGGGAGGACGAGACCTTGCTCTTGGGTTACATTACAGCATTATTATCACTGAAGGAATTGGACTCAGGACGTGCTACTCCCTGGACAAGTTGTGCTTCTTTGTGAAATGATTGTTTTATTGTTGCACTGTGTACAACATTTGCTCATATCAATAATGGGATATGCTCCAATGCGTCAGGGAAGCCCTGGGAGAGAGTCTAGCCTCATTTGACTCATTTGATTGCACAGCTCGCATCCGTGGCAAAGCAGGTTTTGAGAACACAGACATGATTAAATATTCACAACTTTCAGCCTTAACTTTCTCTCTGATCATATGGATGCTCTGTACAGCGGAGAGAAAAACTCCAGATGGACATCTTTAAGATTCTCAAATCCTCCTTTTTTTCCGCTAGCAGGAGTTTGGGGGTCAAGGTGTGAAGGGAGGAGCAAAAGAGCCATTTCCCACAATCCCTCCGCAGCTATAGCCCCCAGCTGTTCAAGGGCTTCCATAACAACAGCTGCGCAGAGGTTTAGTGGTTCATGTTGCTATGACAACAGCAGGATCAATTGGCATGCACAGACTCTGGGCTAATAGCAAAAGTGACATTATACCATCATTCCGTTTCAATAAAACACAAGCAGGTTTTTTACTGCACTGAGATTCAGGGGGACATAAAAAAAGAGGCAAATAATTAACTTTGCATGATAATGGCCGTGGCTTCTGCGCCCAAAACTCGCAGGAATCTCCCACGCATAGTGACAACCAACTCAGCAAGCTCGCACTTTGGAAATCATTCCCTGGCATTAAAGATTAAGTGAGTACAGAGTGTGATTGTTTTCAAGCTCATACAATGGAAGCTAAATAGGTCCTGATGCCCGGCAGATGTCCGTGCCACAGATCACTGACCGGCAGGATGTGCAACAATCAGAAATATTTCTGTTCTCCTGACAAACAGGATATTGGGTCACTTGGCCACCTTAACAGTGAGGAGTGGAGGGGGGGGTTTACACTATTGTACGGGGCCAAGATGAACCAACCTCAGCTGTACGTGAGGTTTACATGTAGACAATACAGCTCAACAGCGTGGTTCTGGGAAGTAACAATCCCAATGATTTTCGCCATAAGAATTTTGATTATCATGCCATAATGGCCAAAGTTCGTGAAATTGTCACGTTATTTTTAATCTATTGATTCGTGTACAAGAACACGTTTATCTTGTTTATTTCATAATGGACAGCACGAAATGGGAACCATCACTACTGAGGTTGGGTTTAGGAATAGATGAACGGTGGAAAGCAAACGTCACACCCCGGGACACTATCCGCGGTCTCTAGGGGACACGCGACAACAACAACGGGACGGCGGAGGTTGGGTTTAGGAAAGAACGGGTAAAGGACACGTCACACGCCGGGAGACAGCCGCGGGGGACGTGTGACAATAACGGGACGGTTGTGATTAGGAAAACAACAACGGGGAAACACAACGTCACACGCGGGCCACGATCCCCGGTCTCCAGGGTGAAAGTCCTGTGTTGTTTGACCCATCCATCCCCCCAACCAACCTCCTTATGCGGATTTTCGGCATTTCATACTAACTCGCTACCATACTGGTGCTGTGATCACGACATATGCTTCCCATTGAAATACATTAGTTTACATTTTCGTGCTGGCCGCCACGAAAAAAACGTGCCTGTGTACATGAATCAATAGATTAAATAACGTGACCATTTCACGAACTTCCGTGAGACTGGGTTGAACCAGTGGGTCCTCAAACTTTTTTCAATAATGCACCCCCATTGAAGTATTTTTTTCATCCAAGTACCCCTAGACTAGCACAAAACATTTTTGGTAGAAAATAAATGCCTAGCTAAAGAGGCACAATACAGCGCTCCGCCATCAATGTCTGATTTACTAAACAATGATATTGTTAGTATAAAACACTTATGTGCTTTCAATTAATTTCTAATATTTAGAATGTATCACTAAATGCATTCATTTGTATAGTATATAATATTTAGGAATTATGCATCACCGCTATTTTTTAAATAAACATTTTTAAAAGATCCAACCACTTTTTCCAACCCTGCACTACGCCAAAGTACCCCTAGGGGTACGCGTACCCCAATTTGAGAACCACTGGTCTAAACCATCCAAGGTGACCACGAGCTACAACGATGTGAAACAAAAGTTTGTTTGTATGTTTGCCATGCCCGTGAACAGCTAGAGTGAGCTGCTACCACTGAAGTCTGTGATAGTCTTGTACCTTTGTCTTTTTTTAAATGTTTTTTTTTTGCGTCAAATCAAATGTTTTATGGTCACGATTCCTCTCGTAGCTGGTTGGCTTGGTTCAAGACTTAAAACTCTTGGAAGTCTTGGAACGTCAATTGAACAATTGAACGAGGGGAAAACACGTAATTAGAGCCGTTAAAAAAGTGGGCGGTCACTGTTGAGCTCTATAGAATCTCAGGCTCAGGTGAAATACAGCAAGCACAACCCTCAAATGTGCTGGAAGTGATAGAGCTCAGTTCTTACAGCTTTTATCTGGCCAACCAAACTTCAACCATTTGGGGCTAATTCTAGGAAATTATATGTGGCTCCAAATTACAATGGCAGGTATTCCCACAGGAGTAACCAGAGCCAACGTGGCGTCAGCACGGGTTTAAGCCCAACATTTAACAAGCATGCAGCTGATACAGGCAGCTGGGCCAGACAAAACACAGCACAAACACACACACACACACACACACACACACAAACATACACCCAAATGAGCACTCTGTATCCAGCTGCAACATGCGTTATATCTAACTTCCAGCATGGCAGAAGGTTCTCTAACTTTATGTCTCTGCCACTAATCAACTCTTGGTTGATATTTGGCATTGACTGTTCCTCCCTGTCTCACAGAATATGATAGCCCCTTGTGAACAGTGTGCGGGGGTTAGGGGGGGGAGCCAAACAGGAATACACTGCTAAAAATACCCACGTTGTGATGAGTCAGGATGGATTGAACAAACAAAAAGAGACCAGTCTAATTTCCTCCAGTCTGGGCTTTGGATAGAGACTCTCAGAAAAGAAGTTCCAATCCTCAGGGCCACCAGTGGATTCCTCGATTTAATAAATCGAGCTGCATCGTGAAGGGAGGGGGGGAACTGCAGGCTAGTGGGATAAAAAGAGATTATCCAAATGGAGGCTAATGATGTGAAACAGAATCACAGACTTAAAGAGAATAAAGGTGATGGAACATAAAAGTGTTTTGTACTGAGATGTTTGGGGGTGTTCAGTGACACTGGATTGCTAATATTGACCAAAACATCTCTACTTTCTGTACGAATATAAGGCTACATTATAGATGTATATACGTCACACAACATACTTTACACAATTATGTGTATGAAAGACCCAAAACCAAGTAAAGCAAGTCTAAATATAAATAGTTTCAAATGGAGCATACCACTGCACTACGCACACACACACACACACACACACACACACAGGCACACGCACACAAACACACACAGACACACACACACACACACACACACACACACACACACACACAGTACATACATACATACAGTTCTGATGTGAGCAGCAACATCATGCTTCAACCAAGGCCAAAAACCATACTGTAAAATGCGGTCGTACAACTTCCGCACACCAAGATGTCCCCCTTGGTAATGAGACACCTTCCAAACCACATCACGGAGTTAAGTCGCCACCAGCACCAGTGACCAGCACCTTTTAAATCGCCCACCGGACGAAGAAGCTCAAACATCCCAGGAAGAGACAGATCAAGAAATTGGTCCTTCACCAACTTACTGCAGGACACAGACAGACGGGGAAACCAAATCCGGACTCTGACTTGGTTCTTGAACAGCTGGAGGGGACTCAACCTCAGCACTACTGGAAACCCCCCTGGGTGCTTGACCGCACTCTTGTCCGACACCACAGCCAGAACCACAGGAAGCATTGGCACATCATCAGGCTAAACTGCCAACCAGATCATTATCCAGGATAAAAGACACCCCTTCAACAGGAAGCACAGGACGCACCCCTAAGCCAACCTCCGCCTACACCAACTTAAACCAAGACACACTTTACAGACAGGTATGGGCAACACGCGCATCCCCATCCCTCTTATTAGAATAGTATAACCCGTATCAGACTGCGGTGTAAATGGCAACGCAGATTCCAACATAAATAAATACTTTGACCCTGTGTCACGAAACATTTAAATTGGCACCTTCACCTTGTTGCCACACATTGGCACAAACCTGTCAGCGAGAAAACATCATAACTGTCAGATGTCACTACTTCACAACCAGGCTCCCTGCAGTATGAGACGCTAGAGAAGAAACTTTTTCTAAGAACATTTCCGTGATCTTCATTTCAGTGGTCAGGCTGCAGGCACAGTGAGTTTAAGGACACCAAATCGTGGCAACATTTACTGGCGAAATTGTGGCAGAAGTGAGGATCAATCAGATTGGGATCCGTCTTTGACAGATGGTCAGGATTCACCTTTTGCATCATTATAAAGACATGCATGCTAGGAAAAGACCTGCCATTGCCCTTGATGTGGGTACTGGCATTACAACTGGAGTCACTCCTAAGTCACCTGCCCACTCCTAATTAGTTTGGATGGGTCAAATTCAGAGGATACATTTCCTGCATGTGTAAAATGTACTTGGGTAATAAAGGATATATTATATTATTACGTTGAATATAATGTGACCGAAAAACACTGCTCACCAATGAATATGCGAAACGGCTTTGGCCTCCTTCGATGGAAGCTGCATCCCAGCGGTCGACACGCAAGCCAGCCTTTGCATTTCCAGTCAGGGTTTAAGCATTGACATCAGACTTGCTTAAAGCAACACCAAAGCACTTTTCCTCTTCGGTCTCCCTACAGGTTGGAAGTGGAATTGTCCATTACAGTTTCTTATGTCTCAGTGGAACTACAGATCCGCTACCCGATCTGGCAAACTTGCATAGTGCGGTTATAGCCGATAGAGGGCCGCAAAGCGAATTCAGAAGTGCCGTTCACCCTGTTTACGAGTTGATGAACAACTTAAACGATTTTGGAAACATTATTTTAAGGTACAAAAGAATCTTTGGTGTTGCTTTACTACAGCTGCTACTTTTGTGACTGTGGACAAACCAACCTCCAGGTCACCCATAAGAGGATCAAAGCAACCCAATTCAGGCTTGCAGAGACCACAATTAAGAGACAACAAGCAAAGCACTAGCTTCTTCAAGCATACTTTGCAGACCTACAGGTTGCACCAACATGCGTAACACTATTGGATTGCAATGCAGTTGGAGGAGATAAGGAGCTCCTCCCAGCATTGGCATTGTTTGTGTTTTTAAATGTACCGATTAAATAATTTCATTTTTCTAGGTGGCACTGTGGCTCATTCAGTGGTGGGCACTGCTGAGTACTGGGTCGATCCCCGGTCCGGCCCTAAGGGACTTTTATGAGTCAAGACATAATTGTCAGCTATTCGATTTATGCTCATTCAAGTATGTCAGGGCTGCACTGCAGCCAGGCTTAAATAACCTGGGCAAACAGGTGTTCCAGCTTATACTAACCATCCACCTGCAGAGTCAGCTGAGAGACAGGTGAATCACACAGGACACAGCAGGGGGCGTCACATCCCTTTTGGCAAAGTTATGGCCTCCATGATGTAACGGTGAAATATATATACATAAATATATATATATATATATATATATATATATATATATATATATATATATATATATATATATATATATAGAAGGGCCAGTAAAAAATATGGTTATTTCGTACTTTTATTGATTCAAGAGTGATTGGTATTTCACTGATTATCCAAGGGGGGAGACTACAGTTAAGAGGTCAAGGAGACATTTGAACTATAAATTATGACTGAATTAATTGTGAAATATTGATTAAAATAAACAAATCGATCATCAAAGTGGAAGACGCTGGATTCATTTTCACATTGTGTGCAACCAGATCCAATATAGGGGGGAAACATGCCAGGTTACTTTACTTTAGGAGACACCAAACAGGAAGCTGTTCTTCAAATGAAAAGGAGGGCTTTGTCTGCACTGTATTACCCTCGGTCATTTGAGTCGATTGTTCAAATTCTGTAAGTGTGAGAGTGTGAAATGTATCCCACTAGATCAAAAAGTGTATTGTTCATAGCATGTACACTACTTTCTGCTAACAATTCCACCATGCAATATGTTGCATTTTACACCTCAGTAATGACGAGGCTTAAAGTTTTGTCATTGTCATTGTCTTTGTGACATGGATTTAAAAACTCATTATTTATATACAGATTAGTTAACACGTATGAGATTTAACAACGCAATCATATGTTTCCAGCAAATTGAAATACTCTTTCATTGTCCAGGCATGAAACAGACTAGGTAGGCAGGGAAGAGAGAAACACAATGGACTTGGCAGAGACAGCCGAGGAAGAACTCGGAATTCCCCATCAGTGTCTGAATTGAGCTAACCTTTCTTTTTTTCCTTCCTTCTGACTCTTCCCTCCTGTTGAGAATCCAAAGGAAGAAAGTTAACTCTTTCACTGACATGGCTGGATGTCTGCTTCAGCTGTTTGTCCAGTGTGCACAGTTCCTCACAATAAAGCATTACATCCCTAAGGACTGAGCCTGCAGAATCTACTGACGCTCAGGTTATGTGTAGTCTCTACTAGGATTATGCTTTTCCACACATTAGAAACGCACCACTTGTTTCACAGCCCCCCATCCCCTCAGCTCCAAAACCAGGTAGTTAAATACAAAGCACTTTCTGTCCATTTGCCAGTACAGAAAATAGTGTCTTTAAATTTGAGGTGCTCTGCCATCTGTATTAAATGCCTATGGCGGTTTATAAATACCACTGACCACGGGGGAAAGAGGAACAGCAGTGTGCCGGTTCACTGAGACGAAGAGAGGCTGAAGGATTCTCACAAACACACAGGCTTTGGGGAGAAAAAAAGCCACAAAAACTCAGACATTCTCAATCAATTTCTCCCTCTTCTACTCTGTCCCTCCTCGTACACACACACACACACACACACACACACACACACACAGGACTGTTTTGAAGTGGCCGTTAAGTCGTCCCTCATCTCTTGCCATAGCACGTCTCACCTTCATAGTCCGACTGACAGCACTCTCCAAGCCACTACTCTCAAAGAAGTGTGTCCCCGCCTCCGTGTTGACCTTTATCTGTTAAAGGAAAACACGAAGTTGTTTGTGAGATTGGCCTTTTTGTAAAGTTAGGTCTAAACATTAAAAATTAAAAGAAATTAAATCATCCATGTGTCCCTGATGGAGGATTTTGTTGGTGTTTAATGTTCAATCCTCAGCATGCACATGTATTAGGCCTACATGATACCATCTGGCTTAAGTCCATAGACTGTATAAAAGAAGTGTACGTAGCTTCCGGGTCTGAATTGTAAAGCCACTAGAAGTGCCTTAAACCTGCCAGCAGGGGGTGACTCCACTGACTGCAAAAACAGGTCCGATTGTAGTTGATGTATACTTTGTTAAGACGTCCTAAATGCAGTATGATGTTCATTTTGTAAATTATTTTCGGATATTATTTATTTTAAAATTGACGATAAAGTAGAGTATGCTCTATGGCGTAGCTAACTTGTGACTGACAAATCACTACCACGGCAACCTGTCAATCAGGACAGAGGCTAAGCAATGGGTTTCCATGGCACTGTGTACATTTAAATAATTTAGCTGTGAACTTGTTTTTGAGTGTTGTCCGTGTTTTCTTCTTAGAAATGTGTCCCTTTCACAATTTTTTCTTCATTTTACCAAAGTTAATTGTAACATTTGGGTCCCTAAAAATGTCATGTTCAGCGTTCAGTTGTACTAAAAGACACTCTGATGGACTCGGCTGTTCATTTTTTTTCCAATATGTAGGCTACCTTTTGTTTTAAGCATGTTTTTTGCTAATCCCAATTAATATCACAATTAGTGAGCAGTTAGTTTGTGCTAGCGTTAGCTGGTAACTTAGCATTTAGCTTAGCGCTCCTCCCCAACTCCACTCTCTCATCCATATATGGTCATGTCTGGCTCCAAAGAACCAAGATGACGACGACCAAAATGCCAAACTCGAGGCTTCAAAACGGTAGTCCACAAACCAATGGGTGATGTCACGGTAGCTATGTCGACTTCTTTAATACAGTCTGTGCTTAAGGCTTAAAGGAGAATTCCGGTCGATTTCAACACGTAGCTCTGTTGTTTGGAAATTTGGAGTGCTGTCAGTAGCAAGAAAAACTAAACCAATCAGTGCTGCTTACACAGTGTTCTCCTCCTGCTAGCGTTAGTACCCAAGAGGCTTAAACAGGGCAAGTTTTAAACTTGTTTTTAGCCTTTAAACATGCTTGAAATGTCATTACAAGTGCCTACCCATGTGCAGTGATTCCTTCCGAGGGAACACAGCAAATTTGACTGGAATATTAGAGTGTATGAGTTCGACAATCGACTAGTGTGGACTTGACCGGAAAACAGGAAATAAACAGAGGTATGTGCACTGGCTGGATTAACACAACTTTTATGCCTTTCTGTCACATCTACTGCAGTCAGATTCACTGTGTTCCCTCAGAAGGAATTACTGCACATGGGTATGCACTTGTAATGGCATGTCGAGCATGTTTAGAGGCTTAAAACACGTTTAAAACGTGCCCTGTTTAAGCCTGTTGGGTGCCAACGCTAGCAGGAGGATAACACGGTGTAGGCAGCACCGATTGGTTTAGTTTTTTTTGCCACTGCCAGCACTCCAAATTTCCAAACAGAGCTACGTGTTGAAATTGACCGGAATTCTCCTTTAAGAGAAACTAAAATTAATTCAAAATTCTATTTCCTTAAAGGGCAATCCACATAAAAAGTCACCTGTCTCAGATACGCTTCCATTTTATCAAATTATCACAACACAGTCCGAGTGATGAATCACTACAGACACCGCATGTTGTTGTTTTTCTTGCCATTAGTCCATTTTTTTATTCTCTGGGACACAAAATGAATAGTAATCACCACAGGCAGCTGTTCAAATCACACATACTGTAGGCTATCTCCTGCAGTGTATATGTTTTGAAGGTATAAACTGTAGGTAAAATGGTTAATCAAGGCCCTCAGTTGAGCTGACACTGTCAGGAAATGATCTCTCAAAAACCTGCTGCAAGCCTTAATGATGCATGGGTGTTTTATCGATGGAGTCTTTGTCCTCTGTTCATTTCAATTATTTTGGCTTTCACACTGAAGATATTTGCCAAATAATCAATAGCATGCATAATTCACAATACAGCCGTGCATGCATTGAAAAAAGAACTGGAAACACAGAAACTATTAAAGGTTCCATGGCAGGACAATTTCATTTTATGAGGTTTTTTAACATTAACATGAGTTCCCCCAGCCTGCCTATGGTTCCCCAGTGGCTAGAAATGGCGATAGGTGTAAACCGAGCCCTGGGTATCCTGCTCTGCCTTTGAGAAAATGAAAGCTCAGATGGGCCGATCTGGAATCTTCCCTTTATGACATCATAAGGGGAAAGGTTACCTCCCCTTTCTCTGCTTTGACCGCCCAGAGAATTTGGCCCACCCATGAGAGAGAGAGAGACATCATGGCTTGCAAAGGAGCGAAGCATGGCAGTTGGTCAAGGTCACACAACCACCCTCCACCTTGCCCCCAGCCCCCCCCCCCCCCCCCCCTCCTCAATAGCTTTTAAAGCTACAGACACATAAATGGCACATCCTAAGGAAAGCTAATTGTGGGACTGGCTCTAGTGGCTGTAATTCTGCACCAAGGCTGAATTTCAGGAAAGAGACTTCAGATACAGTATTAGGGGACCACTAAGGCCTATATAAAAGAGACTTCAGATACAGTATTAGGGGACCACTAAAGTCTATATAAAAGAGACTTCAGATACAGTATTAGGGGAACACTAAGGCCTATATAAAAGAGACTTCAGATACAGTATTAGGGGACCACTAAGGCCTATATAAAAGAGACTTCAGATACAGTATTAGGGGACCACTAAGGCCTATATAAAAGAGACTTCAGATACAGTATTATAGGACCACTAGGGCCTATATAAAATAGACTTTGGATACAGTATTAGAGGACCACTAAGGTATAGTATATGCTATATAAAAGCATCCAAAAGCAGCATATCATAGGACCTTTAAAGCAAAACAAACACATCTGACCCGCAATCAGCACTATCCCGTTTCAAACTCCCATTTACACCACACTGACACTGTAGCAATGCCAATGCGGTGCCAGCAGGGAGACGGGCACGGACATACCACAGGGGTGAGACCTTGACCGGAGGGAGGGACGATGGAAAGCTTTCTCTCCTCCCCCGCCGAGAGCCCCGTCGTACAGCAGCAGACATGATACTGCACCGCCTCCAAGCTGCCTTGTTTACCACCGACTCGGCAGCTGTTTGTAACTCACTTTCAGCACAGAGCCCTCATCACTCTTTGAGATGAACCTTTGTGAAGTTACACAGAGAGTGGGAGGTGTTTGTCGGTGTGTGGCAGTGTGTCATGTCTTACTGTTTTTTCAATTTTTTTTAAGGCTGTGATAATTACAGTCCTCTGAACTCTGTTATGAATTCCTTGGAGAGACTTCTTTGCTTCTTTGGCTGCAAACTTTTGTATTTGGACGAATCTTTTTTTCATTTTCAGATTATATTATAATTTTTATTTAGAAATGCTGTGTGTTATGTGAATAGCTGTGGTATTTATGGTGATGCATAATGTCATGTCATGTTGTGTCTGCTATAAGCACAGAGCTGTAATGGAAATCTTTGCAGTGGAGATCTTGCTTTAAACTGTTCACCTTACAGCCGACAGAAAACTAAAAGATGAGGAAACGTTACCAAAAAAATAGCAGGAATCACAATGAATTTAATTGTATAAACTCTGACAACCATTACTTTTTGAAATTCTGAATATGAATTTCTGTTTCTTGTTTCCCCTGAACAACTCACTGAATGAAAAAAACAACATCTGAATGCTGGAAATAGCTCATTATGTTGGTGTTTTACAGGCTTTTGGCACAGGTTGGTGAAAGGTGTCACTGCCAAAAATGCTGCAGGGCCAAAAAACTGCAACCGAAACATTTGGCGTCAAAGAAATTATTATTCTTTTTATTTAGTGGCGGAAAAAACGCAAGCATCCGAGATACTAAAAAACTTTTTCTTTGTACTTCAATAATCAGAGAGGCTGACTTACGTTAGTTGTGCAATATCTCATTGGGAAAGGTCTGTGCTACACTTATTGCGTAGAATGCAGCCGACAGGGTTGTTCAATTAAAAACTGCCACTGAAAGGAGGAGTTAATGTGCTTACTATATAGGTATCTATCTAATGTATATGAGAGCATGTTTTGTGTTGCATGAGAGTATGTGTTGAGAGATGCTTATTTTCTGTATTTTGTGTTGTCTTTGTAAATCTGCAGAACAGACGGGGACAATAAAGTATATCTTATCTTATCTTATTATTGACACATGTTTGAGACACACAAAGGCTTTAAAGTTTGTAGTTTGGTTTACAAATCATTTCTGAATGTGGGTTGCCGCACATTTCCTCAAGTTAACTCTTTAAGACCTTTTAAATGAAACTGTGGACATGCAGAACATACATTCCACATCACTGCGAGTTCACATTTCCCTCCATTTATATATACATCACTTTTCACTGGTGTTTAACACACTGTGAAAATTGGACTTTACGTAATTGGGTGGTAAAATTTGAAGTTATTGCGTTTTCACAAATCACTGTCTTTATAGGCAGTTCAGACTAACTCCAGACAAGGCATCAAAACTGGACCTGGTCCTGATTGGCTCCCCTTATTAAATCACCGCCGAAATGTCTCCAAGCAGGGCAGCATTAAACTGGAAACGCATCCAGCAGCAGGTTTACCTCATTAGAATTTGGAAGAGCTGCTGTTGTTCGGCCGATAATTAGGACTGGTCTGCCTTCCCCACGGTGTAAGAAGTTAGCTGTAAGAGCTGTAACAATTCCAAATGTTGCTGTACAATTAATTGTCGCCGAAATAATTGCGATGAACAATATAATTGTCTCTTTCAGTCAAATTTAAGAACATTATTTGTTACTTTTTCAAACAAATTAAGGTCTTGAATGAATCCCAGGATACATCTTTTGGATATATATCCCTGTTATGTGACCCAGATGATGTAACACACAGCCTATGAAGTAAACCACGCCTCTGTATTATCATATATCATAAATAACATTGTACTTTTTTCTTAAATTAACATAAAACTGACAATTACTATCAACAGTTGTACACATTAGGACCTTAGCTAATGTTAGCAATTCATTGATAATAATAATAATAATTTATTAATCCCGCAAGGGGAAATTAGCAATGGGGGGTCCAGTGCCTTGCTCAAGAACACCTTGGCAGTGCCCAAGAGGTAAACTGGCACCTCTCCAGTCCACCACCATACTTTGATCCATATGGGGACTTGAACCAGCAACCCTCTGGGTTCACCAACCCAACTCCCTACTGACTGAGCTACTGCCACCCCCAAATGACAATTACTTAAAAAATATTGCAATCACACAATTCTGTTAAAATTGTTACAGGGACACTTATGACTGAACTAATTTATTTGTGAAATGCAACAAAATAAATGTCTCTCGTCTGAAGTTATTGCATATTTACATAATATTTTAGACCCTTTCACAACATTTGAGAGCAACCTGTGAACACCTACAGCAGTGTTTCTCAAACTTTTTTCAATATTGTACCCCCTTTGAATCGTTTTGAAGCCAAGTACCCCGTGACCAGCGCAAAGCCATTTGGGTAGAAAAAAAAAAGTCTATATAAAGAGGTTCAATACAGCGCAGTGATAGATTTACTCAACAACAACCTTGGAAAAGCATTTCAGTAGTAAACGTCCAATGTTTAGAATCCATTGCTGAATTCATTCATGATTATAGTATCATTATTTAACCCTTGTGTTGTCTTCCCGTGGGCCATGCAACTTTTATTTTTCCTGGGTCAAAATTTTAAATTATAACTTTTTTTTTTCAGCATTTTTGGTCATCTTTTTCAAAAATGTTATCACTTTCCTCAATGTTTTTGTCACTTTTTCCCGATGTTTTTTTCCACGCATTTTGACATTTAGTTTTTTTTAAACATTCTTTCATCATTATTTTTTTTTAAAATGCTATCAAATTGAATAAAACACCCAAATTCAATGAAAGTAGAGAACTGATCCTTTACTTGTGAAGAGTGTCGTATGGAACATCCATATTCTTTTTTTTTTGACAATTTGGTTGAAAGAAATTTCTGACAGAGAAACTTTTTGAAAATTGGTCAAATTTGACCCGAGGACACCAGGAGGGTTAAGGAATTATGCATGACATATTTTTAATTTGCATTTTTGCACCAAAAAAATCACCCCACTGCAGTACGCCAAAGTACGCCTTGGGGTACACGTACCCCAATTTGACAAACACCGCTCTAGAGTATTTACTAATATGTGAAGGGAAAAGTTCCAAAGGAATGTAAGGGAACACTTAAACACTGCCTACAATAGGACTGCTTATGATGAAATCTCGACTGATACACATCTGTCATTTGGATTGGACAAGATCTATGCAGCAGACAGCTGCCAAAGTCAAATAGCACATTGCTCTGTCACAATGGTCTCCATTATGCTCCTATATGTTCGGTTAGGTCTTCTGCATTTAAACTACAGTCTGCTCTAGACCTCCAATCCACCGCGAAATACGTTACAACGTCTATTGTGAATAATTGCCCCGAAACAGACGGGGAAAGTAAACACACACACACATATACACACACACACACACACACACACACACACACACACACACACACACACACACACACACACACTACAAAATGAAGTTGAAAGAAGAGTACGTCTGAACTAGTCTCTCGATGTCTTAGGACACCAGAGTGATGGTAAGATCTTCCAATTCTTTTGGCATTTCTCACTTTTCAGGAATGTCTTGAACAATGCAATCTTTGAAAGAGCAAACCTCTTATCGCGGCACATAGCCTAACATGCTAATTACCCTGCACACAGTTTGAGTTCATTTATTATGCATGAAATAATCTAATACGATGACTGTGATAATTATGCGCACATAGATAAGATAAAAGAGTAGTAACCAATTATGGCGCGGGAGTTGGGAAAAGTAATTATTCTTTGTAGTGGAAAGAAGTCTAGGTTCGAGAATAAAAAAAAAAAAAAAGAGGTTCAGTCTGCTTTTGTCATTCAGTTCACAGTGCTGCAATTAACATGTGGAATCATGTCCGCACTGCCTGATAATGTTTAAGGAATATTGTCTTGATGAAGCATACAGTAACACAGATATGCCTTGTTGTTGGAAGCATTTAAGGATGCATAAGTGTTTTCCACTGAGGGGTAAACTGCTTCCTGCATAGATTCATTTACAGCAATGTGTCCATTATGAGATTTGTACACCCTGAGACTCTTCACACACTCCAGAAATCTGACATGTTTACATGTTGACTTGAAAGGCGACATGACTCGATGCCTCGGGTCTCGGCAGCAGCAGCAGCAGCAAACCAGAGAGGACTGCAACTAAAACCAACGACGAGTGGTGCTTAGCGCCTGCAAATCAGACGCGTGCTGTAGAGTCATTAAATGTTACCACTTCTAAAATCAGAGCTGGCGTGCGGTTGGCCCGCACCGCCGTACAAACACACTTAACACCGCGTGGCTTTCTTTGACAAAATGTTAGCCTGCCACTGCAAATCACAGGAAACAGAGACTCCACAGTGATTTCATTTGCCTGTGACTGTTTGGGCTTGAATTAGCCTTGTTATGAATCAAACTTGTGTAGTACGTGATGGAATGTGGCAGCCTAGAAACAGAGTTTAACCGGTCGGTCCTAATATGTCAGCATGCATTTTTCTTTTAGTGAAGGGGTACAGATTTTTTCAAATTCACACCAAAACATCAGCAGAATTGGGAACATGTTCTTGGAAGAAATGTCTGTAAACAGGAAATAAAAGATAGTCAATGTGTGGATGTGAACAAAGAGACGGAACTAACCATCAGCTCTTTGTGCGCTCTGTCGCTTTAAACTGGAGGTTAATGTCAGTGGCACTCATGTTTCCTAACACTCTCAGCAAAGTCATAATGCTCTGAATGTAATGAAGTGCGGAGAGGAGAAAGCAAGGACAGTGAATATGGCCAAGACCACAATTGCTGCTTCATACGGACAGCTGATGTTCAGAATAACCAGTCTACTCTATGATTCTGTAGAAATGACTTTTTTACAGACATGATAATCGCTTTGGAACTTTATATAGATTACACTTACTGGCATGACTTAAGAGTGCATTTATATAATACTTATTTGCAGTGGTGGAATGTAACTAAGTACATTTACTCCAGTACTGTACTTAAATACAAATGTTGAGGTACTTGTACCTTACTTGAGTCTTTTCTTTTCATTCCACTTTCTACTTCTACTCCGCTACAATTCAGAGAGAAATATTGTACTTTTTACTCCACCACATTCATCTGTTACAGCTTTAGTTACTAGTTACTTTACACATTAAGATTTCTGCACACAGAACACATGTAGTTTATAAAATCTGATGTTTGATTCTAAAGTAAACTAGCCAACAATATAACGACTACAAGTCCAGCTGAGATGATCAGACCATTAAACACACAACTGGTTGGACACTTTACACTTTCTACAATGGGAGGAGAGTTCTGCATTGAGTACTTTTACTTTTAGTACTTTAAGTACATTTTCCTGTTGACACTTACATACTTTTACTTATAACATTTTCAATGCATTTTCAATTTTTACAGTGTGGTATTAGTACTTTCACTTAGTAGCTATGTGTAACTTTCAGTCTGTGTTGATTCTAGCGTTGGACCAAAGTGGTAGTGTTTTTACCACGCCTGCTGTTCTAAAGCTCTTTTCTTTACGGTGCTGTACTGACCACTGTAGATTACTGAGTTAGCGTTACGGGGAGGACGTATAGTTGCGATGAATGTTTGACTCAGACAGAAAATCATTCATTTACAAAAAGAGAATATGTTACAGATGAATCGTTGCATTTCAAGTGTTACATACGGTAGCTTAGCCTACTTTGGATGTCTCCTGAGATAAACCAGGTATCACTGTCACTGGGTCACGAGCCAAAGCATTAAGAGATTGTTGTAGCAACCAACGTAATAATAATTTATATTAATATAGCACATTTCATGAAATCCACGGACGCTTTACACAAGTACAGGGGGACAAGGGAAAAGAAAATAGTAAGCCAACACAAACACGGACTAAAAGGAATATAACGTCCACGCTAAATGGAAGGGCGACGTCATTTGATGTTGACTACTGACGTACAACCACATCACGCAATCTGAAGTTATTTTATGAATGAAATACAGTAGACATTACATACCTGAGGGCCAATTCAGGGATGTTTTTGAATTATTAACAATCCCGTAATTGTCTCCATCTGTTGAAAGCCGACAGACATTTTTGCCCGTTGTCGACCTTTTTTCTTTTCTTTTTTTACTTTCTTAAAAAGTATCGGTTCAGGCACCGTTAATTATGTATGCGATTAATTTCGATTAATTAATCACAGCGTATGTAATTAATTAGATTACATTTTTTAATCGATTGACAGCCCTAATTAAAATACAATTAGGCCTCTATAAAGAAATCTCCTGCTACCCTTTTCCTGGCTGGATACACTAACAGGCTTTTCTGGTGTTACAGTGAAATCTGTGACCCGTCAGAATGTGTTACTGTAGCTCCGTCTACCTGCCGTCAATCATTCTGTCACTTTGTTGGAAACATCGGACCGGGCAGAGGCATTAATAAAAACTAGAGATGCACAGATTACAACTTTCTAGGCCAATTCCAATTTCGATTTTCTTTGAGTTAGGCCAGCCGATACCGATTTTAACCGATTCCGATTTCATTTTTTCTAACCACTTTACAGCACACATAAATATTTATTTTCTATCTTTTCTTTAATAGAACATGTTTTGAACAGATAATGGATCACTATGAAATAGAACTATATAAATGACTCCTGGTGTGGGACATTCACACACATCTAAAGGTCAATGTTAGAACCATTTCCTTCTTTTCACATCCAATATCAACTAAAGAAATGTGATTTGGGTTGTTGGTGTGGTCCCTCCACGCCCTACTCTTTCCTTGTAGCTGTTGCATATTGCAAACTTGTTATCTTCTGCACACACGCTGAAGAATCCACAAACAGCTGACATGTTGCAGGTTAATTCACCAGGTTCCTACATGTGGGAGAATAGCGCCGCACACGGCGGAGAAGTTGAGAGAAAGGAAGAAGAGAGCGTGCTGTGGCGTCCGTGTGTGTGTGCGTCCTTGAGAACTGTAACTGGTAGAACTTATGTTGTCAGTTAATTGGAGCGTTGACCGGCATGAAATCAGCATATGTCAGACTGACCTGCCGGTCGCCGGTCATGGCCGAGCACGTGAAAACCGGCCAATTCTGGTCACCAGCCGGTCTATCGGTGCATCTCTAATAAAAACTATATAAATCTAGCGTTCTTTTCACTGTTAGTCTCGTTTGCTTTTACAGGTCATTTATGATCATTGTATGAAAAATAACAGAGTTTCAGAAAAAGTTCCATTTAGTCACTTTAAGTAAAGGATCTGAATACTTCTTCCACCACTGCTTATATGGTTTGCCAGTTATGTGTTGAGGGAAACATTATGACATTGTCAGACCTGCCAACCTTGAAGAAATTTTATGAGTACAACCCCCCCACTCCTGGGACCCCACACGCAGCAATTACCCAACAGCCCACCGCCAACGTACGCTCCACCGTTGCCCACCCACCAGTGAGAAACCTATGAGATACCTAACACCATACTACATAATATACACATAATATACTTTCACCAATCAATATCTATTAGTTACTCCATAACCATATATAAGTAGACCATAAATGTTACTGCAACCACTCCTAACATTAAATTGAAAACAAACTGTTGTACAGGAGGCATAGCCCATGGAAACTTCTTCCACCTGAAAATACATTGTTTGGCTCATCACTACCTTCTAGATTACAATAAATTGTTATTACTGTGTAGAGGAATGGAGTGGATGAATGGCTGTAGGTGTACTGAAACTAAACAAATGTTTTCTTATATCCTGTCCAATATTTTGTGCCCATATATTTTTGTTAGTGTAACTAATAGGAGGCAGAGAGAGCTAATACATAGGCCTAGGTACTTCTGTGTTCAAGATGAGAGTCAGACCAGGTTAACACATAGCCTTCTTCTGATTACTGAAGTAGTCTTAGTAATGATTTAATCATAAAGCAACTTTAAATAGGCCTAAAGCAACTACTAAAAAAGCACAAGATTGAAGCCTGGCAGAGAAACAATTATAGGCTAATAGATAACATGGGTCAGATATTTTCAGATAGGCTTTTAAAAGGTTGACATGGGTGACATTGCATTATGTCAGTTGCCATCACATTGGCCTAGCAGCCATATTGTAATACATTATTGATTACTAGTTACTGGCATTTGAGAGTAATTAGTTATATTACAATATTACTGTCTCTGAATTGTAATGCTTTACACTACTTTTGCGTTACTTTTGCGTTACTTTCACCAAAATAAAAGCGGAAGTATGACTTGGCAGGTAGCTTGTGAATTTCACCACGGTATCAATAAAGTCTCATCTTTACCCACTTTAATAGATCATAATTTATTCATATTATTTTGTATTATTAATCTGACGCTGCAAAGTAACTAAAGCCATAAAATAAATAGTTAAGTAAAACGTACAACAGTCTACTTGACTCTGAATTGTGGTGGACTAGAAGTAGCCTAAGTAGGATTATATGAAAATACCCAATTAAAAGCACTTTACAATTGAATCGAAGTAGCCTACGGTAGGCTAAAGTTACTTTCCACCGCTGATAAAATGTAATGATATTAGGTGTAGCAGGACTAAACATTAATTCCTGACATGTTGTTATCTGTCATTTGCTCGGTCACATTGCTGTTGACACCGACAGGACCCAGATGTTGTCAGTTACCGTCTCTGGTTCTGGGTCTGACCACGGAACAGTGACAGGACGCGATATTACGAATCCCACTATGGCCACGCCAAGACCCGCCCTTCAATAGCATTCACACACTACTATTGGCCAGGCGTCCATACTTACATGTACAGGTCCTATCCCCTGAGGTCAAATGCCTAACCCCGACCAATCGAGCTACTTCGTAGGGCGGGTCTTGGCGTGGCCATAGTGGGATTCGTAATTTTGCTGACAGGACAGCTCGTTTTAACGCAGCATAAAAAATTCCAGAAAATAATGTCCATGTCACAAATGCATCCGTCTCTACAGTCATTTCAACCACCGGATTGTAACGCGTTACTCCCATCACCGAAGGACACTATGACATTTTTTTTTCTTCCATTTCCATCATCCATTTATTTTTAATATCATTATGGTTCGAGGGGTGGGGAGTATTTGTTTATGGGACTGTGTTCGTTACCTGTTTCCCCCGGATGCCCCTTGGTGACTGATGTCGATGTCTGTGTGGCACACGGTGCATAACGCGTGATGAGGTAGCCTGGACATGTGGAGGCAAGGCCTCTCTCCCGATAAGGTTCTGAACCTTTTTTTGAGGCAGTTCAGCCATGGCAGGCAAGCCTACAGTTATTATCCGGCCAGCCTGGCTTGCTTGAATTGAATTGAACGTGCAAAGCATTTGGCTAGGAGGGGCCATAGACAGTATATAAGGGAGGGGCAGGTGGGCGAAGGGTTAAAATGCAGCGCTCTGGTTGGCCGAAAGCTTTTCACTTACACTCTGTGGCTCAGCGACAGAATCAACGTCCATAGATGTAGATTGCATAGAAACTGAAACCGGCAAAATGAAAGATGCAACAAAATGCGTACCTAGAGAGCAGCGAATCGTACAAGAGTACTTAAGGGTCAAAATGCGTGCCGAGTACGAAAAATGCGTACATGTTGGCAGGTCTGCATTTGTGATCAGGGACTTTTTTTTTTTCCAAAGATGCAAACATTTTTTTGCCACGAGGCAGTTGTACGTGGTTGGGGTGGATGGGGCAGGACTCTGACACCCCAGACCAGAGTCCTGCCGGCGCTGTGCTCAGTGGCGATTTTAGACCCTTTTTAGGGGGTTCAAGGTTTAATATCCTGTGTCGCTGTTGCTAATGATATGCAGCTGTAACCCAGTCAAGGAATGTTTTATTTTTTATTTATTTATTTTTTACACCTCATTATCATTTCATTTGATTCTGGCGGTCCATAAAGGGACTTTTTAGTTTTTTCATATGTTCAAAATTTTGCATTTGTGCCAGTGAAAGTACTGATTTAGCAGGCACTATTGCAAGGCACTGTATCCGTGTCAGATTCTCATTAGGGGCTGAGCACCCCTAAAGATCTGATCCTAGAATCGCCCCTGGCTGCACTTCATTCTAGGCAACAGAAGCACTTTGGTTATGGTTAGGTTTTGGTTAAATGGTAATAGAGTAAGCCTGTCTTGCCTCTGGCATCCTTGGTCACTACACTTTGCACTAACCTTCATCCTGGACTTAACATCGGCCCATTGCACTTACTACATACTATATATTATTTGCAAATTCTGCACTCAACCCATTCAGCCTCTTTTTTTCTTATGCAAGTTATGTTGTATGTATATATTTCTTTTTTCTGTATTTATTGTTTATTTCATATTAATGTTTAATATGTAATATGTATGCACTCTTCACTATATACAAATTCCACATAAGTGAAGTTGTTGTGGTAATAAAAGCTTTTCTGATTCTGATTCAATATGTAACCAAGACCATGATCTTTACCTAACTTTATAAGTGCTTGCGGTGCCCAAATATAACCATAAATCACTAATCATGCACGGCTGGATATTGAATTGCAAGGGTTATATTGAAGGGAAACTAATTAACTACATCTATTCAGTTACAACATGTTGAACAGATACGTTCATTAAAAGCCTTTCCTCGTTCTGTTGATTGAAATAAGTAATTGGGGTGGTATTCCATTTCTCCTAAAAGATATTTGCTGGTAAAAATGAGTTGGGCAAATATGAATATCATTTCTAGGAGACAGGGACGTTGTGTCTGGTTACTTTACAAACTATAGTAAAATGTGCATTGTAACATGGGACTTTGAGACATTTAGATGGGCACTGATACAGTATGTCATGATATGAATGCAGCAGCACTGAGGCATCCTGGAGGCCAAACGCCTTAATGAAACATAAGACAGGAATAACAACAGTGTCGTCCTCCTTTAATAGTTGAATGCATGTAGAACTGACAAGTCTTGTGAAAAACCTTAAAAGATGTAACCTTGCCATGGAAATGAAATGCACTTTGACTGAAGCCTGTGCTGTCCTAAAATCATGGCTCTTTTATAGCAGGGGATATAACTACATAAAGGAAGTCATTTGCAGCTAATAAGAGCGATCACTTTAGTGCAAATTATTCTGTCCTTGCAACTGTGCAACGCTTTGACCAAAGTCTGTTGATAACTCTGTAGCGCCTGCACACTAACAAGTGTTTCATCAAGCCTCTGCAAAGACCACTTGGAGATTAGCAGCGAGGTATACAAATGGATGAAGATAAGGCCCTTTTTGTTGAAGTCTAATGTCAAAATAAAGAAGCAGCTATAGACTGAGTCAAAATATCGTCCTTCAGTTTAATTGTGTCCTGGAGTGCAATAGGCTGAAACATTCAGATGAGATGTAAGTGGCAGAAAAAGCAATACACTTGAAAAATATCGTTGGAGAGCATTCTGAAAAAAATGGAACGGTACGTGCTCCGGTAAATAGCCTTTTGGAGGTCACAACTTTAGCACTGTTGTATTTCCATTCAAAGTGCAGCAGACTTCAATGGGCGGCTCTACCAATAATCAAAGAATTTCAAAAGGCCATCTACCACCATTTCAAAGAGGCACAATTCCCATCCCTATTGCACACGTTTCACACGTTGCCTTATGTCTTGGGCAACCAAAAAAGCTCATCTTTGCATTATTACAGCTGAAAAAGTACACACAACCGTATTATAAGTTAGCTTAGCGCTCACAAAAATAGCTTCTGTTCATGTGTACTGTATACTTTGTCCGTCTGTTTTCAACTTTGTAATAAAATTACTCTGATTCACAGAGAACTAGGGCTGGGTACCGAATTCAATACTTTTTAGGCACCGTGGGTGGTGGTGGCGCAGTGGATATGACACATGCCTTTGGTGTGGGAGACCAGCGTTCGATTCCCACTGTGATACATCAACCAATGTGTCCCTGAATAAGAAACTTAACCCCTAGTTGCTCCAGAGGCGTGCGACCTCTGACACGTATAGCAATTGTAAGTCGCTTTGGATAAAAGTGTCAGCTAAATGACATGCACCGACCAAGTATCAAGTAACGAAAAACGCCTCCTCATTCAATACCACATTTCAATACTTAAGGAGTCAGTCTCATTAGCATCAGTGAGCCGTGCAGCATGCTTCTACCAAGATCTACTAATGTTTGTGATTACACGTCATAGAGACACACAGGAAAAACTCTACGTTACACAGAGATGGGCTCAGATAGCTGAAAAAGAAATAAAAAGATTTGTGACCTAATGTTGTCATTAATTATTTTTTTTATAAGTTGGTATTGAAAAAAAGTATGGTTTAGAGAACCGGTATCGAAGTCACGATACTGGTATCGGTACCGGTATCAAACTTTTTTTAACGATACCCAGCCCTACAGAGGAGGAACAACAGCTTTCCTGCTGGCAACAGCACTCCAGTGCTAAACAACAGCTGCAACTAAACCCGCAGTATAAAACACTTAACTGAGGTTTAAGTGAAAGAAAAACACACTAATAGTACAATGGCAATTTTGCCCAAGATGTCAAGCTACAAACATACTTTGCATTTGGCTCAGAGAAAACCAATGCACTTCCAAGGTCTTTATATGCACATATTAGCGCATGGCGTTATGTCGGCATTGGTGACATTTCACTCAGAACTGGGGGAAATTTCCAACAGTACTGACACCATTTTGGCCCATGCATTTATTCATTTCCGAGAGGAGCACAAATATGCAGCAGCCACACAGTGCTTGGTGGGATTTTCTCACTATGATCTGCTGTTTAATTCAAATCAAATATTTTGAACCTCTCCCAGCTCAGCTGTTACCAGCACTCTCAAATATAATAAATTCAGGATTTACTGGCAGGCTTCATATTTCTCCGTGTGAAGCTCTACTCATTTATTAGGATTATCTACATTCCGCCAGAGATAAGAAGCAAACGCACAATGAGGTTCAGAGTCTTGTTAAAGGTCTTCAAATGCAGAATATATAATAAGCTGTTGCTAATTTGATTTGGTGCTTGATCCTTGAATAATAACTGATGTATAAAAATAATATGTTTTAATTGTTTTTACTGAAAAAATAATGACATCAAAAGCAATGTATACTAGCACTATGATTAGCCTACTGGAGACGTTAGAGGGAGGAAGCCTACTTCTTACAAGTCTTTGAAATTTCCCCCACAGTAAACACTCTATCTGTGTGTGCATCCTGCTGGTGAAAAAGCTCAGCTGTACTGGCGTGCTCCATTCTTCGCCATGACTTTGACTTAGTTTATGGAATGTGTCCCTGCTGGGTTTTCATTTCCTCTGTCTAAAAAAATGCAATCAGAGTACTGGTGCTAAAATCATTACCTAATGACTAAAGCCTTTGTATGACTTCTTCCATGCTGTGGCGTTCACTGTTCCAGCACACATCATGTATTATTGTGCAGAGAAGAGCATTTCGAAAAGTTTGTTTGACTGCCTGCAGGCCCGATTGATTCAAACGTTCTAAGCCCAATCAATCAGTCAATCACATACTGAAGCCGAACATAGACTTTTCTTACATGTAGGTATTCTTCTTTCAGTAGAATATGTTTGGATGACATACTAAGAGCAAAGCATGTTGTTGTGATTATATATTGTGTAGTAAAGCAAGTTTTTTGTAAAAGTAGTAGTATTTTGAATTTTTTAAACATGTATTTTAATACATGTTTATTAAGAAGGCACTGAAATAACTGTTACATATAAACAGGGTCACCTGGATACATATCCTGTACAAAATGTATTATCATCGGAGCACTCTCGCATTGCCAGACCGTCCTCCACAGCGCTGCAAAGGAGGGTCTGGCTAGTCCACACAGCATTCCGGGATGGGAGAAAAACGTGCTCTGGTTTATTGGTATTTCTTTAATCCAATCACAATCGTCTTGGGCGGGACTAAGCTCCGGACGGAGCCACGTTGCCTCTGCTAAATAGTCTCAGGAAGGAACCTGTTTCGGTGGAACATGTGTACGTTCAAAAGTAGTTTTAGTCGTGCAACGAAAAACTCAGATTGGACAGATAGTCTAGCTAGCTGTCTGGATTTACCCTGCAGAGATCTGAGGAGCAGTTAGTCCTCACAAATCCACCGGAGGTTAGAAATGTAACACAAAGACAGAGGAAGGGGACGGACATCCAGGCTAACAGAGCGTGATCCTGCGGATTTCCCGTAGCACTGGAGCAATCCCGGAAGTGGAACGTCGTGGATAGAGACTATCATCAGAGGGATCTCTGCAATACAACACTTCATGTACTGAGAATCTGAGAACAAAACCACATTGTTAGTTACTGTTAGATTTGTATTAGCTAGATAATAAATTGAAATGAATTCTTGATAACCAAATTGTACTGATCTTTTTAAGGTCTAAAACTGTGGACTAGAGCCGCAAAGATTAATCGATTAATCAATTAGTTGTCAACTATTAAATTAATTGCCAACTACTTTGATAAGTGATTAGTCTGTTTGAGTCATGTTTTGTAAAGAAATTCTATGATTGCAGCTTCTTAAATGTGAATATGTTCGCTTCTCTGTGACAGTAAAGTGAATATCTTGGAGTGAACAAGACATTTGAGGACGTCATCTTGGGCTTTGAGAAACACTGATCCACATTTTCCACCATTTTTGGACATTTTAGAGACCAGACAACTAATCCATTAGTCCAGAAAATAATGGAAAAATGTATCGACAATGAAAATAATCGTTATTTGCAGCCCTGCTGGGACATTTATTTTTTTACATGTGTCAGTAATAATGCTACTGTATAACAAAATAATATCACTGTCTGACTGCAGTTTTCAAAACTTGTAAACCACATTGTGGTCCTCTACTGCATGTATTTTCATGACATCTCTATGTCCTTCCAGAAACAAAGCTCCGTGATGTTGACAGTATGGAGGATCATTAAATTTGCCTGCTGCTCCTCTCAGAGCATAAATCAAGCCAATCCATCTCTCTCCGACCCTGCTCCCTGGTGGCTTACTTAGAGCCATGCCAACGCAGCACTGGCTGTGGAATGAGCAAGGGTAAGCATGCAAAGGCTGTCCTTAAGCTGCGCTGTCTGACGGTCTAAACAGGCCTCGGTCTCCTCTTGAGAGCAATAGGGATCAAGCGAGCTTAGTGGGCATGACCTGTGAAGGCCCAGACATGGCAATTCATGCAACACAACACAATTGTCTTAAGGATTGCTGCTCTATTGAACATGAAAAACTAGCCTACATCACATTGCCCACGGGCCCTGAACAGGACCTAGATGCACTCCGCCGAGGATACCCAGCAGACTAAGGACTTATGAATAATTCTGAACATCCTCTCCCTTTATCCTACCCGATTTAAGAAAATGAGGCCCTCAAAAACAAATTAGACATCTCAGGGTCTGATTGCTGAAAAAAAAAAAGAAGGAATCTTGCAATGTATTACAAGAGTCTTTTTTGAGAGTCTTACAAGACCCAAAAAAAAAAAAAAACTTAGATCTTCTCAAAAATTATGTACTAGTTTCTTTGGCACCATGCAGGGGGGAATTAGAGGCAAAGGCGAAGGAAATGACAAGACATTTGCTTGTGGTTTAATTTCCTCAAATGCTTTATGGCTATTCATAAATGCTTAAATTGGTTTGTAACATATGCTCTCCTCGCTCTGTTTACTTCCTTCATTTAGTGTGACTAAATCACTTTATTAGTGATTATCCCCCCAAAAGCTGCAGGAATGCACAGCATCACACCTCATCATGTAATTTACCCATATAGTAGGAATGGGAATATGCAAATACTGTCAGAGTATTTTCGCAGCACCAAATATGCCCCTGGGCTGCTTGTCCAATGACACAAATCATCAATTAGGATCTCAGCAGGGTTTGGGGATAAACTAAATTGGTATTATCCCTATCTGACAATATGTAGAGCTGTGTGGGGTACACCACAACAAAGAACAAACATCAGCAAGGGTTATTAGTAGTGATGCGTTTCGACTCTGGTGTGTGTGTATGTGTGTGTGTGTGTGTGTGTGTGTGTGTGTGTGTACTGCCAGAATGCCTCCACTTCGAGACGCTGACAAAGGTACACAATTATTTGAATGATGTAAAAGGTAACAGACCTTCTTTTGGTCTTTCAACAGCGATTCACAGCGACAACAACAGCGTCTTTCAAAGCATTTACTTTCACAGGGGGTGCGAGTTTAGCTCCTCGTGGGATTTCATGCTCAGCACTCTGCACCTGCCAAACGTGTTTGATGGAGGGAGCTAAAGTGGTCCAAATCGCCATTGTGATTTCTCAGGGAAGCAGATGATTAGTAAACAAATGGTACAGGCATATTTAATTAAGCTAATGTACAAAGCTCAGACTATAGCCTTTGCTGTGTGTGTGTGTGTGTGTGTGTGTGTGTGTGTGTGTGTGTGTGTGTGTGTGTGTGTGTGTGTGTGTGTGTGTGTGTGTGTGTGTGTGTGCGCGCGCGCGGGGGCTTTACTTTGCAATGTACAGCTGTAATGTTTTTTTACCGTTGACAGATGACAACAAAGAAACTGCAACAGTAACACTGGAGTTATATTTCCTGAACCTTTACACATATACTCTGCATATGTTGTGTATAAAAAAAAGACAATAAACAAATATATTCTGAACTTTACAATTAGCAACATCAAAACAGCTGAGATGATAGATGTGTTGGCCAAATCTGTGTACGTACAGGTACATTTATGGGATATTTGAGGGGGCAGAAATCAAAGCTGAAAGCGACTGAACAGATGAGTGGACTCAATTTTGACTCACGTAATTACCAAAGGACAGTAAACAACCTGCCAATCTGTGCCTTTTTAACAGAATGATCCTCCAAAACCAATGGAACAGGGCCCCGGTATTGAAGACAAGCTGTCTGAGAGGTACAGGCTCCGGCACATTACACCGACGGCATCTCATGCCAGTCAAAACGTCTCCTACCGGTGAAATAGTCTTGTGAGCAATTATTGTGGAATAAACTAGTCATCTGAAATAGAAAGTGGTGAGTGGCACACAAAGAAGGCCAGTGTTCGGTGTAGAGAGGCTGGGAGTAAACATTAGAGCTCACTGAGATGCAGATCGTTGGAGCATTAGAAACATATTTACCAAGAAATGCAAACAGGGTTAGACTCCATGTGTGACTTTTTTTTTTTTAATAGCTGTCTGTTTTTTGTTTTACATTTTTTGCTGCAATAAATGCAAGACTTTAGCCTTGCGTAAAAAAACTTTCTTATTTTACTTTGATAAACTGCTGTTCATGAACTGCAAATATGAAGACAGATGCCAAGTTACACATAAAAAAGGATATATTTGTAAAACCTAAGCTATATTTAAATCATTAATTTAAAAAAAAAAAAGTTAGATTTCCAGATATGTCTACAGTTTGAAATATGCTGTGGTAGCCTAATTTTGTTTGTTTTCGTCACAAATAATCACAGCCACAGACTGTACACACACACACACACACACACACACACACACACACACACACACACACACATACAGAGACACTACTGTCTATAATTACATTTATTATGAACAAAGAATACTGCTGAATTTACTTGGATCAAATCTGAGCGTAAGTTATTTTACACCGAAAATTCTTTACCGTTTTTTTTTAAATTGTTATCAATTTTGCCAGTCAAAAGAATGCATTTTTACTCGTGGAAAAAAAAACACACACACCACGTTTAACTTCAAAATTAAGAAAATCGCAGTGGCAGTGAAAAGACAAAAGAATACGTTCATTTCCACGGAAGAGTCCCACCATCAGATAATCACTGTAGGCTAAATGTTCAAACAATCAGAAAGCGAACAAGCACTCCGCTGCTGGAATAAAAACGCCAGCTTCCTGCAGCTGGAGCCTTATGCGCTCATTCTGTCCTCCACTCACTATTATTATCAGGAGTCTCTAAATTAGCCTACAACCTTCAGCACAAAAGCATCCGCCGCTAAATACAAAGCATCCTAAAAATAAAAAATACCCTGCATCACAATCATTAGGGACACTTTTTTTTTTTTTTTTTTTGTTAAATCCAAACGCCGCAGCAGGCAAAAGGAAAAACAAAAATCCACTGGTCTTTCAGTCCAGCACCAAAAATGCATCTCCTCTCCTTTCCCTCTCTCTGTTTTTCTCCCCCTCCTCTTCTCCCCCCTCCCTCTCTTACTCTCTCCCCCTCTCTCTCTCTCTCTCTCTCTCTCTCTCTCTCTCTCTCTCTCTCTCCCCTCTCTCTCTCTCTCTCTCTCTCTCTCTCTCTCTCTCTCTCTCTCTCTCCCCGACTCTGTCTTTCTTTCCCTCCCTCTCTCTCTCTCTCTCTCTCTCTCTCTCTCTCTCTCTCTCTCTCTCTCTCTCTCTCTCTCTCTCTCTCTCCCTGTGGCCTGGCTGGCTGTCTGACTGCATGAATAATGTCCTGCCTGTTGTAATGAAGGGGGGGTACAGGGGAAAAAAGGACGCTCAAGTGGTAAAGCCCTGCTCCCATGCACTGACATTGAAAATGAATGACAGCTTACCTGCATGCCAATCTTCATCAGACTGACACTGGGCTGACAGCACAGCCTATACTCCTCCACACAGCCGCTGACGTCAGCCATGCCAGGCCCCTCCCACCTCCATCTCCGCTCCCCGTTTTTCCCCGACACCCGGGCTGCTGATGCCTTCCAGTGTCCATGGGAAATACGGGAACCTGCAGTCATCCGTCTCGGAGAGAAAAAAAAAGACAAGAGTGCTCAACACTGCTTCAAAGCTACGACCTGGAGGGGATGAAGCACCGAAAAACACACCTTTCATTATTCCTGCATAATAAAGTTTTAAAATCCGAGCATTTTTAATATCAACCACACATAGGCTACACTGACTGTCTCCTGTACTAGTTTGACATTTACACACAACAAAAGACATAACATGTCAATGCATTTAAAAAAACACCATATAGCCTAATCTTATTCAGTTTTTCCATTTGCTTCCAGATGTGTTGTGGGAATGAGAAGAGAGTAGAATGTTACACAGGATGGTGAGATTACAAGGGTTATACATTTCAGGCTTTGTTTTAGGCTATTGACCTGATCAATCCCTCGTTATTTTCTGCAATTTTCCAATCATATGCTAACATAGCTATACTGATTCTGCCCTATATGTTAAACTAGCCTTCTGAATTATAGGCTATAGTCACCAGAGCAGAAAAATTGATGACATTATTAGCCTATAGGTAAATTCCATAAGGTCCATTTCAACATTTGTTTATTTACCCATCCAATATAGTGTTTCATAGTCACATGCTCTCTAAACTCAGTTATTTCCATACCTATACTATTCAGGGTTACCTGCAGTGACTGAGCCTATAATGGCTCAAAGAGAAACAAGACCCTGGGCACTAGGTTATTAACTCAGGGCCCATAAGAGTCAGAGAATAATGTTGTATTTGCCCTCTCATTCTGGCAGGGTCTGTAATGCTGCAGGAGATAGAGGAGGAAATCAAATCAGCTGAGGGAATGTAGGCTACACAGTGAGAACGGCACAGTTTGCCACTTTGCTGTAAATTGGGTTTGCTATGGTTCACTTTTTACTCTCAACACTGATTGCTATCAAATAGAATCCAGTCATTCCATATGGCTTGTTATCCATTAATAATAGCTGGATGCATGGATCTAACGAGGCTCACCCTAAAGGCAACATGTCTTCTTCCAGGAAGCGCGCAGGAGGCGCCACTACTTCTGGTGGGACTTCGTCAATGCATTACAAAGGAAAAAGCCCGTGACTAGTTTATTAGTTGGACTTAAGATTCTTGACTGAAAAGACCCCCAGTATCTTTATTTTCATTATTTATGTTTTGTTGTAGCCTATATTGTCTCTACCTCAAAGCTGTCAACACTTTTTTTTGACAAACACATTGTGCCTTGATTGTTTGTATATTATAGCCTACAATAAAGAATACAAAAAAGAGCACACGCACGCACACACGCACGAACGCGCTGAAGCCCACGCTGATCTGGCCGGGCCCTGTCGCTCCGCATTCATAATCACATGCTTCAAAAAGACAGGTGGGAACCAGTAGGCCTACCACTGCTGCGAATAAGAGCCAATAGACAGAGATCTCTATCTCGTCTAGAAATTGCCAGCTGAAAAGACACAGAAGAAAAGTTGACTTGTTGTCAATAGAACTTTGCAGAAATCCTCTTGTCCATACTAAAAGTGTCCTATAACGTCGTCCAGTTTGGAGACATTTTGCGCTAGTCAGGGGGTACTTGGCTTTAAAAACGCAATTTAAAGGGGGTAGGCCTACAATATTGAAAACAGCTTGAGAAACACCGATCTAGGCTATATAACGCCATGGCTATAGGCTGCTACTTGGAGCCGTTTTGGAGTCGTCAGACAACCTGACAGTTTCCATCACCAAGCCTTGACCTAATTGGCGCATGCACGTTTAAAAAGCGCACTGTAACTTCCAAACCGAGGCTGTGAAGTAACCACTAGGCCTGCAACACACTCCGTCTAACCAGATAAGTGTTTGGAATAAAATGTCAGAAGGAAACAGAAGCTGTAGCCTATTGAAGTGCAGTGACCAGTCACTGTTCATGCAATAGGCACAGCCTACTGCATGAACACCTGCGGTGATAATGGAAGTATAGCCTTAAGTGCCTGGATCAAATGTGCTTTATGCTCGAATGCATTATTGTCGCTTGTTTAAAATAGCATCTAAAGTAGAAAAGCTACCGGTCCAGATTGTGTGTGTGTGTGTGTGTGTGTGTGTGTGTGTGTGTGTGTGTGTGTGTGTGTGTGTGTGTGTGTGTGTGTGTGTGTGTTTAGGCTGTTGTGATTAAGGACCTCTCAGTCTAGATTGTTGATGGTTGTTATTGATTGTACTTGGTTGTTAGTTATTGATTTGGTGATGAGTTGGCTTTTGAACGATAGGACTAGGGACAAAATGGAATAAAATAAAACCAGCTTCTCAAGATAAAGAGAAATAATTTTGGCCTCAAGTCTATAAATAAATAAATAGTAAATTGTGAAACGTGAATAGAAATGTTGCTACAGTATACAGTAGATAGAGAAGAAGGGTAAAAGAACAAATGGGTGCCGAGAGTCAGACGAGAGGGGTGAAGTTCTGTAGCCCACACAGTGTTCGGATTTTCAGTAACGACGCATATAATTGGCCCGTCTTGAGTTCGTGTATCCAATCAAACTCCAGTTTGCTGTTACCAAGAAAGCAGAAGACGCGATAGATAACTATATCCTATATCCCTTGAACTGAATGCTACTTGAGAAAGACGGGTTAATGGACAGCAAATATTCACTTTTACGGGGGAATATGCTTGTCGAACATCATCATAATTTACATTTTTCACTTAGCGTGCAACTGTCGGTCTCAGCATAGCAGAGCTTACGTTAGCAGTGACAGCTACCTTACCGTGGAAGTTTCAGTTAGCTAATGTAGCCAGCTAGCTAGCTAGCTATATAACCTAGCTAGCTAGGTTAACTAGTTTAAGCTAACGTTACAGCATTGCTTAGCAATGTTACAAACGTCGGTCGTAAAATCATATTTGACCCACTTTACCGATTAACTGTTCTGTCTGTCGGCCGGGTAAACTAACGTTACTTTGAAACGTTGCTTATCAAAATGGCAAGCACCGTGGTGGGAGTCGGTACGGGAGTTTTCGTCATTGCCATCGTTTGGATTGCAGCTCTTGTGTTTGGGATGATGCTGCTCAGAGCATCTGGATCTGCAAAGTGAGTGAGAACAGCACCTCCACATACTCCTTACACAAGCCGAGTTAGAACAGAACTGCATGCATTGATGGAGAATAGCCCAGATAGGAGACAGTTTATTAGTCTGTGACTCTGTCAATGCCTTATTCCCTAGACATTTCATCCACTTTAATGTTGATTTGATTGTTGGCCAAAGCACACATCCTCTGGAACATAAATAACTTAAGTCGTGGCATTAGTAATGTTTCCTCGAAAATTCGGCATATGTTTGACTTTGTCAAATATATCCAATATAATGCCCCAAAAATGATGTTTCATGAACACATTGTTGTGTTAAAGGGAGGAAAAATGTAGCCTAAGGTTAGTTGCAATAAACTCAAAGCTGAAATATAGTCGAATGAAGTGCCAAATCAAAGAGTGGACCCAGATTTAGAAGAGACCTTTAGCTGTTTTAACAGTTATGAATCGATTTCTGAAAAAAGAAAAAAGCGTTAAACTAGTTTTGGTTTTTTTTAAACACTGGATTTCACACAGAAAAGGTTGCAACTCTCATATTTCTGCCGCCTAAATATTTCGTTGTCTACGTAGATCAGCAAAAATAACTAACGCTACTGTTTCTGATTTACTGAAATCCTACGAAACAATGAATTATACCCACCACATGCTGCTATAGTTGATTGCTGCACCTTCATTCATGACCTTCAAATCCCTGCTGATTAATACTTGCAATAACAAAAGCAGACCTATTATTAAAGTCAGTACATGTTTACCGTATATGTGTGTATAATGCACCGTGACACCAAACACTGCACACTTGTGTAAGGTGCAATTACAGGGACGTTTTTAAATGGGGTGAGCCATGGTGCTATTTACTTGATTGAAAAGTTAACAACTTTTCAAAACTGCAATCAAGAATGCCATTGTTTTAAATGGCATTTTATAATGACATTATCCTTAGTTACTCCTGCGTTTACTGCAAATGAGCAGTGGGAGTGCTTATGCTCTGTGTTTGAACTGTGTGTGTTTGTGTTTTGCCAGGTTAGGCGTTATCCCCATTGGGTTTCTGGCTCTCACCATCACTCTGGTGCTGGTGTTTTTCCCTCGCAGCCCAGAAACAACTCCCCCTTTCAAAGAGATAGAGGTGAGCTCTATGCACTGATCTCACACACCTTTACACTACGATACTCACACCCCTGTGTTAGTTAATTGTCATAGTCATGTCTATGTATTTATTTATTTATTTGCATAATAACATCAAGACAACAGAAACACAACAATAAAAGAAAAGAAAAGAAAGACTGTGCAGGTGAGTTTAAGAAATCCCCCCCAGGGGCTTATAGAAGGAATCTCACCTAAGGAAGAGAAAAAATATATAATGAGCAATTCTAAACGTCCTGACATCTACAAATTAAACACAAGTAAGCGGGGAATTAAAAAAACAAGCATGAGGTTGGCTACATTAAACAACAAAGGCATGAAATAAATTACAAAAATATAGCTAAATTAAGGATGTGTGGACCTGTGTCTATTGGCCATTGGTTTGCATTGTCAGCTAAACAGAGGGATATCTCTTGTCCTGCCTACAATAGGAATGGATATGTTAGACTATATTAAAATGCAAATACCACAGAGAAATATGTATGTTAGAAATGTGACCGATTTGGTTTGAAAGCTGTTTACATGCTAGATTGACATTTCACTACATGAAGAGGCAATTTAAACGTACATATCGCTGCCAAATCCATGACAAGGATCGTAATTAGTATTATATCAGACTATTTATTGCATTATGGAGTATTTATTAGAAAGATAACCCCTTGAGATGAACCATCTCATTTCCGAGGGTGTCCTTAAAAACACAGAGTCTTGTGTTGTTATCGTCTGTGCATAATGACAGCATAATGTACTTCAGTTGGTAATAACAGCAGGCCTGGGATGTTTTCAGTTCTGTTGTGAGGCCATTTGGCTTCCATTTGCTATCAAATATTTTGGGTACAGAGACCACTGAGTGAAAATGAGGATTCAGAGCCCACAAACAAATAGCTTACTTTAGCTGAATGGATATCTCATACTCACTTTTGTGCTCCCAAAAACTGATATTTAAATCACACATTTAAGAACAGTAAGGAAATGAAAGTCGTCTCTTATTTTGTGCTTATTGGTGACCGCAGTAGAACAAAAATGTATCTTTATGATGGATGTATGGTCTCAAGATCTCAAAGGTAATTTGTGTGTGTGTGTGTGTGTGTGTGTGTGTGTGTGTGTGTGTGTGTGTGTGTGTGTGTGTGTGTGTGTGTGTGTGTGTGTGTGTGTGTGTGTGTGTGTGTGTGTGTGTGTGTGTGTGTGTGTGTGTGTGCGCTAAATGCTAAAAGGCAAAGCTGAGATCAGTATCTAAAAACAGTATTCTATTATTTGTACTGATGAGGATATAGGCTCCATTTAGGTTTGAGGCAGGTGAATATAAACAACATATCCCAAATAGAACCCTAGCTCTGATATAAGCCAGTATCCTCAGTGCTGTGTGCTTGTAAATAGCATGTGTCATTGTGCATGCACGCCTGCGTATGGTGCTTGTCATAAAGGCCTGCTCTGCTTTATCTCAGTCCAACAGCAACACAGAACAAACACTCCCCCATGTTGCCTCTGGGTCATGCCAATAAGCTGGCCAGATCTGCCAAGCAAGCTGCCGCCCCATAGAACTAGCGGCGCAGAGCCCCGTCCCGGCGAGCTCACATTTTATAGCTTTTTGTGCAAAGGCAGATACCAGACCAGCAACAGAGAGAGAGGCAGCAAAATGGGACTTCCTGGATTTCTGTACAACGCTTATGGGTAAAATCAACTCATGGCTATAACAGAAATTAATTCCAGTGTTTAAAGAGGTCACATATAAAATCACTTGTAATAATGACACCTTTTATAATGCTAGCAAAAAGTCATCATCGCCCATTGGTCTGCTTTGTATAGAGTTCTTAACCCTTATTAATTATCACGTGGCCTGTTGGGAGGGTATACATTATATTAATTAATTAGCTTACATGCTGTAGGATGTCGCAATTATAAGGAGTCTTCTTACAGTAGATTACTATTTTATTTTTTTTTTTTTTTCACATGAATTGAATATATTTATCTTTTTGCTTATTTTAAGGGGTTTACAACTGTCATTGTCCACAAATGAGGAAAATTGCCAATTCGGCATGTCATTACATCAAAAAACACACACACACACACACACACACAACAAACACTGTGAGTATGACAATACACAACATTTAAGAAACACATCTTAAGAAAAAAAGATTGAAATTGAGTCTGTAAGAATTGAGCTTGCGTGGGCATCCTCTGTGACTCATCTTTGGTATTTTTAAACTGAAATAAATCAATGTCAATAGACCGTTTTCATTATAAGCAATGAACATCCTCAAATATAATCATACACCATATTTAAACAACGGTAAAAATGCATGTGAAGGTGAAATACTGCTTTGCTGGGGACTTTGAATGATGTCTTGTGTTCACATC
Organism: Zingel zingel; assembly: GCA_023566125.1. Classification (NCBI taxonomy): domain Eukaryota; kingdom Metazoa; phylum Chordata; class Actinopteri; order Perciformes; family Percidae; genus Zingel; species Zingel zingel. The sequence goes on along the minus strand of CM042328.1, from coordinate 31,047,285 downwards.
ATGTTTTCATGTAGACTCGTTTTCAGAGGATGCGCACAAAAGCTGAAACCTTACCTGCAAGCAAGGGGGATGATGTATATGTCTGGCTGTGTTTTCCTCTGTGGAAGAAATGTCTAACCTCTTGCTGTTAAACAAAAGTAAAATATCACAGTGCCAATTAGGCCAGTCCCAGACTAGGGGTGGGGGTGGTTTATACTATACCCTCCCCCTCTCTCACCTGCCCCCCGCCCGTCTGCCAGCTACCACCCGTGCGCTCAGTGGCCCATTAATAAAACATGGGCCACACTTTGAGTTCCTGCTTGCTGTGTAATTGGCAAATTAAAAAGTGAGATGTGTTAAATGCATCCATAAGAGACGGCATACATCATCCCCACCTCTCCTAGACACCAGTGGATTCACACACACACACACACACACACACACACACACCTACTCTAATTACACAACAGTCCCTGTTAAATCTGTCTTTAGTCAGCAGTAGGGCTGATACTCTTCTGGTATTATCTGGCTTAAGGGCTTTTTCTTGCGTTTGTATTCACGTATTCATGGGTGGTTCATGATCTAAATATTAACACAGACCCAGAGCTATCAGTGGAGTGTTGATTGAAACTTTATCAACTCCAAACTTTGCCTAACTTAAGCAACACCAACGCCAATCTAGAGGATCTATTGCTTCTCCAAGTCCTGCGCCTCGTTTGCTTCAGATCTGTTAATTGACGCATTACTCAGGCAAGCTGCAGCGATGTGTGGCGTGTGTGTCCCCTACTGATCATCCCATCTAGATAAAGAACAGCAGGATCAGAAAATAGCCAGCACCCCAGAATCTGCATCAGTGTTCAGCCGTTTGTGAGAGAACGGTGAAACAACAAACAGTCGCTTCCTTTAAATACACTGCTGCACACGTTATTCCCTGAACACAACATACAGGTCTGATTCCTATATGAATCAATAACCACCGCTTGGCTATGTGTCGGAGCCTGTGGCCAGGTTTGAAAAGGCAGTGCTGGAACTGGCTTTGATACAGTCGGGGCAGGGCATCATGCTAGTCCTCAGACTGCTTCTGTTGACTAAACTCAGAATATTGGCTTATTGGTGATTCAATACTAGTACTTGTCTTTCTCTCTCTCTGGGAATGGGCTGGGCCATTTTTCTCTGTGTTAAGGCTCTGACACACCAACCCGATTATCGGCCGTCAGTCTGGCGAACTCGGTGACTCGAGTCTGTTCGGTGTGTTCCGTGCCGTCGGCGCTCAAGTCGGCGTCTCTTCGGTGTGTTCTGAGGCACTTTTTTTCCCGTTGGGTTGGTGTGTCAGAGCCTTAAGATCACAAGAGATTACTTAACTTTAAGTGGAGACATTCATACGGTGACTTTAATATTAGGTTTTTACAAATTCAAAACATTCTCTAGGGTTATAAAATAACAATTGTGTAACAACAGTGGGGTGGGTTCTGTTAAATAAGATCAGTGGGCGTCCGGGTAGCTCACCTGGTAGAGTGCGCGCCAATATACAGAGGCTTAGTCCTCGACGCAGAGACCGCGGGTTGGGTTCCGACCTGCAGCCCTTTTGCTGCATGTCATTCCACCCTGTCTTTCATTTCTAAGCTGTCCTATCAAAAATAAAGGCCTAAAATGCCAAAAGAAATAATCTCATAAAACAATAATAACATCAGTATTGGAACAGATACAGATCTAGTACATTGAATCAATTCACCACTACTCGTTAAGTGTTGTTTTTGTAAATGTTTATTCCATCCAAACAGTAAAACTAGTTGTAAGTAGTAAACTATGATCTCTAATTCCAATCTGAAGTGTGAGTGCTTACTGAAGAGGACACTAGGGATTTTGCTTATTTTTTTTCCTGCCATCATTCTACCATTTAGGACCCAAAATGTCCCATTCATAGTTTGTTTGAGTTGACTTTGAGGTCTCCGTCACTTCCACAACAGACGAAACTGTCAACGCGGGTCTGCCCAATGCAGCACGGAGTCAGGCAATTTATCATTCAGGATTATCTCAAATTAAATCTAACTGTGCATCCATATAGCCAAATATGCACTCTTCCCTCAAAGCCCACAGTTGACAGCAGTCCCCAGGTTTGTCACAAAGAAGCCAGCTACTGTAAAACGTAACCCTCGTCTGTCAATGGCCTGATCTGTCTCAGCTCTGGTGCTGCAGGTTCAGGCATCAGTCAGTTCCCATTCTACAACCGCATGGCTGGGCCAGGTGACTACTCGCTGTTTAGAAATATGGAATGAGTGTCCCTTGAAGCTTCTGGTGTGCACTCTCATATCAGTCACTTGTGGTGACCGTCGGTTATTCTGAACTGTCAACCGTTAGTAACGTAAGAAAAATAAATGTATCAACTTAATTTGTTATTGTTTGATTCAACTTTCAAGACAACATGTTGTAGATTTCCCTGTGAATGTGTGTCTGTTTGTCTGTAATCCATTCATGGCCTGACATTATGCCACTTATCACTCTGCTGCTACACAAAGCCTTTGTGAAGGCCCGCTCCTGACATCTAGTGGCTAATAGAGGAAACACTGAATTTTGAAGAGCCATGCTTTTCCCATGCTTTGGAAACTATTTACTCTGTTAAAAAAAAAAAAAGTGTGTAGTTATTAAGAACTCCTGAAAGTAAACAATTCCTTCTTTCTCTCTACAGATAGTGGACACTTTGTTCATCGGCCGCTATATACTGCTGGCGGTGGCGGGCGCAGTCTTTCTACTGATGTTCTTCATGCTGCTCCCCTTTCATTTCCTGGAGCCAGTGCATGCCAAGGCCTTAAGAACACACTAGAGCTGGCAGAGGGATCCCACCACTGATGGACACAACTTATGACAAGCAGGGCTGAGCAGAGCCCCCCTCCTCACAGAATGCATCCCAAACAGAAACAGCAGGAGAGCCGGTGCCAGTGTTTTCTTCTTAACTGTGCTTGTTGACTGTGTGTGTACAACCAACAGAAAGGCGATATCAAACAGTACCCCAGATTGTTGTATTTATATTTTGTATCATTTAATACATTAATAGAAGATATTTTTTATACTACATTGCTGAAACACTCCCTCTAGCTTAAATAAAATAATGAAATATTTAAACTGCCACACTTATTTTGTCAAGTCACGGTGTTAGAAGTCTATATCCTTTCGCATTCCACTTCCGGGATTGCTCCGGTGCTGCAGGAAATTCCGCCGGATGCATGTCTTTTTCCAGCTACCGCTGTCCCCATGCTTTGCAGTTGCTTCACATTATTAGTACACTATTTGGGTTTGAGCATTTTGATTTGTCCCATTATCTTGATGGATTATTAGCAGTTTTCAGGTGATGAGGAAACCATACTTCATAATGTAAAAGTATATCAATCTCTTTAGGGCTGCTCCGTTAAACCTGTGTGTTCTACCATCATGAGTGTGCTTCATTATCCCCTTGGTGTGGGGAGTCTTGCTGTTTATTCTCAACTCTTAGTGACGATCCAGTTTGTACTCCATCCGTCTCTCTCTCTCTCTCTCACACACACACACACACACACACACACACACACACACACACACACACACACACACACACACACACACACACACACACACACACACACACACACACACACACACTTTTGTTTCTTGTCTCATGAAAAAGGTGTCTAATAGTCATAAGTATTTGACAACTCTGCCAGAAGAAAACCACTTCATATGCAGGGACATTTCTGTGAAGCTGTAAAGATGACAATTTTGCGTTTTACACGGTGTTATGTGAGCCTCAGAGGTGCTGGTAGGGGGATTTGTTATCGGTTTCCCTCTGTTTTAAGTCTTTATGCTAAGGTAAGTCAGCCGGTGGCTTCTTATTAGGGCTGCCCCCTCTTAGTCGATCCGTCGACTATTTGGTGGTTTTGGTCTTAGTCGACTAAGACGTGGGGTATACTCACCGCAGCCGACCTGTCGAGCGCCAGTGTGACGTCATGGGAGCGCCGTAACTGTTTATACTCCCGGTGGTCGCGACACTAGTTGCAGTCTTCTCCTGAACAGAGTTGGCGGTAGTGAGTAAAGGCTACCGACTGCTATTTCTACGGACTAGAAGGAGAAAAAGGTAAACAACGGCAGAACTGGCTGCAGCATTGACGTCAATGTGCGCCAATGTGACGTTGCGCAAGCTCGGAGGCAGCGACTGTGAAACAGCCTTTAGATTTCTTTAGCTATTTTTGATGCTTTTTCATGCTGAATGACTTATTTCAAGGCTTTAAGTGGCTTTTAATGACTTTAAACAAGATCTAAAGTGGTGCTTTTGCATGATTCTTTGTGGAGAAACGTTTTACAGCTCGAATAAATCAACTAATCAATTAGTCGACAAAATCATATGAATGTTAGTCCACTAAGAAGTTCTTTGATCAAGGACAGCCCTACTTCTTATTTACTGTAGAGCGGTAGCAATCGTCTCAGCAAACTTTTAAGCTTTTCGGGAAACAATCTGCTGCTGGCTCAGCTGTTAGCAAGGTCCATGGTTAGTTTGTGTGTGTAGACGTTTAAGGGAGGATTGGAAACGTCTACTATGAAGGCCCAGCATGCTTTGGGCTGCCACTTTGTCAAACATCCCCATTTCCTTCACAGCCTATGTAACTATACATAGTAACCAACAGTTGTAGATTTATCTGCGAGACGTTATTTAGAAGCTATAATATCATTGTTTTTTGCTATTTAGTTTAGTGTAGTTTATCAGTTTACTGATATACAAATACTACAGATTAATATACACAAACGATGTGATGGAGGGATGCAAAAAAACCTCAGGAGCTTAATCTGGGCACTCTCCAATGCATAGTCCTATTCAAATAGATAATTGTTATTATATATATATATATATATATATATATATATATATATATATTTATTTATTTTGTATAACAATGTTATGATGTTGTGTATTGCTATTCTACATTTTGGTTACGCATGTTGCCAACCATTGAATCATCCTCTGTGCTGTGTTGTCAGGACTTTGATAAACACAGTGCTACGTCGGCATGGTTATGATGCTGATTCCATGGGGTATGAATAAGCAGATGATTCCATAGAGAGTAATGAGCGTTTGCAGTCTAGAGGCTCAATTATAAACACTTGCCCCCCCTTCCACCTCCATTTTAAAAGTGTGAAGCCCGAGGAGACGTGGAGTGGAATTCCAACCAGGATGATGAAAGAGAATCTAATGAATCAAAACCAATCCTATTAGTTCCAGCCCACATCTCCATACTGTGGTCCTTTTTCTGCACAACAATCCACCGCATGATTTCACACAAGCTAGGGAACTGGGGGGGTTCCAGCAGGGTGGGACAGGGGATCCAAAACCTTTCAACCTGGAGGGACTTGTTGCCTGTAATTGACCGCGTGATTACCACAAAACATGATCTTAGCCCCCGCAGAAAGTGGCTACTGGGGGACGAGCCAATTAAAGTGCACTGAAACTGGAAAGAGAGGTTCAGCTGGCTAAGATTGAACTTCAACAGAACTGTTTTGGTTCTCTCACTTTGGCTTGTCCTTTTCAGAACACTCAGCTGCAGTTTATATGTCCAGGTCACAACACAAAAGCTGTTTACATCAATTCCTGGCGGTCTTGAAGTCTGCAAACTCAGGGAATCTGAATCCCTGAGGTCTTCGTCTTGAAGATCTGACAGTATTTTGGTTTACTCTCTCGTTCTCACACTCTCCCTCTACCTTACCTTTTTAATCGCTCTCTCCCCCACGTCTTACCCGCTCCCTCTATCCTTTCCTCATTTCAATTTTTGCTACTAAACCCTGTCTCTGGGGAGTGGGAAAATGAGCAGAACAAAGCATGTGGGGGTTTTGAGGATCATTCGGAACTGGGAGACAGAGTCTTTGTGGCAATGCCAGCTGGACATATAAAGAGACGGGGGCGGGCGAGATAGAGAAAGGGGGAGCAATGCAAGGGAAAAGAGGTGCAAGCAGAAAGCTCAGGGCGCTTGGTTTCCAAACTGCAGAGGCGACAGGGTGTGCTCTTCTCCTCCTCCTCTCCTGCATTCAGACGCATTCAAGCAGAACTGGCTTGCCGTTCACATCCTCAGCCCTCTCGCCCTCTGTTTGTGATATGGATACCGTCACCGCCCCACCCAGCACCCACAACATTGAATGTCCATGAAAGATTTCGGTCAAAGTTGGTGCACTTATCCCAAAAGAATGCGTTTCAGTTCATGTTAAATCAAGCAGATGGCAATGTTTGCAGCTCTTTTCAAAAAGTTTGGTAAATAAAACTTGATGAGTGCTCCATGGGGAAAAACTGAAAGTGAAGGAGTTCATTTTAAATCCTTATATAGGCGTTGGAATAAATAAGGGTTTATTAGCCAACAAGTGGATGTTTGGCAAACCTGAAGACATCAGAGTTCACTGGCAGGGTATTTAGCAAAGCTGTGAAAGAGTTGGGGATAGAATGTGGAAATAGACCAGGGCCTTGTCACCCGAGCAACAAACTATGCAGTCTGGGGGCCAAGGAGAGTTTTTTCTCAGCGCTGCCTGGCCGTGCTCTATTGTGCACTTTTGTATGAAGCCAGGGGATGCTATCATTGCAACACACACTAGAGAGGGGCAAAGTCCTCAATCTGAGATCCCAGTGTTGCCTTAGCCTTTTACATCTCTCTCTCAGGAAGGAATTACCCTAAAGCTCTGCTTCGCGGTTGGACGACGATTAGAGATCAGAGGTCAGGTCGCTCACCAATAGCCCTCTGCTGCTTGGACATGACACCCCATCGTGGGCCGAAGCTCGGCCCCATGGGGGGGTTCCATTTTGACAGTGTCAAAGCCATGTTTGAATATTGGCCAGGCTTAGGAAAGCCATGGCTACACTGATTAAAGAAAATGTTGGCAATAGTTGAACATGGGTGGCCACAGTGATCCGCAGAGCATGCTCAGTTCCTGCTTGACTTAAAGTGGCCTGTGTTTTAATATCTTAACTTTTGGATTGACCTACCTTTACGTACAGTTTGGCACAGCAGAGCAACACCAACAAAAATAAAGTGATTTAGAAATATGCTCGATACTGAATGAAAATTAGATCAAAATGTGAATAGCTTTGAGTGTCACTTTAGAAATATGCCGGTATTTCATTATCCTCACCACTGCCAACATTGAAGAATAGGTTCACAATTTTCCACTTCAATGTTCCACTTCCGGGATTGTTCCGGTGCCGCCGGAAATTCTGCCGGATGTCCCTCTTTTCGGCCAGATGTCTGTCCCCTTCCTCTGTCTTTGTGTTGGCGTTCTAACCTCCGGTGGATTTGTGAGGACTATGGTTAACTGCTCCTCAGATCTCTGCAGGGTAAATCCAGACAGCTAGCTAGACTATCTGTCCAATCTGAGTTTTCTGTTGCACGACTAAAACTACTTTTGAACGTACACGTTCCACCAAAACAAGTTCCTTCCTGAGGCTATTTAGCAGAGGCACCGTGGCTCCATCCAGCGCTTAGCACCGCCCAAGACGATTGTGATTGGTTTAAAGACCTACCAATAAACCAGACCACATTTCTCTCCCATCCCAGAATGCCGTGTGGCCTAGCCAGACCCTCCTCTGCAGAGTTGTGGAGGAAGGTCTGCCAATGTGAGACTAGTCTACCAGTAACAGTCAAGTGGCCAGAACACTGGAATAGATTTTGATTGCTGTTATCATTCCTCCTGTTCATTCTGCCCAGTACCAGATTCTTCTAAAGCCCAGTCTAAGTGATGGGAGATAAAATCTACAGGTTTTCTTACAAAAAAAAAATCCAAATTTTTTTTAAAGCAAATATGAGGCTTCAGCAGTCTGTGGGTTATTCAAGTGGATGTCAAAGTTAAGTTCTAACGCCAGCATGGCTTTAGCTACTTGCTTAGCTGTGACTTCTTTTAAGGGGTAAGATTCTGGCCTTTTTTTGGTGCCTAGATGCATAGTCACAGATGACCAAATGAACCTGTTGCCTGACTCCTTTCAACTGGGCCAACTATGTCAACACCATAGACTGTATAATATTAATGGACAAAGCATCCGGTTCGGCGAAGTGCTGCAAATGCCAAAGTGCCTTAAACCTGCTTTCTATCTGAATTCCTGCAGGGGGAGACTCCTTAAACCTGCTTTCTATCTGAATTCCTGCAGGGGGAGACTCCTTAAACCTGCTTTCTATCTGAATTCCTGCAGGGGGAGACTCCTTAAACCTGCTTTCTATCTGAATTCCTGCAGGGGGTGACACGTGCGGTTGCAAAAGGAGGTCGGTTTCTGTAGAAGTCTATGAGAAAGAGACCCACTTCTCACTTGATTTATTACCTCAGTAACAGTGGCGGCTGGTGATAATTATTTTGGGTGGGGCGCTTTTTTTTGGTGGGGGGTGGGGGGGGACAAATAAATACAGAGCAGTACTTTGAAACTGGGCAAAACAACCATCACTACATTATTTAAACAACTATGTATTTAAAAAGAGCAAGACAATACAATACAAGATTCAAATTACAAACATAATATAGTGACTGAGTTTTTTTGTTAACTCACACCAACAACAGAGTAACTTTGCGTTTAATTGTAGTGTTAGTTATTTTATTCCTGTCTTTCCTCTCAGTTAGAACAGCCTTGCATATGTATGTTAATATACAGCACTATGCTTTCCATTTTGCTGACAGAATCCATTTAACTTGTACCTTGGGCATAAAACAAATTGCACCCACAACCAGTACTACTTTCAACTTGAGATTATGCAAAATAATCTTTTACCAGAAGTCTAGCATGGCTAAACTAAATGAGTCAGTATGGTTATCAAATTTAGATAGGCCAATTAGGTTCAAACCCACTGTACTCAAACCACAACTTAAATACCAAAAACCCAACAAAGAAAATAAAAAAATATAAAACCAAATTAACCAAAAACTAAGATCTCAGAATTAAACAGGTTTTCGTAGAGATAACCAGAGGAATACTAAATCAGTCTTTGTTTGTTCAACCCTGTTTCATTAGTTTGAGTGTACTAAAGTTCCTACCACCACCTTTAGCAGGCAAAACTATCCATCCTGACTCCACAGACAATGGCGTAGATGACGGGAAAATCCTGTGAGTAGTGGAGATGATGATGATGGCGAAGATCCAGTGAGCGGTAGGAAGATTGTGACGATGAAGATGAAACCCAGGAGGCAGTATGACGACGGTGACTTGAGCAGCACAGTTCTGTCTCTAATAGAGTCTCACCAAAAAACCAGCCTGCACAAAACGTGCAGAATAATCACTCAGTTGTCCATAGTAACAGTTCACTTGGGTTTCTCCTCAGGATACAAAATATTCTTAAATACTACACATTTTAACACGACGCTGAAGTTGGCATCCGATTCGCAGCTTCCGATTCGGCAGTTAAGGGGAAATTTAAGGGGAACTTAAAACTGTCCGATTCAGCAGGGAAACACGTTTTTTGAACCTCTTACTGTATTTAATGAGTGTTAGTCATTAAGGTAAATTATGAATTATGTCTAAAACACACTTTTAGATTTGTGAAAGCTTTATTGTCTTTATGAGAAAACAATAAAGGGGGATTTCACCGTTTTTTTTCACATGTAGACCACATTAGACCAGGTCCAGATCTAAAACCACAATAGCTAGGCTTGTCAAATCTGGACTACATTATCCCAGAGAGTCTAAGGAGTCTTAAAAACACAGTTTGAGATTTGTGAAAGCTTTATTCTATTTGTGAAAATGCAATAGAGGGAGATTTTACTGCTTTTTTCACATGTAGACCACATTGGACCAGGTCCAGATCCAAAACCACAATACTTAGACCTGTCAAATCTGGACTACATTATCCCAGAGAGTCTAAGGAGTCTTAAAAACACAGTTTGAGATTTGTGAAAGCTTTATTCTATTTGTGAAAATGCAATAAAGGGACATTTTACTGCTTTTTTCACACATAGACCACATTGGACCAGGTCCAGATCCAAAACCACAATAGCTGGGCTTGTCAAATCTGGACTACATTATCCCAGAGAGTCTAAGGAGTCTTAAAAACACAGTTTGAGATTTGTGAAACCTTTATTCTATTTGTGAAAATGCAATAGAGGGAGATTTTACTGTTTTTTTCACACGTAGACCACATTAGACCAGGTCCAGATCCAAAACTACTACACCTAAACTTGTCAAAACTGGACAAGAATTAACCCAGAGAGGCTAAAGAGTCTTAAAAACAGATTTCAGATTAGTAATGCTTTTATTTTATTGCCACAGCATGGCCTTTGCTAATTGACATTCAACGTAGAAGTCCTCGTCTCTCCATGTCATTTCTTATACCCATGAGCAGGTCTTCCTTCTCACTTCAAAAGATATGTAGAAAAAGTTATTTTTACCCTTTGGAAATCAATCAAAATATCTTTATAGATTTCATAACTGTGAATAAGAACTAAAAAAAAGCTTTTCATAAAAATGTCTTCATTTATAGATAAAATGAAAACCAAGCACACTAATGTCTAATGATGTTGCCTCTGACACAGGCCACAGTGCAAGCTTTGGCTAAGGTGAGGAGGAGGACATGGCAGAAGCAGTAAGAGAGGTTGAACAGGGCCAGATGGAGGAAAGGTGAGAGAACAACACTTACGTTGAAGGAGAAGGATTTGAAGAGTAAATTAAACCATTGGCAAATCTATGAATATATTTTGATTGATTTCCAAAGGGTAAAAATAACTTTTTCTACTTTTCTTTTAAAGTGAGAAGGAAAACCTGCTCATGGGTATAAGAAATGGCATAGAGAGACAAGGACTTCTACGTTAAATGTCAATTAGCAAAGGCCATGCTGTGGCAATAAAATAAAAGCATTACTAATCTGAAATCTGTTTTTAAGACTCTTTAGCCTCTCTGGGTTAATTCTTGTCCAGTTTTGACAAGTTTAGGTGTAGTGGTTTTGGATCTGGACCTGGTCCAATGTGGTCTACGTGTGAAAAAAACAGTAAAATATCCCTTTATTGTAGGGCTGCAGCTATCGATTCTTTTTGTAATCGATTGATCTAGCACTTAATCGATCAATCAATCGGATATTTTTTTTAATTTTAATTTTTTAATTTTTTTTTTTTTTTACGTTTTTAAACAACCAAAACTAGACCTATATGTAAATATTAGTTATACTTAACCTACTTTCATTAATATATTTGATTATAATGTCACACAGCTCTGTTACACTTATGCTATTAGATCGTTGATCAGCTGTTTAAAGAGAGAGAGAGAGAGCGAGAGAGAGAGAGAGACACACGCAACAATCAGCTGTTGTTCTGAAGGATAGTCAGCGCGTCAGATCGTGGTCACCACTACGTATTTTCTTGTCTTTGATTTTGGTAGTTGTTGTGTTTGATGTAGTTTCATCGTCCATACGACTCAGTGATTGACTTTTGTCGGTCCTCTTCGTGGAATGGATGATTAGTTAGACTCCATGTTATCTGTTGAGATGCTAAAGCACTGACATCGTGCTATTATTGTGCTAAGCTAGTTTGATTTTGCAGTAGGCACACTGTACAGAGTTTTAGTTTTAATTACGTTTGAACTGATTCCAAACTTTGGACCCTTCCTGTGGTTTCCTCCAGCCGGTCTCTTCTCTCAGCCCTCACTAGTTACCTCTGGCATGTGTCTCCAGCAGCAGACTGAGCCGTCTGGTGAGCGACAGTAGCAGAAACACCGTCCGTCAGCGATACAACGTTAGTAACATTGATTTAACCGAGCTTCCAGGCAAGTCATTTTGCATCCAGGATTTTTTGTAATCGAATTATTCGAGGAATCGTTTCAGCCCTACTTCATTGCATTTTCACAAATAGTATAAAGCTTTCACAAATCTCAAACTATGTTTTTAAGACTCCTTAGACTCTCTGGGATAATGTAGTCCAGATTTGACAAGCCCAGCTATTGTGGTTTTGGATCTGGACCTGGTCTAATGTGGTCTACGTGTGAAAAAAGCAGTAAAATCTCCCTCTATTGCATTTTCACAAATAGAATAAAACTTTCACAAATCTCAAACTGTGTTTTTAAGACTCCTTAGACTCTCTGGGATAATGTAGTCCAGATTTGACAGGTCTAAGTATTGTGGTTTTAGATCTGGACCTGGTCCAATGTGGTCTACGTGTGAAAAAAGCAGTAAAATCTCCCTTTATTGCATTTTCACAAATAGAATAAAGCTTTCACAAATCTCAAACTGTGTTTTTAAGACTTCTTAGACTCTCTGGGATAATGTAGTCCAGATTTGACAAGCCCAGCTATTGTGGTTTTGGATCTGGACCTGGTCTAATGTGGTCTACGTGTGAAAAAAGCAGTAAAATCTCCCTCTATTGCATTTTCACAAATAGAATAAAGCTTTCACAAATCTCAAACTGTGTTTTTAAGACTCCTTAGACTCTCTGGGATAATATAGTCCAGATTTGACAAGCCCAGCTATTGTGGTTTTGGATCTGGACCTGGTCCAATGTGGTCTATGTGTGAAAAAAGCAGTAAAATCTCCCTCTATTGCATTTTCACAAATAGAATAAAGCTTTCACAAATCTCAAACTGTGTTTTTAAGACTCCTTAGACTCTCTGGGATAATGTAGTCCAGATTTGACAAGCCTAGCTATTGTGGTTTTAGATCTGGACCTGGTCTAATGTGGTCTACATGTGAAAAAAAAACTGTGAAATCCCCCTTTATTGTTTTCTCATAAAGACAATAAAGCTTTCACAAATCTAAAAGTGTGTTTTAGACATAATTCATAATTTACCTTAATGACTAACACTCATTAAATACAGTAAGAAGTTCAAAAAACGTGTTTCCCTGCTGAATCGGACAGTTTTAAGTTCCCCTTAAATTTCCCCTTAACTGCCGAATCGGAAGCTGCGAATCGGATGCCAAATTCAGCGTCGTCATTTACGACGCACATTTCGCTTAAACATTTTAGCTTAAACTCAATGTTATTTGTCCATCTTAATTGACTAGCTTAGAGAAAACATCACAGTCACAACAGAAGGACGTTAAAAACATACGTGTCTGTAGCTGAATTAGCTAACCAACAGCTAAGTTAACATTTTCCTAAATGTACAATGACAACAATTTAAATATTAACCAACCATACCCTTTGTAAATTCATCAGGTTAGTAGCTAATTCCGACTGGTTTTAAAACACAAATCAAGAAACAATTCTCAAGGTTAACAACACCGATAGTGCTAATTTGCTGTTAGCTAGCAGCTAAGCTAACTCACCGGAATATTCCATTTACGCGCCGTTTGGACTGGGTCGGCAGTTCCACGCCGTTGTATAACTTCTCTTTCACACTTTCAAGAATCTCTCCTTGTTCATCATTGCTAGTTTTCTACTTTAATGAAAGTGGTTAGACCATTTCAACAACACAAGAGCTACCTGCTGTAGCTAATATATATATATATATATATATATATATATATATATATATATATATATATATATAATCAAAATGTCTGCTGTGAAAAAGGTCTCTCCCTGCCTTCCTCTGACTCTCTGTCTCTACCTGCCGCAGACAATTTCGCCCGAAGAGAGTCAAACCAGCTGAGGAAATAGACTTTCAGTTCACGGCTGTAACGTTACTGTTACATTAACGTTACCGTACAGCGCCAAAGTCTGATCCCAGCAAACTTTCTGTTGTTGTTGTTAAGCTTGCTGATCTGGCAGAAAGTCACCGGCGGGTCGGGATCAGATCATGGGGATCAGACTTCCGGTCCTGGGTCTAATGTTATAATGTTCGCTGCAGCTAGCTAGCAGCTAGCAGCTAGCCACCAGCTCTATGACCTGGGTCTCTGGTTCGCTCTATGTTCGCTCCCCGGTGCTGACTGACTCTGGTCCGTCCGCAGAGCTAGCGTTACCCGCTCTAGCTAAGCTGGGAATCAGACGAATCTGCCGCGCTCGTGTTTTATTCATATTTTCTTTTCTTTGCAGAATATGAAATAAAAAGGCATTTTTTTCATTTCATTTTCTAGTGATTTAATTTTTTGTTATATGAAATAGGAAATGAAAATCAAAGCATGTTTAAAATGTTCACATTCCCTTTTGACAAGGAAAAGGAAAATACGCCTTGTATTTCAATTTTAAATTTTGTATTTTAAAACGAAAATCAAATAGCCATTCATTTTTTTTTGTTAATGAAAGGAAAATCGAATGACCAAAACATACACTGACCGGATTTCCTGAGGATGGATAACAAGGATCTGCACACACAAGAATACAAAAATAAACATGTTGCACTCTTTCCAAGACTCCTTTTTATTTTTATAGTCTATATTGTTTTCACACTTCCCTGGGACATTGCTGCAAATACAATTGCCTATCAGCAAGGCGAGAGGGCATGAGACGGGAGGCTCCAGGTTGCAGCCATAGAATGATTTTTTTTGTTTGCCTATAATCTGCATTTATTTTATAGACAGACATATATTTTTAAGTATTTTATTCATCAGTATGATAGTCTGCATTTATCTTGTAGACATATTTTTTTTAAGTATTTTATTCATTTGTATGATTGCCGTTACTGTTTAGTTAAAAAATCACCAAATATATCAAGTATTTTATTCATTAGCATGATAGTCTGCATTTATCTTACTGTTTAGTTAAAAAACACCAAATATATTTTTAAGTATTTTATTCATTATCATGATAGTCGACGCAAGCTTTTACTTTGAAAAGTAGAAGCTCGGGGAAGCTTTTAAGAGAGATATTTTTTAAAGTATTTTATTCCAGACACGAGCTTATATTTTGAAAAGTAGAAGCTCGGGGACGGCACCAGGCGGGATGGCATGAGACGGGAAGCTCCAGGCTGCGAAATTACGAATCCCACTATGGCCACGCCAAGACCCGCCCTTCAATAGCATTCACACACTACTATTGGCCAGGCGTCCATGCTTACATGTACAGGGGATTATTCAGGGGAGAGCCCTGACCAATCCCCTAACCCTAACCTTAACCACTCGAGGTCAAATGCCTAACCCCGACCAATCGAGTTGCTTCGTAGGGCGGGTCTTGGCGTGGCCATAGTGGGATTCGTAATTTTGCCTCCAGGCTGCAGCCATACAGTCTTGGCCGGGCTAAGAGTTTAATGACAGGTGTTGAGAACCAATCAGACTGAATAAAATAGCATGTATCCAATTCTGATTCGCCAGAAGAATCTTTAAGAAACCAATTAGAGACCAGCTTCAGGTCACATGCTGGCCAAAAGTTTGAGGACTGACCGTGCGTTTATGGACATCGGAAAAACGTTTTTCCGAGTGAAAACGTCATCATTTACGTCACTTCCTGTGAGAATCAGAGGTGGGAAACTCGGGCTAGATTTTGCAAACCGAGTTTCCCAGTTGGTGACACGTTGACAACTGACGTTTGATGTAGGGTTCACTAAACATATTTCAATGACAATAAACTGTTTATTGTGGACAAATGCCTCTGCTGAGAAACATACACAGACATAACATGTTACAAATTATTCATAAATAGGCCTTTGTATAAAAAACCCAACACCTTATCCGTGTCCTTTCCCGTCCGTTGTCCTGCAGATAACACAAACACCTGACGATGTTTGTATGCTCACTTAAGAAAACGGCAGCAAATCATTTGTTATTGTGGCCTCCATGTTTTCACCCACCTGATGCTCTAGGCTACGCCCAACAGCTGGTGGCAGTCATGCAACAAGTTGTTATGCCAAACGCCAATATAACAGAAGAAGAAGAACACGCATCCCGACCATCCTAACCATGTGAACGCTGGTAGTCGGAAAAACAACCTAATCACGGGGGCGGTCCCTGTCATTCCGAGGTGGCATGAACGCACCATCACATACACATCCATTTGGCCGGTGTCCCTGCTCATGAAACCGCAACATAGAAAATAGTTAACCGATTAAAGCCAGTTTTTATTCAATGCTGAGGTTCTTACTACCAGCCTGCACATCGTACGAGTAAACTATTTTATTTTATTTTTTATTTTATTTTGATATCATTTTTGTATACATTTATATTTCAGGAATTTTGTTGGGGGCGGCGCCCCAGCGCCCTCTATTGACAAGCCGCCACTGCTCAGTAAACATTTTCATAATGAGTTGATGGTCTCAATCGCTAGTTTTAAGTCTTCTGCAACACAGAATGATGTTCATTTTTTGAATTATGGTCTCGTTGATTTTAAAATCAGCGATAAAGCAGGAGGTGTTTTAGGGCGTGGCTATGATGTGATTGCCAGTGAAAGTGTGTAACGTAACGTAGAGTGTAAGCAGCTCCTCCCTCACTCCTCCCTCTTGTCTAAAATCATCACATCCGTAACCAGGATGGCTGAGCCCGTAACGTCAAACTGGACGACTCATAGCAGATCTCCACAAACCAATTAGGTGACGTCACACATGCTCTGTCCATTTATATTATACAGTCTGTGGTCAACACCAGTACATTCACATGGTGTAGACATTAAAGGGAGTGAGGTGAGAGGTACAGGTGCTGTATGTTTTCCTGCAACAAGCTGACATTCAGGGCATGTTTTACACTCGTCTTTGACTTGTGTGTACATTCCTGGCCAATATAATCTCTTGCTTATTCTTAGGAAAGTTTTGATGAGGCCCAAATGATCTGCCATTTTTGTTGGTATGTCATGCTTTCATCACCTGAGCCCTTCAGGGGTGTGGGACTGGGGGTGGAAAGGGGCCTGAGTACCCAGGGTCCTCAAGTGAAGGGGGACCGAAAAAGATGGTAGAATGAATAGCTGTGTATGTGAGGAGGGGCCCATAGAGAATGGATTTCTACAGGGCCCAGGATGTTATTCTACGCCCCTGCAGCCCTTGAAAGTTCAGTGAGAACAAGCTGTTTACCCCCACGACTGTCTGCACAAGAGACCATTTCTAGCACAACAATCAGAATGTCAGTGGTGGAATGTAACTAAGTATGTTTACTCAAGTACTGTATTTAGGTAAAAATGTTGAGGTACTTGTACTTTAGTTGAGTCTTCTTTTCATGCCACTTTCTACTTCTACTCTAAAATTCTTAAAGTATCTGATAGTTAATGTACTTAAATATCAAAAGTAACTTTCTGATATTAAACGTACTTAACTATTAGAAGTAAAAGTAAAGACTTTGATTATGAACTTTATTGTTGCTTCCTTATAGTAAAGCATAATGTTTAGTGTTTCCAGACCTTCTTAAACATCTCTCTGCGTTTTGTCATAAAGTATTACATAATACGGCTGTTCTTACAAAATGCGGGGTTGACCTTTTTTTATTTATGTATTTTTTCGAATTTTTTTGGGCATTTTAGGCCTTTATTTGACAGGACAGCTGAAGACATGAAAGGAGAGAGAGAGAGGGAATGACATGCAGCACAGGGCCGCAGGTCAGAGTCAAACCCAGGCCTGCTGTGTCGAGGAGTAAACCTCTATATATGGGCGCCCGCTCTACCAACTGAGCTATCCGGGCGCTCAGGGTTGACCTTTTTTTAACGAAAATGTAATATGGTGCATTATGTAATAACCAACTAAACTGCGTGGTCTCCATTCTTTTTTTATTTTTATTTATTCATTTATCGTAAGGTTTATTTTATTAATTGTAGCGTGAATCATAGTGACTCAAAATTAATTTAAAAAATCTACTTATATATTTCTTCAGTAGATTAGTATTACCTTTCATCACTAAATTTCTTACATATTGTGTTCAAGGTTTTTATTACAAAATGCACCAGATTATTACATAATGCGGCTGTTATTATGTAATGAGGTATACATGTATTACATTTTGACATTGTATTACTTAATGCGTTGTTACAAGCCTTCTCAGCTGTCTCTTGCATCTCTGGAAACTGCACCTTGACACACTGCTCAAGGACCATCGCCTCCATCAAGTCCTTGGGGTAAGTGTCATACTGGACTCATTTACAAAACAGGTCCTCGAGGCGGGTAGACAGTTCTTCTGGGGACTCCATCAGGTGTCTCATAGTAGTAGTCTGGGATTGCTCCACAGCTCTGCCGAGGAGGGTCTGGCTAGTCCACACAGCATTCCGGGATGGGAGAAAAACGTGCTCTGGTTTATTGCATTTCTTTAAACCAATCACAATTGTCATGGGCGACGCTAAGAGCCGAAAGAAGCAACGGTGCCTCTGCAAAATCTGAGGAGCAGTTAACCATAGTCCTCATAAATCCACCGGAGTTTAAAATTACAACAGAAAGAAGAGGAAGGTAACGGGACATCCGAAAAGAGTGACATCCGGAGGAAATTTCCAGCAGAACGGAAGCAATCCCAGAAGTGGAAGATCGTGGATATAGACTACATAGGAGTGAAACCTCTGGCGGTCTCTGTCTCTGTCTCTGTCTCTTACTTTTTTAGCACAGCTGTCTTCAACATGTCATCTGACAAGCTCATGGCTACAAAAGCACTTCTGGCCTTTCCAACAGTGGAATGGACCTTTTCACAGCAGACATTTTGACTTATCATAGTAGGAAAAGCACAGCTGAAATTGATAACCTTAACGATGGCTCAATTCTATCAAGTGTCCCAGTAAGGTAAATTACTAAGTGGAATGCAGCCATCATTAATGGTTTTGATTACACCTGTGCTTTTCCTACTATGACATGTCAACATGTCTGCAGTCTATTAGTCAGATAGCCCACTCCTGCCGCAGCCAGTTGCAGACGTCCAGTCTCTCTCAGAAGGTAAGATCATGTTCAATGTCATCAGAGTCTTCTAACCTTTGCAACTTTGGGTGTCCAGTTGGCCTGTGGAGGTGGTCGACCTGCATCGGTGGCATCCATGTCCAACTGGAGAAACACGTTTGTCTTTGTTTATTTCTTGTAGGAATACTATTAAAGCATACAACCAATTTTGTTTTTTAGGATTTTCTTTGTTAGTTTGGGCTCAAGTTACAGCAGCTTATGTTAATACTCATTTGGCAAAAATAAATGATGTATGCAGATGTACTGTATGTTCTATCTGTACTTTTAGACAAGCTATGATAAATGATTGGATATCTACACATGAGAGCGTTATTCATGGTTGCATGAAAGTGCTGTTGTGTCGGATTGAATTTGAATTCACAGGGTACTTGTTTTATTTAAGTAAAGCAGATTAAATTATTTATCTGTGTTATTAATCTGTTTTATCAAAGTTTATAAAGTGTATTAGACTTCTTCTCAGCAGCCTTACCCAGAACGATACACAGTGCCTGTGGCTTGCATGCCATACATGTTATGAGGTCATAGTTATTGGACTTTAAATGAGCCATTGTATTAACATTATTATCTTCAGTAACTTTTTTTTCTTTGAATCATTTCAAGGTTTTGATTTAAACTGTGAAAGAAAACTTCAATTTCCATTGGGGTGGCCAAATATTTGTTGTTGGAGTGCCGGATTTGGCCCACAGGCCAGTGATTGCCTACCACTGACCAAAGCAACGGTCAGCTGGGTCTGTTTTGCACATCAGCCTGCCTCAACAAGGCAACATAGTGCCTCCTTAGCACCTAATGGTAGAGAGTGTAAAGATCTACTGTATATTAGATACATGCAACAGGATACAGTAACGCATCTTGTTGCTGTCTGCAGACTGTATTTGATATACAAATCAGTCCTCAGTCAGCTCAGAAAGGAATGATTTTTTTATTTCTATTTAATCCTGTAGTAGAATCCTTTGTTTCCAGATGGTCCTTTTTCATCAGCGTGGTGAAGACGGGAAAACAAGTTGTACATGAAGTACAAAAAATGCAAATATATTGTTATAAAGAAAGCCACTGATATTATTGACTGATTACATGAACGCAACCAAATGACCCTGGTTTCAGGGGCGAGCCTAGAAGGGGGGCACAGGGTTGCACCGCCCCCCCCCCCTCAATCCATTGGGCTAGAGTGCTGTGTGATTTCCATTGGATCAGAGTACTGTCACTTGGCTGCCTGTTCTGCCAATCTTCCCAGACCTTGTCACATGACCAATTAATGTTTCCATGACGACTATCCAAAATTCTGATACCATGGGACCAGCAGTGAAATAGTTTTTTTTAAGTGGCAGTCTGAGCCTATAGAAAATGTGTATTGTTTTCTGATATCCAATCTGTCTAAAATGAAAACAAGTGAAACTAAAAATGATGTGATGTTTTATTCAGCAGAATTACATTGTGTTGTTCTCTCCTATCCAATATGTCCTATATTTCTAAGCAGATTTTCTATGCTGTGTTCTGATAAAATGTCCCTTCTGTTGCTTTTGTGTACAGGCAGATAAAACGCAGACTAAACCACAAGTGTAATCTCTGTACACTCTGGGAGTCCACTCAGACCAGACAAACTGACTGTGTTTGAAATAAAAGCAGAACATTCTGACAAGCTTGACTTGGTTTGCTTCTTATGGGCGAGCCAAGATGATGTATGAGACTCATACTGTGCAGACAGGCAGCTACAAATTTGCTTGGCTAGTTGACTGGTGGGAGGTATGGGTAGAGGAGGGGGGAGGGCTTGAGTTGTCACATTAAAGCAACGCAGTGAAAGAAAGAGAAGCCTTTGTGCCCATTTTTGTCTTTTCTGAAGTTGTTGATTGTCAAGAGAGAAACATTCTTCTGGTCCGGTAATTTACATCAGAGCATGTGAACTCAGAATGAAAATACTAACTTCATATTTGTCCTAATGTTTAAAAAAATGAAATAAAAATAAAAACTTTTTTAATTTAAATTGTTCTCAGTTTAGGTAAAATACCTTTCTGTCAGAATGATCAAAGCAGAGATTTAATTATTCAGCTTGTGCAATGTTCTACATAATAAAAAAGATGTCCCGCTGCATTTGATCAGTGACATAGAAGACATTTGATTAATGGAAGTGAGCTGACTTGGGAGAACAGGCCTCTCTGTGTTCCCTCCCCCTTATTTCAACCTGCTCTTGCCTCCCTCCTCCCCTAGACTGAGCCTTGTTTTCTGCCACCCCCACACCTCCCCTTATCCCATGCAGAATGAATGGCACAGATGTTGTTGGACAAGACAGTACCCCTTGGTCCCCTTTCCCTCACTATTCGCTCAGCATGAGGTCTGAAACTTGTTTTCTGATCATTGTTCCCCCCCCCCCCCCCCCCCCCCTCCAACTTGTCCCTCCGCGAGAGAAAAAAAAAGGACCCAAAGAGGAGGGAGATGGAGATGAGGAGACCAAGAGCAGCCCAATTAAAGAGGGAGGGAAGAGGAGCACATAGCCATGTTGGAGGAATATGAAGAAAACAGACTGTTGAACTGTCTCCGATAACAAGTGGTGCGTGGGACAGCTAGCATGTTGAATGTTTGTGGAGCGTCACAGTGTTAAGGGTCTGAGTATGGATGGTCCAGGGGAGCTGCAGTAGGGATCTGGGGGTCTGGACTGAAGATGCAGGTCGGTGCGTGGCTTCTCTGGGTGTCCTGGTTCTACATCTGGGCAGAGTACTCCCAGAGGTGCAGGTGCCAAGACCTGTGTCCAACAGAGATGGGATTGGACAGGAGGTCAAAGAGCCGGGTCAGGGAGCACGTTGGCGTCGGACGCCGGCACACGCCTCACAGGAACAGGCTGCAGCGCAAAAAAGGTGAGCCCTTAACTTGCACAACGCTTCAGACTGGAGGCACGCAACTCTGACACGCTGCAACCTTCTGCACATGCAGTCTTGTGTAAAGTACTTCAAAGCAATACTTGAGTAAAAGTACAAGTATCTTACCAGAAAATGACTTTGGTATAAGTTAAAGTCACCTTTTAGAATATTACTTGAGTGAAAGTCTAAGTATCTGATAGTTAGTGTGCTTAAGTATCAAAAGTAATTTTCTGATATTAAATGTACTTAAGTATTAGAAGTAGATGTAAAGAAAAACTTTGATTATGAACTTTATTGTGGCTTCCTTACAGTAACACATGATGTTCAGGGTTTCCACTCCTTCTTAAACATCAAATTCAAAGTCTGACATCAAGAGAGAAAAACAGACACACAATTTTACATTTTTGTGTGAAGAAGAATCTTTCACTCCAAGTAAGGAGTAACGAAGAAGCTCAGGGTAAAGGTAGTGGAGGAAAAGTATCCATTTTATTTAGGAAAAGTGGTGGAGGAAAAGTGAATGTTTCCAGAAATTTAAATAACGAAGTAAAGTACAGATACCTGAAAATTCCACTTAAGTACAATAACAAAGTACTTGTACTTTTTTCCATTACAACACTGTTCACATGGACTCATGTATTGCCATGCAAGGTCTGTGCATTTAGGTGTAGAGCTAGGTAACACTGCAATTTTAAATTAGGTCAGTTTCCAGTGTAGCTCACTAGCTAAGATCAGCTGATAAATTGAGCAATTTGTTCATGTAGGACATTCATTTACAATATAAATCATTTCCTCATTCTTTGGTGCCCCACGGACACCACTTTATGTTTGTGACAAACAATAATAATTGCAAAAGTAGCCATTTATTTCCCCTTTAAAACATGTTTCTCTTTTCCTCTGACTATTAAAATCCAAGATGTAGAAAAGTATTAAAGTAGTAACTGTTCACTTTCTCACAAACTGAGCTAGCACATTGGATGAAAGTGACCAAATACAATGATGGACATCAAGTATCTCACATCATATAAGGAGATATATATGGGCTGCGCATGAACACATATTCCTTTTGTTCACTAAAAGGTTATTCATGAACAAATAAATGTACAATATGTAATATAGTAGACAAACATATGACTTACTAAACTGACTTGAGATTAGGGATGGGTAGTGCTGTGTAAAAAGGGCTGTCAACATTTATCCCAGATATAGAGCATACAGCATGAACATCTGTTGTATTTAACTACATATATAGTACAGCTAGTCCAAAGACCCCAAACAGAGCTAATGTGACAGAGGATTTCCAAAAAATGTCATCACTTTAAAATCATGTTTACAAGCAATTACTATGTAATTAGAAAAAGTTATTAAAGTATTGAAGGAGACTATGTCTTTTGAGCGCTGTAAAGGCCAAACAGCGTTAAACTGCTTTAAAGACAGTGTTATAAGACTGATCAAATATGTATAGCGTAAAAGATGTTGACAGTTGTCCAAATGTTTAAATGTCCTTTTGGTTTTAGTGTCATAACCATATACCTAAAGCTACTATGAGAATAATAATCATGCTCTGTGTGAAAAATCGAGAAAAAATTGTATTACCAGAACCCTTATCTGCTCACTTGTAAAGCTTTAATTGCAAAAAAAAATGCAATGTGTAACTCTGTAGGACAGTCAAAGTATTAATTCATATATGTTCTTCAGAGATGGACTATTCAACACATTTGGAAAATGAAGTTAAGACAATGCAATTACAGTGCGTCTGAAAGAAAAATTAATTGCCCACATAAAGATAGACATTTTGTCCATCACCCCCAGTCTTTAATTATTTCAATTAGGTTGAGTCACTAAGAAAAAGACAGGATGCATTTTTGTTTAAACTAGCCTAAAGCGGCCACTCACGTTGACAGCGATTGTGGTATTCCTTTGAATACACTTGAATTACACTCCAAATTTACTCCGAAGTCACTTTTTATCACATTCCTCACTATAGCCGACACTTTCTTTCTTTTCCCATTCCATTCCCGCCCTGCGCGGCCGTTCCAATCCTTCTCCTGACCTTTGGTCTACAGGCTGAAAGAGGTTCCTTCCCTCGGCACTCCTCAGCCCAGCACCATTCCCATGGCTTGTGTTCAGCCACGACTCATCCTTCATCCTCTCTAAACCCTTTTGTGCTGAGTGAAAGCTGGCCGATGGCGGGGCCATCAAACCCCAAGTTGTTGGATCAATATAAACATCCATCACTTAGCCCGGGGCCTTTCTGAGCCTCACAATGAACAGCTCACTAAACAATACTTCATTTATGTGAGCCATTGGAAGGAATGAACTGCGGTAGTTCACTTCACACTCATTTCTGGGTTGCCCTTGTTTTGGCGTCGTCGCGATATTTTCCGTGGCAATACCTTATCGCTACACAGACGCCAAGTATGGATCTATTATTATATACAGTATGTGTTGGTTAGTTTGTCTGCATGACAATCCCATTTTGCAGCAATAAAATTAAATTGAGATGAACAAACAGAGAAATGTATCTTTTTAGATAAAACACATGTTGACAAAGTTTCCTATTGGGGACATCATTTGAAATTTGGAAAAATTTGAAGTTGGAAAAAAGGTTATAAATTGGAATATATCGCAGAATATTGCAATATGTTTAAAATCGCGATAATATCATATTGTGATAATACGTATCGTGATGATATTGTATCGTGAGGCCTCCGGTGATTCCCACCCCTACTTGTTACACTTCATCCCACTAATCTGATCTCAAGTGGGCCGGACCAGTACACCTCTCCAGAAAGATCAGAAACTCTATCTGCCACAGAGTTTCTTGTCAGCTTGATGTTGGCAAACGGAAGTTGCTTCTGCTACGATGGCGTTCTAAGGCCGTTGTAGAAAAAAACATAATCTTATGGACCCAGAAGAGAGGGGTAATATTCAGAGAAAAAACTCTGAATTTCTGAGACGGAAGTTGTAAATTTACAGAAAAAGAACTTGGATATTCTCTGAGATTGAAGTGATCAATTTGGATCTAATTACTTCTCTGCGATTTCCACACTTTGAAAAATCATCCAGTGGGCCTGATTGGACCCGGGCCGTATGTTTAACACCCCTCCTTTATACCATCACAGCACCTTCATTTCCTTTGTGTATTGCATTGTGGGACAATAGTGTCCTCGCACAATCTAGAATGTTTTGGTAAGCACACAGATCACTCTTCCAGTTTGAACACTCTACTTACTTAAAGCCTGCTTTGGATGAGTCTGGAATAAGTTTGGAATTGGAACACAAAGCCAGTATTTTAAGTAATTTTCTTTCCAGTTCAGTGATTTACGATACCAATAAATACTGATTATGTACAGCTGAAATAGTTTGTTGACTCCTTGCATGATTGAGAGATACATAATTTCCTTCTATTGTTTAGAGACATGGGACACTCTGAACTTCCTGCTTCCCTGCAGTGTTGACAGAGCTGCAGCCACAAACTGTCAAAGACAAACTAGAAAGCAGTTAGGATGGGACGTTGGATTGGGTTTGGACAGTAAAATGGATAGCCTATATCCAGTACAGCCATTTGTACTGTATTTGATCAGATAACCGGGAAAAACACCCAATATTCCCGCCACACTCAGTCTCTCCTGTGGGATTTCTTATGCTGACATTCAACCTTAATGCTGTGTTTTTAGCAACACAATCAATAGAGTTTTCAAATGAGGAACGATGACCTGGGTCGTCAGTGCTTGATAAAGTGACTTTGTGTTGTGCAGTGAACTATTTGGCATTTGCCTCCTTTAGAAATGGTATGTAAACACTAAATATACAATAATTACATGTTAGAATCCATGGTCCTACTGAAATTAACAGTATATTCGTTAATTGTCTCTGCCAACTGTTGCTGCTTATTACTTTCCCTGCGTTGGCAGGTTGAATTTGTATGACTGTCTGGACATTTAGCTTTGTTGAATAGGCCTACATTTGTTTTTCATCCCAAATGTCTTGTAAAGCAAACAAGCAGTAGGCCTACCTAAGGGAAATGTACAGGATTGATAGATAGATAGATAGATAGATAGATAGATAGATAGATAGATAGATAGATAGATAGATAGATAGATAGATAGATAGATAGATAGAACTAGCGTAGAGACAAGTGCATCACAGTGGAATCGAGCCTACGTTTGATTAGCTTGGATTTTATTTTGAAAACCTATCTGACCGGAAGCCTGATGTCCCTGCACTAGCTTGACGTCGGTGCGGTACAGAGAGCAGTAGTAAATTAAGTTAGCGCTGATATCCGTTATGGGACGTTATTTTTCAAGAGAAGTAGGAAGTGAACTGTGTTGTTATATTTTAAAGGAACACAAAGAGACATTGGTTGATTAAAGCTGGACATTCAGTTACAGTAAGACTGTTAAACGGTATTTATCAGCTGGCTCGGATTGGGAAGTATCTCTATGACTGGTACCTCGCTGAGAATGATAAGCCCACGTGTTGATATCAGCATATTGGCAGCAGTGTTTACACTTCTTCTGTCAGGTAAGTGCGTTTGAGACACAACACCGCAACAGACCGATAGATAGGCTGCATTATGTGTACTGGTGGAAGAAGTATTCAGATCCTTTACTTAGCACACTGTAAAAATACTCTGTTACAAGTAAGATTCCTGCATTATAAATTTTACTTAAGTAAAAGTATGTATATTATCGGGAAAATGTACTTAAAATATTAAAAAGTACTAAATGCAGAACTCTCCTCCCATTGTAGAAAGAGTAAAGGATCCAACCAGTTGTGTGTTAATGGTCTGATCATCTCAGCTGGACTTGTAGGTCGTTATATTGTTGGCTAGTTTACTTTAGAATCAAACATCAGATTTTATAAACTACATGTGTTCTGTGTGCAGTAATCTTAATGTGTAAAGTAACTAGTAACTAAAGCTGTAACAGATGAATGTAGTGGAGTAAAAAGTACAATATTTCTCTCTGAAATGTAGCGGAGAAGTAGAAAATGGCATGAAAAGAAAATACTCAAGTAAAGTAAAAGTACCTCAACATTTGTACAGTACAGTAGCATACTTGAGTAAATGTACTTAGTTACATTCCACCACTGTTTATGCTAGCCTCTTATTGTAAAAGTCTGGCATGTGCAGAATAGTGTTTCAGATCCCTGAATTAAAGACATTTCTTGTTGATTGTACTTCTGTGAAGAGTCGTCCCAGATTGTAGTGATGGTATATTCACCATATAGGCTAGGTTTGGTTTTAAAGCCTAATACTTGCTGTGTCTCCAGCACCACAGCATCTGCCCCAGTGTTAAACCTGGAAGGTCCTGATGGGTCTTTACCCACAGTACCTGCTTATTCTGTTTCATCCAATTGTAGCAGGTATAAATAGGCTACTACAAGAGCTGGGCGATATGGAGGAAATCAAACATCACGATAGTTTTGACCAAATACATTGATATCGATATTGTAGGGTTGACTATTGGTAGCCTGGAAATCCAGACCCAAATCAATTAAGGGTCTGGCAATGAGTAATGAAAATGGCCCAACTCGAGGGGCAGCACCAAGCATGCATTTGAATATCTCACTGCACGCAATTGGATAACACTACAACCAATCACAACATACGCTTAGCTACCAGCGGAGCAAACTGGTAGATTAAACTCTTTCCGTATCCGGTCGGCAAAACAGCAAAAATGTCCTTCTTGCAAAAGAACGATTGGAGCGCCATCTTCTGTCCCTCTTTTAGATAAAAAGCCAAGTCTAACTCGTTCATTGTAGCGGCCAAAGCCGTTTCAAACAACTGGTCTTCATCCGTAGCCATCTTGCAATGATCTGTTTAGCACACCTCTGGCCTGCCTATATCAGATACACCGATGTGATTGGTGCAGTTCGGCTACAAGGGCATAGTTAATGAGCATCGTTACTGAATGCCAGAGAGACTCGCTGAGCAAATTCAAATTGTGCTCTCGTGAGAACTCGAAGATTTACAGGGTTGACTATTGGTGCTTTCACAAAATATTTACATAATTAGATTTGTGATAAATAATCACCAGTAATTTAGATATAATGACTAAGTGGGTAAAGGTAAATAATAGAACAGCTAGAACAGTCTGGTACATTCAGAAAATGACATCACTTTACTGTAATGCAGCCTTTAAAACCAGGAAAAGACAACACTTGTGTCATATTACGATATCCAAATCTTAAGACGATATCTAGTGTAATATGTCCATATTGATATACTATTGAGAGATTGCCCAGCCCTAGCTGCTACACAAGAAGAACTGAAATAGTGGCAGCAGGTTTTACTTTGACTGTAAACACAAAGTTTGATTTTTTAAAGTTCCATTCGTTCATTCGCCAAAGAAACTGAGAAATAACTTGCAAAACATCCAAAATCCAACATCGATTAATATATTTGAACACAACTTTTTTAAACAGTGTCTCTCTTGAATGTCCAGTTAAAATCATGTGATACTTATCCCTATTGGGTAAAATCATTCTCTACTTTCCTCTCATAACTAGGGCTGCAGCTATTATTTCTCTTATTGATTCATCTGACATCATTTTCTAATGGTATGGTGTATAAATATCCAATCACAATTAGGGGTGCACATATCGATATATCGATTCAGTGATCCACGATCCAATATCATCATGCAGAGGGAAAATATCTATACATATCATCTTTAACATTGCACCTTTATTTTGAAATACCCACTTTATATTTATCCTTTTTAATAAAAAAAAAAAAAAGCAGTTCATTCAAATGTCTGGAAGAGCTCAGTTGCTTTTTGTGAGTTGCTATAAAAGGAACCGATTGGGTCATATGATGTTGTCTCGTGTCGATCGCAGGTCCCTGAATTGAATCCAAATTGTATCGTGGCAGACTTTGTGACATCAGTAAATGTTGTATCGTTTTTCATATAATAAAAGCATCAATATAATATTGTATCGTGATGCTTTACAACCCTAATCACAAGTTCTCAGAGCCCAGGTTGACATAGCTGTAAGGAATGCACTAAGACCTATTACATGTAATATTAAGTTGTTTTGGCTGCAGCTTCTTTTGACTCTTTACTCAGTGACAGTGGCCTAGGTCTGTAACAATTATTAAATAATTGTATAATAGTCCATTTTTTGAATTATCGCCGTTTCTTTGTTTAACTGCAATGAATTGCTAACATTAGCTAAGGTCTTAAAGGGTAGAACTGTTGATGGTTCTGGTTTTATAGTTTTTGTAGTATGTGTGCGTGGATGTCATACGTGGATGTCATATGTCATATGTCTGTGTGCCTATGTGTATGTATGTTGTGTAGAAGCTATTGGACACCTTAATTTCCTTCGGGATAAATAAAGTATCTCTATCTATCTAATTGTTAGTTTTGTTTAAATATGCCAAATTGTAATTATGTAAGTAGTTAGGGTTAGTAGGGTTGGGTTAACCCTAATAAGTGATTATTGGTCGGACTATATATTTTTATTATTTTAACTGTCAGTTGTTGGCACTTTACCCTAAACACGTAAATATCAACAATGACAAGGGGGGTACAGTCAGAAAAAAAAGTTTTATGATAATAAAGAGGCGTGGTTTACTTCATAGGCTGTGTGTTTGTGTTATTACATTATCTGGGTCACATGACAGTGATATATAACCAAAAGATGTTTCCTGGAATTCATTCAAAATTTGTATTTGTTTGAAAAAGTAATACATCATGATACCAACTGGAAACTGGAGTAAACAAGCTTTTTAAAGTGACATTCAGTAGGAATTTGCATGACCTTGCAACAAGGAAAATGAAGCAACTCCTAGAAACAACTAAAATTACCGCCTTGCGGTTGTATGTAATACATATGAGTAATACATTGCAATTATTTCTGAGACAATTAATTGTACGGTAACTTTTGGAATGGTTACAGCTCTAACAATGGGATTAAACAGGCTATTGTTAGCTGCCATGTGAATGAATGAAAATATCTAATACAACCCTTTTGTTGATTCTCCATGCCTATTAATATTCACATTAGGATTATATTCATGTCTGGTGTGAAATAATGCAACTTTTCTCTTATGACTCATTCCTTTGTGCATCTGTGAGGGTTCAACTTGTTCTCCCAAATCCTCGTAACCTCAGTGGCTTTATTGATGAAGTGAAGTAAATGGAACGTCATTTACATATTTTTTGGTATTTTGTTTGCAAACCAGTCAAACAAAGTCGACGGTAAAATTCCACTCAAAGAGTGTCTTTTGTTCTGCTGCGGATATGCTGTTGATGGGGGGACTTCCAGTCTGCTTTTGTTAGGGTTGATGTTCCCGAGACCTTGGAGCTTCCTCTCCTGACAGGAAGCTGATCACAGTCTCCCTGTTTCCGTCAATGTGGTCATCCAACTCCACGGGAAGTTCAAACAATGGCATTCCACTGCTGCCCGCAAACACACATTGTATGTTGGTAGGACGGCTTAAATAGACTTGTTGTGGGTGATCTGTTGCCAGTTAAATGAACTCAGAGGTGCTGGTGCATAGTGCTAGGCGCTGCTGCTCGGGTGTGGCTCTTCTAGATAGAAACATATTTATTTACATTAGGGCTGAACCATTTGGGGAGAAAATTGTGTTGTGTATTGCGATTTTCCTGCCAGATATTACGATTTGATTCACGATTTATTTTTAGCTACATATTGCACCTTCTACCATCATGTTAGATAGATAGATAGATAGATAGATAGATAGATAGATAGATAGACTTCATTAATCCCAAACTGGGAAAGTATTCTGTTACAAGCAGCAAGTTACAGGGACATACACACATACTCACTCACACACATACAGGACATACAAGAAATATACTAAAAATAATAAATAAGACTTAAAGAATAAGATAGCAAAAATAACAACTACTAAAACACTTGTTAAATAATGGAAGATCCACTGAAAATAGGAGATTTCCGTAAACAATCTGTGCTATGTAGGGTTGGGTACCGAGATCCGGTGCTAATACGGCACCGGTGCCTTAACGATCTGTATCTACCGAACTGAATAGCAACACGGATTTCGGTGCCACTGATATGTCTGCGCTTCTCTCTGATGCTCTAAAACAGACGTTACAGGCAACAGAAACATTGCTGCACGTGACGCTAGTTAACACTATACTCGACAGCAGCTAACGTTAGCCTACAGCTAGCTAGTAGCTGGATTAAACACGGTTAAAATGCTGACAGCTAACGCTA
Organism: Zingel zingel; assembly: GCA_023566125.1. NCBI lineage: Eukaryota > Metazoa > Chordata > Actinopteri > Perciformes > Percidae > Zingel > Zingel zingel. Next base: position 31,016,562 of record CM042328.1, on the reverse strand, counting down.
AACGGTGTAAAGTGTTTTACTGTAGAGGATTCAACACTGGGATGTAACAATCTGCAGCTGCCGTTGTCGGAAAAACAACAAAGAATTCTGTTCAATGAAACTGGTAACCTACAGCCTCATGGTGCATTCAAAGTTACTGTGAAATGCCCTTTTCCCATCTGGTCGTTGTTTTTGTCGTTCAACAGCAATTTACTAGTGAAATAAGGCACCATTAAGGCACCGGCACCGTTTTAAAAGTACCGCTTTAGCACCGGTATTGGAAAAAACCCAAACGATACCAAACCCTAGTGCTATGTAACATTATTCCAGCATTTATCTTATGAGAAAACAGGAAACATAATAATGAAGAGAGGAATAACAACTGTTAAATCAAATGTTACACAAAACATTCGACTAAATATTCACATCACATTTTATTTATAGTATGAAATCATAACAAGAGTTATCTCGAGACACTTTACAGATAGAGTAGGTCTAGACCACACTCTATAATTTATAAAGTCCCAACAATTCTAGTAATTAATTAGTTGCGATCTTCACCATCAGCTAATCACATTATTTCAAATCACGTTTCTGATTTGAAAACGAGTCATCGTTCAGCCATAATTTACATCATAGGTCCTCATCAGAGCTGGGCAGTATGTTGAAATTCAGATATCACGATATTCTTGACCAAATACATCAATGTTGATCTTGCGGCAATATTGTAGGCTTGACAATTGGTGCTTTCACAAAATATTATCACAATGAGATTTTAGATCAATAATCAAAATAAGTGGGTAAAGGCAAATAATAGAACAGCTAGAACAGTCTGGTAGGTTCAGAAAGTTACATCACTTTACTATAATACAGACCAAGAAAAGACAACAACGATATTATGATATCCAAAATAAAAAACAATATCTAGTCTCATATAGAGCTGGGCAATATATCGATATTATATCGATATCGTGATATGAGACTAGATATTGTCTTAGATTTTGGATATCGTAATATCATAATATGACACAGGTGTTGTCTTTTCCTGGTTTTAAAGGCTGCATTACAGTAAAGTGATGTCATTTTCTCAACCTACCAGACTGTTCTAGCTGTTCTATAATTTGCCTTTACCCACTTAGTCATTATATCCACATTACTGATGATTATTTATCAAAACTCTCATTGTGTAAATATTTTGTGAAGGCACCAATAGTCAACACTACAATATCGTTGCGGTATCGATATCGAGGTATTTTGTCAAAACTATTGTGATATTTGATTTTCTCCATATCGCCCAGCCCTAGTCTCAGATCACTATATTGATATAATATCGCTATATTGCCCAGCCCTAGTTCTCATCTACAGAAGAATGAGCTCATATTGATACAGTATATCCCTTGAATCACCCTACAGTTTATTGGCTGGATTGGTATCAGCGGTGTCAGACACACATGACCCTTCCACATTACACATACTTTCTTCTGTCATCATAAAATTATTCTTTAAATGACAGTCATTCAGTCACAGCAGGCCACAGACTCCACGGCAATCCTTCACATACTTAATATAAAAAATGATCACAATTCATTTCAAGCAGAGCCATATCGATTGGTATTTGGGAACACAAAAGCACTATTATCAAATTGGCATTTGGTAGCAGGAGAGAAAAAGTTGGATAACTGCATCCCCACTACACTTATAGAAAAGAGGTTCTAATAATCATTAGAACCTCTTTGCTTATAGGCTTAGTGTACTCACAATATTTACAATATAGCTGTAATAGAGTTGCAAAGATTAATTGATTAATTGATTAGTTGTCAACTATTATATTAATCGCCAACTATTCTGATAATCGATTTATTGGTTTGAATAAAAATGTTTTCAGCTTGTTAAATGTTAATATCTTCTAGTGTCTTCTCTCCTCTGGGACAGCAAACTGAAGATCTTTGAGTTGTGGACAAAACAAGACATTTGAGGACATCATCTTGGAAACACTGATCCACATTTTTCACCATTTTCTGACATTTTAGAGACCAAACAACTTATCAATTAATCAAGAAAATAATCGATTAATTGACAATGAGAATAATCTGTAACTGCAGCCCTACTGTAATCATGAAATAATCTTTTCTTTAAGGTAACGTTACTGTATTTCAGTTGCTTTTCCAGCTTTTCTAAACATGGTTCAACAGAAGTACAACATGCAGTTGGTCACCGCTCTACTGCTGGATATCAGTGGTGTAGTCTAATGTATTGTAGTGGGTATACTGTACTGTATATATATATATTGGCCAGGCTCTGCCTTTGGCGGGGGGGGGGGGGCATATCATAGTGGGTGGTCTGGGTGTCCTCCCCCAAGAAAGTGTTGAGCATCAACGACTTCATTTCCTGTATTCAGATACACGTTTATGCACCAATTTACGGTGGAAATACCTTTATTTAGCCTATGTGAAGAAGAACATAACAGATGACAATTGAAAATATATAAAAAATCGAATGGAAATGGTATGTTGTTGCGTGTCATTGGGCATTTTTAAGTGGGTATATGGAAATCCTGGAGATTTCTTAGTGGGTATACTGCGTATACCTGCGTATCACGTAGACTACACCACTGCTGAATATACACTTAGATGCTCTATACGATCTCTCCACATCTCTGTGTCGTCCTCAGGTTCCAGAGTTCATGCACAGGAGACGCCGCCCCGCATTGTCCACCAGCCCTCTGACGTGGTGGTGAAAGCTGGAAACCCTGCCACGCTCTCCTGCCGGGCGGAGGGCAGCCCCAAGCCGAGCATCGAGTGGCTGCGGAACGGCCAGACGCTGACAGCAGACGAACGCTTGCAGCCCTTGGTTTTGTTGGAGGGGAGCCTCTTCTTCCTGAGCGTGGGAGAGGGCAGGCGAGGCCAGTCGCACGAGGGCATCTACACCTGCGTGGCCCGGAGCAGTGCAGGAGAGGCCAGCAGCCGCAATGCATCGCTGTACATCTCAGGTAAGAGACAGTGTGTTTCACCATTACGGGGCATTCACACCAATGCGGGGGGGGGGCGTCAGTGAAACGGCCCATTTGTGTGACGTCCTGTTGTGTTCTTAAACCCCCCCACAGAGCACAAGTAGACTTTATATTTCACAATTACTGTTTTCCGTCAGGTCGTTTATAGATTTCAACGTTCCCGACCGCACTTGACATCACTAATGGAAGAACTTCAAACAGGAATGTGGGCGAGGCGTTTCAGGGAGTTGAGAAAAAAGTGCTGTTTGTGGGAGAGAAAACTCCATTTGGAGTGAAATGTGTTTTTTGTACTTACATCTGCTACATACACCAAAAACTATACAACACATTAAAAGACAGGAAAAAATCCCCAAAAAGCATCATAGGGCCTCTTTCAGCAAAGATTCTCTCAAGTAATGCATTTGTGTCTGAGCCACCGTGCCTCGCCAGTTTCTTGCTGCAAACCAAAGTGTTTGAGGAAACCATCTCATTCTAAACTCATCAACAAAAGTGGCTCAATGAAGAGATTTAATGGCAGTATAACATGTTATACTACTATTGTATCTACACACACACACACACACACATGCAGAGGGTTGATGAAGATGTTTGTGGTGACAGAGGCAGAAGGAGCACAGGGGTCGGATGTCAATGTTTGCCGGACAGGCGGGGGTCAAACAGTGGTACTAATTGACCCCGGAGCCTCACTGTTTACTTATCTGGATCCCAGTGAGGTAGTCGACATGCAGCAGCTGCTTGTCTCGGAGTCTTTCCAAGACACTGAAAACTGCGATGGACAACAAAGCAATGTAGGCAAATTAAAACTAGCTTTGGTTAAGTCCTTTGACTACTGCATGACACAGACAGAAACGGCAAAAAAAAACATCTCTTACCATAACATCTGTCTAATAGTTAGAAAAGAAGCATTGCCCCCATTTCAGCGTTTTCCCAAGTTATGTTAAAGACTTGGGAAAGCTAGAGCAGATAATACATAAATAACTCTCCAAAAGCTTAAAGTCAAAACTTGCTAAAGAAGTCCACTGTGGACCAACTACAGTCATTAGATCTGAGAAAAGTCAAGCTAGTTTTGATGCTCACTTTGATTTTACATTGATTTGGCCCTGGGCGGTGCCCAAAACGGCTTGGGTGCTGCGCCTACACCTTATAAAGGTAGGGGAGACCCTGCATTTGTGTCACTAGTCACTCAGATGTTTTCACTTGAAATCATCCTAACAGGCTTGAGAGGCTGCTTGACTGCCTGCCCTTATAGCTGGTAATGAGTGAAGCCCCTAAATCACAGTGATGTTTGGTTAGGGATGTGACACTTGAGCCTGCTGCATGCATGTCTACCGGTGTACAGTCAGAGAATTGTACAGTACACATTGCAACTGTACAAATTGGACGCTTTGTGATAGTTTAGTGATAGTGATGGTACATTAAAGGACAGGGCCAGGCAGAGCAGCACAGGGCGGCACACAGTTCTCATTTAGGATGCTTTAGGTGTTAGTGTTTTTAGATGATTTCTATGGGATTAGAGTGATGGAAACAGTATGGTGAATTAAGAGACAACAGTCCACTGTGACCTCACATACAATGCTCTAAACAAGTTTAACTCTACCATAAGCCTTGTGTTTTATGTTGGCTTCACTTCCTCATTGTTTGGGGTCTCACAAATCCGGCTGCCATTTAAGAAAAAATAATATTAACAAATGCAAATTAACCCTCTTTTATATAGGCCTTAGTGGTCCCCTAATACTGTATCTGAAGTCTCTTTTATATAGGCCTTAGTGGTCCCCTAATACTGTATCTGAATTCTCTTTTATATAGACCTTAGTGGTCCCCTAATACTGTATCTGAAGTCTCTTTTATATAGGCCTTAGTGGTCCCCTAATACTGTATCTGAAGTCTCTTTTATATAGGCCTTAGTGGTCCCCTAATACTGTATCTGAAGTCTCTTTTATATAGGCCTTAGTGGTCCCCTAATACTGTATCTGAAGTCTCTTTTATATAGACCGTAGTGGTCCCTTAATACTGTATCTGAAGTCTCTTTTATATAGGCCTTAGTGGTCCCCTAATACTGTATCTGAAGTCTCTTTTATATAGGCCTTAGTGGTCCCTAATACTGTATCTGAAGTCTCTTTTATATAGACCTTAGTGGTCCCTTAATACTGTATCTGAAGTCTCTTTTATATAGACCTTAGTGGTCCCCTAATACTGTATCTGAAGTCTCTTTTATATAGACCTTAGTGGTCCCCTAATACTGTATCTGAAGTCTCTTTTATATAGACCGTAGTGGTCCCTTAATACTGTATCTGAAGTCTCTTTTATATAGGCCTTAGTGGTCCCCTAATACTGTATCTGAAGTCTCTTTTATATAGGCCTTAGTGGTCCCTAATACTGTATCTGAAGTCTCTTTTATATAGACCTTAGTGGTCCCCTAATACTGTATCTGAAGTCTCTTTTATATAGACCTTAGTGGTCCCTTAATACTGTATCTGAAGTCTCTTTTATATAGACCTTAGTGGTCCCCTAATACTGTATCTGAAGTCTCTTTTATATAGACCTTAGTGGTCCCCTAATACTGTATCTGAAGTCTCTTTTATATAGACCTTAGTGGTCCCCTAATACTGTATCTTAAGTCTCTTTTATATAGGCCTTAGTGGTCCCCTAATACTGTATCTTAAGTCTCTTTTATATAGACCTTAGTGGTCCCCTAATACTGTATCTTAAGTCTCTTTTATATAGACTTTAGTGGTCCCCTAATACAGTATCTGAAGTCTCTTTCCTGAAATTCAGCCTTGGTGCAGAATTCCAGCCACTAGAGCCAGTCCCACAATGAGCTTTCCTTAGGATGTGCCATTCCTGTGTCTGTAGCTTTAAATGCTATTGAGGAGGAGAGAGGGGGGGCAAGGTGGAGGCTGGGGGTGTGGCCTTGACCAGCTTACCATGGGCAAAGCAGAGAAAGGGGAGGTAACCTTTCCCCTTATGACATCATAAAGGGAAGATTCCAGATCGGCCCATCTGAGCTTTCATTTTCTCAAAGGCAGAGCAGGATACCCAGGGCTCGGTTTACACCTATCACCATTTCTAGCCACTGGGGGACCATAGGCAGGCTGGGGGAACTCACATCATTGTTAAAAAAACCTCATTAAGTGAAATTTTCATGCCATGGAACCTTTAAAACACTATGAAGGTAAAAAACAAAACACAAGCACTGAACTTCCCGGGAGTGTGTGTTACAGCTGAATGTTTCCTGCAACAACAAAGCACTCGTCTGTCTCGCTTGTCTCTTTTCTTTCTCTCTCTCCTGTGAAATGAAGCTGCCTTCAAGTGCAGTCGGAAACGCTGAAATCTATGAACGATCTGACGGAAAACAGTAACAGTGAAATATAAAGTCTACTTGTGCTACCTTGGGGGGGGGTTAAATAACACAACAAGACGTGACACAAACGGGCCGTTTGTTAAGTGACACCCCCACCGCCGCTCCACCCTGTGGCAAATCTCCAGATCGCTTTTTTTTGGTCTGAGCGCAGCTTAATTCATTTAACGTTCAGTTCTTTCATGTGCTGTGTGTGCGGCCTAACCCTGACTCTGTTGTCGTAGTGTTGCGGGAGGAGTTCCGTGTGCAGCCCGGTGACGTGGAGGTGGCAGAGGGGGAGGTGGCTGTCTTAAGCTGCGTCCCCCCAGTGGGACGCCCTGAACCTAATGTCGTCTGGAAGAGGGACGGCTTGCCCATCGACTACGTCGATCACCGCTACAGCGTAAGCCCTCTGCCTCATCTTGCATGTGACAGCAGTTTACAGTTTCTCTCAGTCGCTTTGGCACATTTACTCAAACAAACAAACAATTGTCAAAACTCTTAAGTGCAACCCTCACACCACGTGGTACATTCAGCACATCGCTCTACGTGACCTGCAAAAGGTGAATACTCAGTCAAAATAATCAACTCCTGTTTCAAATGTAAATAAATCCATCACTGAATCAATCATTGGCATCAAAACAAAAGATTCCTTTATCATTGATTAGACCAAGGCAGTCAAAATGTAAAGACATCTTGTCAAATGACAGTGGACTCTGACAGGGTGATAGTTACCCACTCTGTAATATTGTCCAGTTGCTAACATTGTATATTGAGGCAGCTGAATAGTATTGATGTCAGCCATGACACACACTATACTTGCTCATTGTATTTACACACCAGCCAACCGCAAATACACGAAGGAAGCTTGTACAGAAAAAAAGATATACAACAGCAAAATTATCAGGAAATACTGTACAAGATGTGCAAGAAAAAATAAAGCATGCTGCAAATGTGTCAGCCTCAAGGGTCATCCAATCTCTCCTCTCTGTCTTGCCACAACATTTTATCCACTTCACACCTGATATCCTGCCTTGTAGTGCATCAAGGGAAAAACCTTTGGCCCACCTTCCCCCCTCCACCGTACAACAATCTGCTGTGATATCCTCACCTGTCGCCTGTTTGTGTTTGGTTGCTCTAAATTGTGAGGAAATTGAATTGTTCCCCATATAACCTACGTCTATTCATCTGAAAATGTGAACTATTATGTATCTAATATATGTGTTATAGGTTATTGTGATTGTTGGTTGCTCTATTTTATTTAACACTGTGTATAGTTGCATTTGAGAGTAGTATGATTCAATAGCAATAGCTAGTGAATCATATATAGCTGCTATGCTTACTCAGTGCATTTTGTGCCAAAGCAATGACAAATGACTATAGTCATGTAAACAACTGACCTAATGTTCATAGAAATAGTCATATAGTTTGACGAAGTTTAATAGCCATTTGACAAACATTTGAAAAACTATAATGTAAAGGTAGCAGCAGGAGGTAAACACACAAAACTTAATTATCAGCTCTTATTCAAACAGGGATTTTCCTTGGTTTGACACAACACAAACCAACCCTTTATTTGACATTTCCCTGTACGAACTGCATGAATGAAGTTAAGTAACGCTTAAGACACAGTATGTGAGCAAATTCAAATGAAACGAGAGCAGGAGGTTTGATAAATGATGGAATTGTTTGTCAGGAAATGAACTGTGAGAAGTGGTGCCGAGCGTCCCTGACGCTCACGTGGTCATCTCTTCAGGCTCCATTGGCAAATTAGTTTAAAAAAAAAAAATGTTTTAAATCCAAGTGACTCAAAGAAAACCGAAAACTCTCGAGTGTCTTCTGTTAGTGTTGTGATGTTATGAAGAATTTAAAAGTGGATAAACTGTGATGTCCATTCAGAAATGAATCAATGTATGTTGCAGTCTGATACTTCTCAGTATGTTGAAATAACCTAAACATCTGAAGAAAAAACAGGGACTTCTGCACTTCGGTCTAAAAAGCATCTGAGACACTGATTATAAGTTAAACATCTTTTATTAATACATGACTTGAGTGTTCTTCAGGGTACCCTATGTATTAACCTATACATGTATGTCACCCTAAAGAGATGGATACTCTCTGAATGAAAGCTATTTCTACACATTACTCTTTACACAAAGTGCCCCTAGTTTAGTGGCTTCTAAATTGGATATAGATTTAAAAGAATCAGCAGCAGGACATAGGGGGGAGTGACGAATATCTGGTCATGATTCTTTAAAATCCACCACCAAACTTTTTGATATTTTCAGTGTGAGAAGAAACTTTTTTTTGACTAGAGGCATTTTTTCGGGAATACGGTGGGTCACGGGATTCCTGTGACATTCCAGTGGGATTGGAGTCAATTCCTGGACAGCAAAAAAAGGCAACAAGAGCGGGTAGGACAGGAATCATAATGACAACAGGTATATATATAAATATGCAGTTCTAATATAAAAAAAAAACACAATAACAGGATGGAGGAGGAGTCTTTTCTGGGATTGGGATGGGACAGGAGTGAAAGTCCAATGCTGTGTCACACTCTGATGTGTGAAGACACAAGTTCCTATAAAACAGCAAAGAATCCTGTAGTACTTACTCTGAAATCTTATCTTGCGATAAGCGCTTCAAGCCACACACATAACATTAGGAGTGTATGTGTGTGATCTACTGTCTGTGATCTACTGTTTGTGACGTCCCGTGTGTCTTCTCCCTCCCGTCCGTACCGGGCTCGTGTTGCAGGTGCTGAGTGGGAAGCTTATCATCGCTCCTGCCGAGAGGAAACACTCTGGAGCGTATGTGTGTGAGGCCAGCAACACCGCGGGAGTGAGGCAGAGCCGGGCGGCTCGGCTCTCTGTGCTCGGTGAGACAGTATTCCCATCACTACTTGTCACAGCTTTAACAGTTTTGAATTCGGCCCCATGTTTTTTATGCAAACAAAACTACACACAGGTACAGTACAGAACACTGACTGTACCGTACATTACCGTACAGTATGGTAAAATACACCGTACAGTACAGCACAGTACAGTACAGTAACGTACCATACTGTACAGTGCAGTACATCATACTGTACCGTGGACTACATCCTACAGTACAGTACACATACGGTACCATGCATACGATGTACTGTACTGTACTGTACTGTACTGGACAGTGTACACCGTACCATAGAGTCCAATACAGTACAGTACATTGTACCGTACAGGACATTGTACCGAACAATACACCGTACGGTGTACTGTACGTACACCGTACCATACAGTACAGTACTGAGTTTCCCTTCTCTTGTGCTGCAGCCAAGCCTGTGTTGGTGCTGAAGCCAGAAAACGTGTCTTTGAGAGTGGGGGAGTCTGCCCAGTTCTACTGCCAAGCTAAAGGTGACCCCCCCCCTGCTGTGGTCTGGAGCAGTGAGCAGGGGCCGCTGCCCAACGGCAGGTAACACCTGATCAATGTTAATTTATGAACTTAGTGTAACGTGCAGAAAACACATATTTGTTACACAGTGCCAACTTATTATTCTTATTTATTATTCCTATAGAAATTCAAATGAAAAAAATATATATGGCTGTCCTCGACTTAAGAAATTCTTGTTGACTTAATAGCTACAGTATATGAATTTATCAACTAATTGAATAGTTAATTTAATCGACAGATCTGTAAAACTGAGTTTCTTTAGAAATAATCATGCAAAAGCAGCACTTTAGATCTTGTGTTTACCAGAGATGTTTCTTACTAAATCATTCAGCATGAAAAAAGTATAAAAAATGACTAATCAACGAAAGAAATCTCAGTCGACTGAAACTAATTGACTAAAAGGGGGCAGCAGTAATAAAAAGAGTGACTTCAGACTTTTCTGGTTTGACAGGTAGTCTGCACCTATTGAGCTGGAAGATTGAGCCGTTAGCTTCTGATTAACGGCTCAAACGCCTCCAAATGGCCTTGCCAATCATCCCATTACATATCGCCACACAATAAGGGTATTTTACTTTAGCTTGTCACTAAGCTGCCATTAAGTTTCCTCGGGGCTTCTTTCTTTCCTGACATGGTTGTAAATGAAACCAACTCGATATCTGCTAAATTACCATCACGAGATCCGAGGGAAAGTACATGTGAAAACTAACTGCTCTACATGTGTGTATAGGTATCTTGTAAACCCAGACCAGACTCTCCAGATCCACTATGTGACAGCCCAGGATGCTGGGAAGTACACCTGCTCTGCTGCCAACGATGTAGGTGTAGTTACTGCCAGCGCACAGCTGCTAGTTGAAGGTAAGATGGTGTCTGAACAAGCCGGGGTTCTTGCATCACAGTCTGTTTTTCACTTGACAGTGTTGTGGCGTGCCAGCTGACTCAGGGCTGTACCTCAGTTTTGAGGTAGATGCTGTTTATACCAGTAATCTGAATAATGCTGTCTGGCAGAAGGAAGCGTGACGTATCGCTAACTCAAAAATCACTTCCGGGTAGACAAATGGCTGTTGATTTGAATTGCAGAGATATGTGAAATTGGCAAACTTGTTTATTTCTGTTGTCATTTTCAGCCTTAACTGTAACGTTTGAAGATATGCAGTGTCTGAGATCTGTGGTCTCTGCTGTGCTTATTTCCTGTCCTGTGTTGCTTTGCTAGCGTCTTTGATAAACCGTTAGTTTAAATCTAGCGTTAGGAACAGCAACATGTCACCGCCAGCCAGACCGACTGCTAGTTTGGGTGGTGTCATTTTCTTTAGTCTGTGGCCCAACAGGTACATTAGCTCTCCAAGCTAATGTTAGTCAAAGTGTTGACATATGAAAGCATCAAACATGCATTTCAGATGAAGGAGATGAGAGTATATCCAGGTGCTCTTCGTCCCCGTTTGCTCAGCGCTGTTAAATTGTATGTACTGGACGTAGGAGTTTTCTACCTGGAAGTCATTGTAAACAAACATTGTGATTGGGTCTATAGATGGGAGCATTGCAGCATATGCATACAAGTAATTTTTGTATACAAATGCCCCTTATTTAGGATATCCTTACTCAAATTACCCAGAGGACAAAACTCAGACAAATAAACGCCAATATGCTGCTAGCCAACAATCTCCTCTGGAGATTTACAAACATCAAATTTGCTTTAAATATTTTTGTTAGTAATATATATACACTACCAGTCAAAAATTATAGACAGAATACCAGCTGAGATCAGTTGCATAGTTTTTTTAACCAGGGCAGCAGTTTTCAGATTACATTATGTGCTTACATAATTGCAAAAGTGTTCTCCAATGTTTTCTCAGTTAGCCTTTTAAAATGATATCAGATTAGTAAACAGAATGTGCCTTTGGAACGTTGGATGAATGGTTGCTGATAATGGGCAATGTAGATATTGCATTACAGATCAGCCACCACTCAGATCAGCTGCTATTCTGTCTATAATGGAGTGGAATGGAAATTTCTAAGTGACCCCAAACTTTTGGCCAATAGTGTATATATATATATATATATATATATATATATATATATATATATATATATATATATATATATATAATGTATAATGTAATATAATACAATCTAATATATATAGCTCTGTTTTTTGTTATTGTTTTTTTTACAAATCCTGACCTGTACGCCATCTTTTAAAATAAATTAAAAAATATTAAAATGTGTGTTTCCAGAGGCTACCAGCACAACACAGAGAGACCTCCACAAAGAGCTGTCAGCGCTGCGAGTTGCTCTGGAAAATGTCACCATCATGGCCCCCGGGTCTGATATCTCACAAGTACAATGGAAGGTATGGGTGAGCTGAATCCGAGAGTTTCAGACAATGCATTGAGTATTTAAGGTGTGCGATCCATGTTTTGTTTCCTCTGTGAGCAGCTCCAGTCGCTGCCCGCCCAGCCTCATTACCTGGATGGCTTCGAGGTTCTCTATCGCTCCCTGCTCCCTGCCAGCTCAGACTGGGCAGCCAAGAAGGTGACGCTGCCCAACTTCCAAGCTCCAGTGGGCCCCTTAAAGAGAGGCTACAAGTATGAGTTCAAAGTCCGTCCCTACGGCAGCAACTTGTATGGGAGGGAGAGCAACACTCGGCACCTCAGAGTCCCTGAGACAGGTGAGGAATGGTTTGATTCAAGAACATGTGTGTCCTTTCTTTTGCTTTTTTAATACTTCCATGTATTTTATTGAACTTGAATGTACAGTACAGCCATGTTTAGAAGATAACTGTAATCTCTCCACCCTCTTATGCAGTGCCCAGTGCCTCTCCACTGGCTGTGTCCATAACGGTGAGCCGTGAGCAGAATAACACCGTCCATTTGAGCTGGGAGCCTCCTCCTCATGAGACCCATAACGGTATCATACAGGGTTACCAGGTAACCACTGGAGAACCAGAAAAGTTGTAAAGCCCGTTGTTAAGTTGTTTTTTTTTTTCACCATGGCCTGTATCGGGCCAGTCCCAGACTGATGGCAGCATTCATTAGTTTCTGTGATAGCAGAATCATGGAAGGAATTGTGAAATTGACAATTTCAAAAGGCTAAACACAGATAACATAGGGCACTACAGTAAGTCAGTGCTAAAAGCTAACTGGAGATTTGAAAATGTGACTACGTTTAAAAGACAATTCCGGTTCATGTGTACCCACTCTGTTGCTCTCTGGGTCATGTTTTCATGCTATTCGAATGTGTTTGTAGCTTGAAACAAGCTAGCACGGACCGCCGATTAGCTTAGAATGCTAGTATTCGGGGCACAGGGAACGTAAGAACAAATCGCTATTTATACCACTAAAAAGGCTCAAAATATCACCAGACTTCAACAGTAGCATAATGAGGGTCCCTACATGTTAACCTAAGCATTGAGAACTTTGTAAGTGTACAGACAGTTTATTGAAAAGAGATTATAAAGACAGTCGCGTTCATGTTTACATGCCGCCGCCGTCTTGGAAACCAGTCATGACTTACAGCTGGTGATGCAAACTAAAATCAAAAGCAATTTGCTCAATATATCTGAAATAAATGCACCGATGTAAAACATAACTTGTCTAGTGTACTTACTCAGTGGATAACTGTCCATCTGGTCCCTCTGGTCTGGGTCGCCGTCTCCAATTTATTTTCGGGACATGGAAAAAAGTTTGAAGTCCAGCCCTGTTTATCAGAGAGGGGAAATCTTCAGACTGTACCAAACACTGCGTCTCTTGGGCATCGCGACACACAGGTCCCACTCCGTGCAACACAGACACTCCTGTTGGGTGACCATAGCTTCACAGTGTCCGCAGGTACACCACCAGTTTCCCAAAGTACGAGGCTGTGTTGCGGCATTGACTACCGCAGCTCTGTCTGTCTGTCTGTACACTTAAAATGTTCTCAATGCTTCGGTTAACATGTAGGGACCCTCATTATGCTACCGTTGAAGTTTGGTGATATTTTGAGCCTTTTTAGTGGAACAAAATAGCGATTTGTTTTTACGTTCCCTGTGCCCTGAATACTAGCGTTGTAAGCTAATCAGCGGTCCGCGCTAGCTTCTTTCAAGCTACAAACACATTTGATTAGCATGAAAACATGACCCAGAGAGCGACAGAGTGGGTACACATATGTTATTAACCCCTAGGTTTGTTTTGTGCCGGAATTGTACTTTAAGTTTCCAACCAAGCAGCTCCACTGCAACTATAGTTCAAAAGACGTTAAAGCTATAGTGTGTAGTTTCTCCCCCATGAGGAATTCTAAATAATGACAAAACTGTTGGTGCGTCCACATGATACAAGCCTTCCGTGATCATGCACTCCTCCACGCAGTTGCTAGTAGCCAAGGAGGACACGGAGGATTAAAAAAAACACGATGGACTCTTCAGAAGAGGTGATTATCTTCACTTGAGTTTCTGCGCGGGAAAGTCACCGGACGACACAGTCTTCTGAACATAGTCAGACTGAGAAATCCAGAGAGAGTTGTGTGGAGCTGATAGTCTTAATTAGCTTTGTAGCAAGTCAGTTGGCAATGGCTTGCATTTAACAGACGTCATTATTATCAAAAAGTTACGCACTAAAGTTTTAAAAACAGATACAAAAAAAATGATTCCCAGAGACTTAGGGAAGCAATTTATGCCCAGTGGGTCACCACGCTTGCAATACACGGGGAAACCATGCATCTAGTATGCTCTTAGAACTACATCTAGGAAACCTAATCCCTTACAATACATGCTACCTGTGTGCACAGAGTACTGTGAGAGCTGTAGTACTTGATGTTTCCCCAGGTGTGGTGTGTGGAGTCTGAGGAGCAGCAGTACCAAAACTGGACAGTGGATAGTGGCCAACACAAGCTTGATATATCTGCTCTGAGTCCAGGGAAACGGTACTGGATCACCATAGCAGCTGTCAACGGAGCTGGAGTAGGAGTGCTGAGTGACCCTCATGGATTTGTCATCAGTGAGCAAAAGGGCACTTGAGGGAAATGTAGCTGTTAACCCTGTAAAGCCCAAATATATATTTGGTTTACCTTTCAGATGTTGTTGCAGGCCTATGTTGCAGATATCACAGGGTTTTCAAATATTTCTTACAACGTAGCTAGTTGGGAGCAGCGTGTATCTGTTCTCACATTGTCTGAACAGAGCAAAATATACAGAGCAACGAAGGGTTCCTTTGCAGGGTTGATTGCTTATTTAGCCCCATAACAGTATATATCATGAATAATAATCACAATAACAGTCATAATATTTTATGAATAGTCATTTAGTAGTCAGCGGCATCATCATTGTGACCGGGGCTTAGCTCCACCTAAAACGATTGTGATTGGTTTAAAGAAATGCCAATAAACCAGAGCACGTTTTTCTCCCATCCCGGAATGCTGTGTGGACTAGCCAGACCCTGGCGATGTGAGACTAGATGATGCCGAACGATGGATGGAACCCTGTACTCAGCCTATATGCTGTGAGGCGACTGTTCCACGTGGTCGGGGCTCAATGTCCACATAATCACCAGCTGGGCAGTCTTTGTCCACGTCACCGGTATCTTCATCTCGCGCTTCGTCACTTCCATCAGTGTCGTCTCATTCCATCCCAAAAACCCTCTCTCCATTTTGGATGTCATCAATCACATCCTGCACATTGATTTCAAAAAACTCTCTTTGCTGCTGGCATCCTGGAATGGAAAAAGAAAAATATATGTGTAAATAGTACATATGAGTATTATATGTAAGCAGATAACCTTAAGGAATAGATAGAGAACCTGTTTGTGCCTCATGCAACAAGCAGATATTTGGGCAAACAAACAAAGGCTTGTAAAAAGCCCAGGATCAGTTCAGTTCAGTTATAAGATACTGACACAGTTTGAAATACTGCTACAGAAATAATTTATTCATTTAATCATTTAATCTCTTTTTATTGCAGAGAAAACACATGTAGAACTTAGTCATAGCGAATCATCAAAGACATTATGATTCTATTAGTATTTTATCTCCACATGTTCACATGTGATGTGTCAGCTGCACATGCTATTTTGACTACCAAAATAAAACATTTAAAAAAATTGCAACACAGACATAACATGTTCAAAATCACATTGGATATATTCCACAATAACTAGACATTGGAATAATCACAATATAAATGTATATATATATATATATATATATATATATATATATATATATATATATATATATATATATATATATATATATATATATATACACAAATCCAGTGAAACAAAGAGATGCGCTTGAAGGAAAGTTTGCAGGTCAAGTGAATTCATGGCCACATGGCTGGACACATAAACACATTTACTATCCAGTAGCATTGTGAGGATAAACAATCAAATTGACTATGTAAATGTAACATTTTTTAAGGATAGATAAATATGATGTATGTGTATACATCAGGTTACTACTTCAAGTACTACAGTACTTGAAGGATTATAGCACATACATGTGTATACATGTATGTGCTATAATCAGCGGACCGCTGATTATAGCAACTGTGGGCTTTACAGGGTTTGATTTCTGCATTAGGACGGTGCACAGATCAAATGCAGTGTGTAATCCAACCACGTTACAGAAGAGAAGCTATCATGACTTCATATCTGATTTCTTCTGCTTCTCTATTTGCTTCTAAGGCCCACAAATAGGTGGTCCCCCCGGATCAGACAGCCATATGCGGGTCCAGGTCCTGGCCCTGCTGCAGGACCCGGTGTTGATCGGCAGCGTTGGAGCCATCCTGTGGTGCCTTATGATGGTCGCAGCCGTGTACCTCTTCAGGCGCCACGGCAGGACAGGTCAGCTGATCCCAGGACACGGCAGGGCTAAAGGTGTGTATCAGAATCAGAACAAATGTATTGCCAGGTAAGTAGCACGTACTAGGAATTTCCTTTTTTGCTATTTATTATAATTTGCTTTAGTTTGGTGCTTACATAAAACACATTTAAACATGAATATCAAATAAACAAACATGGTACATGAATGTTCATGAATTCATGTTTGACGTTCTGCATGAAAAAGCGTGAATTCATTCATGTAGTACTTGATGAACTATCAGTAAAGTACAGGGATTAATAGTATCTCATGCATGACATGCAGGAAGAATACGTTAATTAATGCATCAATATAGGTATTTCAATCATCATGATTTCTGAATATTAATGATGTTCATGTAGTACTTAGTAGTTAAAGTCTAAAGGCTAAAGAAACTGAATTGTAGTGTTGTAATCATGACTAACTAAACATCATAACTTATTCATAACTTCATCATGTTTGTGGCCCTTCAGATAAAAGTGCTGACTTGGTCCATCCAAACGACAAATACACAACCAAATAACACATACATATATATTTTTTTTTATTTAACCTTTATTTAACCAGGTAGGCTGATTAAGAAAAAATTCTCATTTGCAACGACGACCTGGCCAAGACAAGGCATAAAACGTGCGAGACAACATGAAGTTACACGTTAAATACGCAAAATATAAACATACAAAATACAACAAAGAGTCTACAAAAAAATACAGATCAAATATAAATACTGAGTGTAGTAACAGTTTGTGCAAATGGAATTGTCCAAGAACATTAAACAGATATGAAACAAATATGACAGCAGTGCAGGTAAGAATGTGCCACTATGCATTGGAGCTTAAGAGATAATTAAGTGAACGTGTGCAATACTGCATAAATGATGGAAAAGAGTTAACACATATAACTAAACATTAAGAAAGGCAAAAAAAGAGGCTGCATGGATTAGGGAAGGATATGCAAAAAATATTTGAGGGATGTCCAAAAGTTCACACAGATTCACCGCCAACCATATGTAAAGGTTGCACCGTATCAAACATGAATGAACTGAATCTCAGTTACACCTGCAGGGGGGGCGCCACATTACTGTCTGATATATGTTATTTGAAAGTTTTTTATTTTTTTTAAAGATTATTTTTTGGGCATTTTAGGCCTTTATTGACAGAACAGCTGAAGACATGAAAGGGGAGAGAGAGAGGGGGAATGACAGAAAAAGAGCCAAAGGTCAGAGTCAAACCCACGGCTGCTGCACTGAGGAGTGAACCTTGTTTATAATAATATATTACTGTATATCCATACATCCATTTTCATCCATCTGCCCCAGTTTAATATGCAACCAAATGTGTATACAATATATGTAGTAGGGGGTCCCTGCTCTGTCTGTCTTTCAGCTAAGGGGTCCTTGGCCTGAAATGGTTGAAGACCCCTGCTGTAGATTAAACTAGCCTACAGTACTTGAAGGAGTAAAAATGAGCACAACCTCAAACATCTACAGCAGTAAAATGCTACATACTGTACACATGAATGCAGCAGGAATATTAATCCAGAAACATCAGATAGAAGAGGAAAACACTGACAGGGAACACTTTACTGCATAATATATGCTTTTACTTTAAGTACTTTAATCAATTTTACTGATAATACTTATGTACTTTTTCTTAAAGGTGCCCTGCCAAACAAAACCGTTTTTACTCGCATTTTTTGAAATACGTTAGGTCCATATGTGTTTGTGTTATGTGGTGAATGTGAAAATGAACTGCTACCTCCTCTGTCAGCTCTAGCCACTGAACAGAAATAAGCGGAGAAATCAGGCCAATTACAAAAGCTGGTCAGTCTGACATCATGTTGCCTGAGCTCATTACTATTCATGAGCTCACCCAGTTGCGCTGGGTAAAGGATGCTGGTAGCCAGGCTCTCATTGGCTAGCTGTTAGCCAATCTTGAAACAAGGCTTGAAACAAGGTAACCAAGGCATTCTTTCCACAAAAAATGTTACAGAGTCCATGGTAGAACTTCAGACATTACCGCAAAGTAATGAAATATGTGTGGCAAGGCACCTTTAAGTAAGTCAATGCTCTGAATACCTCCTTCGCTACTGTATAAAACTGTAATTGTATACTTTTGTGTATGTTTCTTTCTTAGGTTTGCACAGACCAGCCAGTGAAGATCTCATCATAAAACACAGGTAGAGTGGAAAGCATTGGCACAGCTTGGTGATTCCACATATTAGGGCTGCACGATCTGAGGAAGATGTGCGAAATGCGGTAATGATAAGACTTGCAATTAATAAACAGATATTAATGATTACTCAGTTCTGCATTTCTGCTGCTTTTAGTATTCTGCTAAAACACATTCCTTGTTGAATTTAAAACAAACAAAAGATTTTCTTTTACTGAACAAATTGAACATAAAAGGCAGCACTAAAAAAAGAATGAGTTACATTATAAAGTGCAGTTTTCTGCAGATATTTTCTTTCAACTAACACAAAAAATATCTTAGTGTCTATCGTGATATGTTGCAGCCTTTCGCGATGTGTTTATTGCGCCTGTTGATATTGCGATGACGATAAAAAAACGATATATTGTGCAGCCAACATGGCTTAGTGTCAAATGCAAACTCTCAAACGAATAAACCCCAAACTGCTAAAACTAAATGTGCTTTCATGATATTTTATGTCAGTATATTCAATTTGATACTTCTGATGCCAACCTGGGATTCACTTACACCAATGGGAAGCACTGTAGAAGCACTTATCTTTTTTAGTTTTTAGTTTTAGCATTTATTATTTGAATTCCGATGGAATTAATCGACTCATTAGTATTTGTACTAGAGAGACAATACTCAAACGTTATAAAACTTCTCAAATCCTTTCCCTGTGCTGCCTCGTGTGCAGGATGGCAGCTTCAGACTACCCGTGGGCCTCTGGAGCCTGGAGACCTTCCTTCAACCACAAGTACCAGGACTTATGGGCCCAAGGCCAGAAACACCCAGGGATCAGGGGCGCCAGTGAGTATCTATTGGTATATGAATAGTGTTCAAATGATTCCTGGCTGAGTTGGTCCTCTAACACTTGGCCTTGACACACATGCTAAACTTTACATAAATGCTAGTCTGTCCAACTGAGGGTAAAATGGGTCATTTAGTTGATCTGGTTAGCTGGAGTTAGACTTTGGGGTGCTTTCACCTCTATCTCCACAGCGACAGGCTTTTGTATGATTTCAGAACTCATAATAAAAATCCATCTGCTTTATTGTCAGCTGTGTGAGTAATGTATAGCCTATATTTATACAAGATCAGTTGGTAACCATGGTAACACCAATGCATATCAGCATGTGAGTGCAATTCTCCATAAGCAGTTAAAACAGAGGTAGGTGTGAGCTTGTGCCCTGCTCACTTTACATTAGTGGCCGCTCCTCTCGTAATATTACTGTACAAAATGCTTTTTGTCCCTTTCTAAGTGTTTATAATAGTGAAGGCCAAATGAAGCCTCAAGAAGCTTCCTGTACCATTTTCTTTATTTTCTGAGCCCACTAGATGGTGCTCTCTGTACATATAGAAAGATAAATACATCCGTAATGCACAGTGACGTGCTGCGTGACTTGCCGTCAGTCTCCAGGATTGGATTTGCCCAACCTGGGTCCATGTAGCTGATGATGCAGGATCACATTATCAAAACTGTCCAATCAGTGAGTCCCTTGTCAGTTCAAATGACTCAGTACTCATGATTGGTTTATAATAAGCCAGTGTGAACACGGAACAGACCAGAACAAAAAGGCAGCAATGTATCTTTTTCTTCCAAATGAACTGTACTAGAGATGTGAAAGACACTGACCCTTCATTTCACAATTTCTGAATATCCTCTGGAGTAGAGCTGCAAATATTAATCGAATAATCGATTAGTTGTCAACGATTAAATTAATCGCCAGCTATATTGATGATGGATTTATCGGTTTGAGTCATTTTTTATGAAAAAAAGAAAGAATTCTTTGATGTCAGCTTTGTAAATGTGAATATGTTCTAGTTTCTTCTCTCCTCTGTGACAGTAAACTGGATCTCTTTGAGAAACAAGACATTTGAGGACGTCATCTTGGGCTTTGGGAAACACTGATCCACATTTTTCGCCATTTTCTGACATTTTGTAGACCAAACAACTAATCGTTTAATCGAGAAAATAATCAAGAGATTAATCAACAATGACAATAATGGTTACTTGCAGCCCTACTCTGGCGTGTCAGTACATGTTCATCTGTTTCACCAGGCCTCCCTGTGTCCTGGAAGGAACCCAGCTGTGTGGACTCGGCTGTCCCCATTGTGACCGACAGCTGTGGCGTTTACGGCACATTTTACGTGGACCTGATGGGCAACGGCCTCAAGACCTTCAACAGTCCCGTGCAACGCCCCAAAATGCCTCATGGTCTGGCCCACCAGCAAGGAGCTGAGACCATCCAGATATTCCCTCAGCCTGTCGCAAAGACCTCGCCCCTCAGCAGCCGGGAGGCACTACCATGGAAACAGGCCATACGCCCCCAGCCTAAGATGGGTGTGCTGAGGGAGTCATGGGAAAAAAACTACAGCAAGCAAGGTGAGCAGTGGTGCATGGTTGGGAATGTGATGTTAATACCACTACTGCAGTTTTGTTCCTTCTTTTCACTCCGGAATATCGAGGGTATATCTTACCTTAAGTGAATAACCGGGTTATGCCAGTATACATGAGTGGGAAAAGAATGACGGGAATAACTCTACCTCCGCCTCTACCAATGGCGCTCTGGTCAGAACGAGGCTTATTCTTCCGGTTGACCTTTGTCAAAATTACAAGCGGGGAATGGAAATGAAATCAAATAAAGATAGAAGTGGGTCTTCTTGATAGTGTCTTTGCTAGTTTAAGACCGACGCAGTTGTCAGTTTCCCGTCCAGCGCCCACGTCGTTTAAATAGAAAATGCACCTGCGCCCATCTGTGCGCCCATAGGCGTGCTGGTCTTACAGGGAGGTGTGTTCAGGTGCATTCTGGGAGTATTGCTATCTTGAGGCACCTGGAAGTGATTGCGCCATTGACCAACAAAAACCTGGTCCAAAGTCAATAACGCAGCATTTCATTATTTTAACAGCAAGCACACACGATGCTTGTTACACACACAGGGACGCACAGCAGCACACACACATGCAGAAGATTACAAATAAAAATATCACAGTGCAAATCCTCCATTATAATAGCCATGCTCTAAGGTCCAAACGCGCCTGGCTTTTAAAGGGAATGGGAGATGATCTCTGATTGGTTGATTGCATGTTACGCCCAAAACACACCTCTGATTAATGAAGACACTAAGTACAACCCTATAGAACCATGCGCCCGGTGCACGGACCCTTTTTTCCACCGTCAAACTAGCAAAACTAATACTTTGGACACGTCCTAAACGCACCTGCGCCAGGCGCTTCACGCTGTTGCTTCCAACTGCTCTCTTCTATTTCCGGGTCAAAAACCACTGCAGCGGAGAGGCGAGGGGCAGTTAGAACCTACGGAGCATGTGCAGACATGTAACCTAAGCTTATCCTGGTAAAGGTGTATACATGCACGAATCCCTCGGTTACTAAAGGAGTTATCTAGGTCTGTTAACCGGGGTATGAGAAACAGGGATATTGCCTTAACCCGGATATAATCAGGTTTTTGAACTGCATGTAAACGCACTAAAAGTCCTCCTTGTGTAGTAACATGATGTGAATGCAGGTAGTCATACAGCTTTGGTTATGATGTTTAATAGAATATTGGGTAATGTGTCCTAGAGTAACTTATTTGTTTCCCCACAGAGTTGCACGCAGTGAACAGCGTCCCCATAGTGCCGACCAGGAAGCAGGCTTTACCATCCAGTGTCTACAAACAGAGACTCAGTCACATACCGTCAGGCCGGCACGGTATGACACACGCCATTGATCTAGTTGTCCATACACCAGCTCCTTTCTCACCAATAAGACTGAGAGAGAGACAGACCGCCCACATGTTTGGACTCTGAAAACTGCCCTGTAATATTTAATTCAAAGTGTAGTTATACTTAAACGTGTACTTTAACACACATTTGAAATAATAGCGGTAGATATTGGAATTTAATTCCCACAGTGTCTTAGTAAGCATGTACTATTTTATTATGGCTGTATTTTTTTACGTTTTGGGGTTTTCCGTCCATCCATCTGTCTCATTCTTTTGAACGTGAAATCTCAGGACCTCACGGACGAAATAAATTCAGATTTGGCACAAACATCAACTCGGACTCAAAGATGACCTGAATAGATGACTATGACCTCACAAAACACTTTTTTGTCCATAACTCAAGAATTCCTACGCCAGTTATGACAACATTTCACACAAATGTCTAATAGGATTAAGTAGCAAAAAATTGTGTGACATCATAATGTTGTGCAAAACCACTTTTCTGGCCGTCATTCAGCGCATTGGGTCGGATACTGAGTGGGTGACACTAATCTTGAAACTGTGGTGATTGCTTTCTGATCTTTTCTGCTGTCGGGTTGAAGATGTGTGTGAAGCATCCAGGTTTGGCCATAAAATACACTTGTTACCTTTTATTAAATTCCTTCAAAATCTTCGTTACATATATTATATGAGTCTGGACAGACATGGATGTAAACTGCAACTTGACTGGTTGGTGGAGGCAAACAACATCTAGCTTCTACTTGGCCTATGTTTTTGTCCAGGTGAATACCCAGAGTGTGATAAAGTTGCTGGCTGCCCTCGCCTGCTGCATTACTCTGCATCTTTACACCTAGTGGACATGCTGCCCCCCCCTCCACCAATACCCATAGAGGACACCACGGACACACACAGCCTCACCTCAGATGAAGGGTAAGAGACACCCACACATATTGTTCCCTACGTACGGGATCAACTTTTAGGCTTAGTACTTTTAGGCTTAATTAGGCTGTTTGGGGAGTGAGAAAGACATGCAGAATGAAGCACTTAGTTCAGGATACAAAGGGCATTGAAAGATCAGCCAACTGCAGCATAAAAGAAAGCTTTTCCCTTCTCACGTAACTACAAATGTCCGGTGTAAAACATAATGCAGCTGTGCAGTGGAACCGGCAGGATTCCTTTTCGTAGTACGCACAAGAACCGCAACCTCTAGTCCCGCTCAGCCAGAGAGTGAGCGAGCAAGAGAGAGAGATTGATTCATGTTTTTTTGCACTACTGTTACCGATACAACACCACAATGACACTCTGATTAGCCCACCGCACGCATTTCAAATACCAGCCAACAGGCCGGGTTTACACAATCATCACTGCAGCTCTCATACAGTAACTTATATTTGCAGAAGAGCCATGCAAAAGGCCAAACACAAACTGGTAAACCAGTGTGTGTGTGACACACACACACACACATATACATGGGCATTCTGATTAATAGTGGATGGGTTGCAGGTGGGTGAAATAACGCATCTTTAACGATGAAAATGTGAATTACTTTCTCTAAAAAGCTAAGAAGCTAGCAGAGATCCGAGCAGCTGTCCGCTGCTGCTGTGTGTCCCTGTAAGAGAGACGCTGTGCACATTTACACATGAAGGTGTTGCTTTTGAAAACAGCAACAGCACTGACAGACTGGACATTAAATCTCTCTGTCACGTTTGAACTCCGTCCTGAAGTTGTATAAGGAGTGCGTCTGCATCCCGTCGGTCAGGATCTGTAGCTTTCCTTTTTCTTTTTCTCTCTGCCATTGTTTTGCCGACTGTGTTCTTGGCGCAAAGGCAATATTTATACTTTGCCGTGGATAATTGAAATTATTTATCTATAAAATAATTGCAAAAATAACAATTAATTGTTAATTATTTGCCGAGATTTGCTACATGTGACTATAACTTAGCTGTTGTTTCAGCACCATGGATAGCGACGCTGTCCATGGTGCTGTAGGTGTGCTGAAACAAACGGGGAAGAGGAGAGAGAGAGAGAGAGAGAGAGAGAGAGAGAGAGAGAGAGAGATCCAAAACCCCCTTGGTTTCTTAATTAATTGGAAGGAATTGACCACGCAGACAAAGAGAAATGCAGGGTGCAGCGTTAAGGTTGTTCAATATTGTATTTCAGTCACAATAGTCTCTTTCCGACCAAGTAGTTACAGGAACATAGTTATAGGAAGTCCACTTAGTAGCACTACTACTCTCCCCCAAAACCGATTTTGCCGTTTGCAAGTGCCAAGTGGCCATAGGGACTGGTAGGAGGGGTAAGGGAGTGATGCAAGCACGGCAACGGTCTTTATAGCGTTGTCACTTGCCTTTAGCGCCACATACAACAACAAAACAGCATGGAGGAAGCCATCGGAATGTTCCTGTTGTGCCTTGCCCCGATCCTCATAACGGAGTTTGAACGGCAGCGTTTAAAGACTAGGCTGGAGATTTTCCCGAAGATTTGAATGTTTCTTGTGGATCCTTCCAGGTCCCTCTGCACCTCCTCGGTGGCATACATGGCCAACAGCGCCTGCAAATCAGCATCAGTCCACTTTTCAGAGTTCAGCATTCTCATAGTAATTCACGTAGTCAAGTAATTCAAGTAGTCAATGTTTTGCTAACACAGACGGCATGGCTTTTACAGATGCAAGGGCCAGGTTGACAGTGGGCATGACTTAGAAGTTGGACCAATCAACGTAGACCTAGGTCACTATGCGGAAAAGGAAAAAGGGAAAAGACCCTGTAGGAGTCTGTAGGAGCTTAAAGAGTTACAGGAACTGCGGTCAGAGGAACTTAAAAATCCTCAAATTGGTCCAGTCAGAACACGAGAAAAAAAGGGTTCTAGAAACGTTACGTTCTAGGAACTGCAAAAATCCCTCCGGTCGGAAAGGGACTAATGTTTTCCTGACATCTGGTGCAAAGGACTCATTTCCCCCATACATAAGAGCGGGGGCAAATCAGACCCTAATAACTACCATGGCACTTATGTGTGCAGCTGTCTAGGTCAATTATTCTGTAGTATTCTATATAAAGGAATGCTAAAATGTCCTTGTGGATCACTCCATCTTGGGTAAAAGTCAAATTGGCTACCTTCCAAAACACTGCACCGCCGATCATGTATGTACGACCCTTCACACTTTAATTAACACACACAGCACACAAAAAAAGGTAATATGTTCACTTTGATTTCCAGAAAGCGTTTGACTCTATTTGGCACGAAAGGCTCTTTTACAGACTTCTACACTGTGGTATAGGGGGCAACGTGAATGATCTGGTTAAATCAATGTGTTTTGAGAATATGTGTGCTGTTAAAATTGGAGACAAACTAATGCAATTTAAGTCAGACTTTTTTTATAATGTGCATACAAATGAACTTGCGGTGGAGCTGGATCAATGTGCTGCTCCTGGCCCTCTCCCTCCTAGATAGAGAGGGGGGGAGTCTCTGTTTAATGCTGATGACCTCGTTCTACTGTCTCCTACTGAACACGGTCTACAGTAACAGCTCCACATAGCAGAAAAGCACTGTCAGAACCGGGCCCTGGCAGTAAATATGTATGAGAGAGAGACAAACAGCTGAAAGCAGCAAAAGAAGAGAAAGAGCAGCGCTTTTCCCCCTCATCACCACTGAGGTGCCCTTGAGCAAGGCCCTTAACCCCAATCGCTCCAGTGGAGCTTCCCAGTGGCCAGCCGATCAGACTGTGTTGTCCATATGTGTAACTGTAACTTGAGTGTGTAAGTGTGTGAATGTGATCAAGGCGTTCATGCAAAAAGAGAGGCTTCCTCTCAGTGAGCCTCCCCTGAACAAATGAAGGGAAACTCGTCCTCCTCCGCTCCGTTGGTTTCAGTCGGCCTGTGGACAGCGGTGCTATCCATGGTGCTGGAACACCATGTCGATACACTTCAAGTCAAGGCAACTTTATTGTCAATTTCTTTGTTTTGACTGACCAAGCTAAGGTGATGCAATGTCATCCTAAGTATGAATGTGTGTGTGTGTGTGTGTGTGTGTGTATGTATGTACATATATGTGTGTATATATATTTATAATTTTTTCTGTGACCTCTGACGTACTGTCCTTGTGTTTGTGTGTGTTGTATTGGTATTTGTTTTGTTTTCTTTGTAATTAAAATATAAATAATGGAACTTGATTGACAATACTGCAATATGTGCCAGACATACAGAGCAATTGAAAATAAGTTTCTCTCTGACCCACGGTGCAATAAGGACATGTACAACAAGTATAATATAAAAGATAAGTAATAAATACAATTAAAAAAGATAAGTAATGTGTACAATACAGTAATACATACTAAAGGAAGAGTTCCTGAGTTCAGCAGCGAGGTGCAGAGTTATAGAGAATCTCTAACATTTCAGTCATTTTTACATGAATGATTCTCATAATTTAGGAGGTCGGCCAAAAACGAAAAGAAGTCTCACATGCCTGTCTCTTGCATTTTCCTCAGCTCCAGTCGTTCTACAAAGCTAACAGTTGACATGGGCTCTCTCCAGTCAGTGTGTGCTGTGTCAATTCACCGCGGGCAACCAGGATCCAAAACCACCACCACCACCACCAACAGCAGCAGCAGCAGCTTTCCCTCCTACAGCCACCCGTCTGCTACATCATATTCCATGTCGATGGACGAGGAACAGGACGGCACGCTGACAGCACAGGAAGCCAGCCAGTATCTGGAGCTCTGCCCCAAACCGGAGAGATGCAGGTAGAGCTTTTACTCAGTGGGTCCTAGCTGGCTGGCAGATCTTGTGTTTTAGAATAAAGATGCTAACATTAATACAACAATTTGTTCTTCTCCTGCCAGTTTACTTGATAGCATGTGGCGTATTTCTCTGCGACCGAATGAATCAATGCATTTTCAGGGAGACCGAGATGCAATAATAAGATCTATATTAAAAAGAAAACTGAGTTATTCCACAGAGCAACTAACTTCACGTACAGTGAATGTTCAGTATATACAAGTCATCCTCCATTCTCTCCTCCAATCAAAAGCTTTGGCAGACATGCAGCCAGGCTATATCAGATGATATGATGAGATCAGATAATATCTCTTTAAGCCCTGAGCTGGTCTGTTCTAAGAAGGTGAACTGACATGGATGTGTTTACTCGGACATGGTCTGGAAAGTCACTGAGCAATGGGTCACACCATGATTCATACAGATCATTTATATTAAAGTATATTGTCACTGTTGAGTGAAAACCCCTGTATGTCTAAAACCGTTGTTTTTCAGGAAATGGAAAAAAAGGCTAATTTGAAAACATTTTATTGAGCAATTTCCCCCAGATAAAGTCAGACTAAATCGCCTCGTCACTGTTTAAATATTTGTTAAACCCACAGACAGACCAATAGCATTGATTTATGAAAACAAATTTAAATCACGAAATATGGATGATAGGATGAAATAAAGTCTGTATGCTTTTAAATATATTTATTTATACTGTTCAATGTTGTGTGGACTGCACGTGACGTCTGAAAGGTGATATGAGGGGCCCGAGTGGTGAGGACTTATGGGAAACATCTTGGAATGACACTATGATATCGGATGCCATGAGAACTAATATTCTTCTAGTTTGGTTATTATGTTTTGTGCGAAGGAGAGCTGAAAAACAAGAAATGTAATCTTCACCTATGACCTCTTGGGGGGGGGGGCTAACATACGCCAGAGACCACCAAAGTGTGGGACTCTCAGTGTTGTGATTACGTGATTGACAGAGGGGTTCTCCAGATGTGAGGTCAAACCGGTATAAAGGAGTCTGTTAACTTCGTGTTGAGTGAGAAGATTGTCTGTGTATAAGACTGTCTCCCGCTCGGCCGTGCGTGCTCTGTGTGTGAATAAAGCTGCATTCAATCTAAAGACATAGGACTCTGTCATCTATGAAGTCGTCTCCATCAATTTCCAGATGTCAATGGACAGGGTTCATACGTTTTGAAAAAACCTGGAAAAGTTATGGAATTTAAAAAATGCAAATTCCAGGCCTGGAAAGGTTTTGGAAACATAAAAAGACCCAGACAGTTTTGGAAAAGTCATGGAATTATTTTTTTTAACACAGCATAATAATATGTGATTAATGAATGTATTTCACGTCGTCTTGACCTCACCGTTCTATTCGGGGTGTGATATTACGACTCCCACTATGAACCACATACATTGTCATTCATTTTATTGTTAAACCTCGGAGGGTAAACTTTAACACAGATTTTTATTCTTATTGTATAATGTTGATTGACATTTTCAGGAATACATAGTCATGGAAATTTGCCAAAAAGTCATGAAAAAGTAACGGTTAACATGCGTATGAACCCTGGATGGAGATAAATGATTTCTGCCTGATATTAAAGTACATTTTTTTTATTTTTTTTTTTTAAAGTACATCGTTTTTGAAGGAGACATGCATTTTTTTAAATACATTTTGGAATTGAGATCCATTTCCGCTGATTCACTCCCCCCCCCCCCCTCTGTCAGCAGTTCCCTGCCTCAGCAGCGTCCATCCCTGTCCGTCCCTTTCCTACCCCCCGTGGACTACATCCGTCGGCTGGGCTGCTCCACTCAGCTGGAGGATGACCCCGCCCCCGCGGAGCCTGAGGCCCCACCGATTGGCCTGTGCCGCGCCCGCCTCCAGAGCACGCCCTCCTCCTGCTACAGCGAGTGGGACGGCTCCCTGTGGAACACCTGGAGCTCGGTCACGGGCAGCAACGTGGCCAGCGCTCGCTCCAGCCTCATCAGCTCGGTGGACAGCTGCTACACCAGCGACAGCGCACACTTCGCCCGTCTGCTGGCGGCCACGGCCGAGAGCATGAGCGGAGCCTCTCTGTCAGGTACAGTAAGCAGAGCAGGAAACACTTCTGGGTTACTAAGCCATGCTCATTACAAACACACAATAGTTCCTCAACATGTTTAGCTCAGACTGGAAAGCCTGGGGAATCAGATGTGATCATTTGTTAACAAGACATTGGTTCCCAGCCTTTTACACTGCATATGTCTACCAATTATGACCATTTGAACTAATGTTTTATTTGATTACAATCACTTTTAGAGGTAAAATTATTCAGTAAGTCACAAGAAAACAAAACAAAGTTAAACTGAATTTGCATTATCAGAGACATGTTTTTTTCTGCTTATTCCACAATCATCTTGTCAAACAGATTGATCTTGCACTGGTTGGGAACCATTGCTTTTACACAATGGGTTATTTGACTGACTTATCTAACTATCAGAAACAATAACTAAAACATGTCAAATATCCTCCTCAAGCAGGGGATCCTGGCCTGTGGTGTTTGTTGCATTTCTCCACTAGATGGAGCCTTCCATCTACCAATGATCCAAACTGGTAGCATGCAGTCTAACCCCATACAGGAAATCTGTCAAGCAGAACCATGGAACTCATGACACAAGTTAGTTTTGAGTGTCATTGTGATGGTGAAGATTCAGAATCAATGTACCGAAGACAATAGGCTTTTGGAAGTTAGTACCCCCTGTAACCCACGTGCCTGACTAGGTTATCCTTCACTGTACAGTACGTCAATGGTGGCTTGGCATTAACATGCATCTTGAGTGATCCAATCACAAGTGGCCAGCTCTAGGTACGTGACTTCACAGCTGGCATTGGAATGCGCCTCGAGTGACCACTTGTAAACAGTTCTCTCTGCCACTCTATATGCATATAAACACGAACATCGATTCCGTTTTCAAAGAGCAAATGCGTTGTTGTGTTTAACCGGCAGGAGGCAGCAATACCAGAAATTAAATGAAGAAATCAAAACAGTACCGACTGGGTCTAGTCCTCGACGTGTTCCAGGCAAACCAAATGGCCCAACGTGTTTGACACACTGGTAATATACATAGATTGTGGTCATATATATCTATGGACTTTTTGAAGTTTTCAGACGTCGGAGACAAAGCGATTTGAGAACGCTATGCTTCTGCTTCCACAGAGGACGTCAGTTGACTGGGTGGTCCTTAATATGGCCCAGGACAAAATACGCGTACACACTGCTAAAATAATGTCGTCATATGCGGCCCAGGCCATCTCCGGATGTGGTCTGATCAGATCTCAATGCGTCTTGGATGCGCTCACACCTGTCCTCAGAGCTGTCCACTTGTGATCGGATCACCCAAGATGCATGTAATACCAGGTCTGATCAGGGCCAAAGACATTATGTCTGATCATCAGGCAATTACTTAGGACCTTTCAGCAGATTGAACCTCCAGATGAGACCACTGAGTGCATTGTGTGTTGAGTTCTGTGTGTTCTGCTTATGGTCTTATGTTGAATGAGCTGTAACCTGGGGTTGCTGGTCATCCAAAAGATGTTATTGCAAATGTCCAGAGGGTTGCATCAATATTTATCAATAGATCTTTGTCCCAGTCTGTGGTGGGGACAGTTAATATTCTTATTAAAAATAAGTTGACCGACAAGAACCATTTTACATTTGCCATTTAACTATCCACACTAAGGTTAAGTGTGCTTGAAGGATAATCGTATAAAGAAACAGTGGAGCAGCAGGAACAGCTGGTTTCAGATGGGGACACACTGCAAAATGCGTTTTCACACATGGATTGGCTGAGGCTCTGTTGCTTGAACCCTTCAGCTTAAAATAAACTATTATTATTTCTCGACGGCTACATTTCTCGAGGTCTTTGAAATGCAATAGTACCTTTAGAATCCAGAACGTGGCTGCGGTGAATCGGCAATGTTTGTTTTGGTGCCTCGGACATATTATATATGAATAGTTTTATTTCCAGTGATGGACAGCTGCTTCAAAGAAGCTTCTAAATGAGCTTTTTCCTCCGAGAATCAGCGTGAAGGGGTTCTCCTCCGAGGTCTTGAAATGTTCACTTTTTCTGTTCCCTTCTCCGCAGGCAAAGAGCGTTCTGTTTCAACATAATCTCTCCACTCTGTATTGAAATGCATGTCAACATGTCGTCCTTCTCTGTGTTTAGACTTCTCTCCGCCCGCCTCGCCCCTCAGCGCCTTGTATCCATCGTTTGGTGCGGAAGGCGACCCGTTCTGCGAGCTGGAGCCCGTCCCTGCGTGGGACTGGAGCATGGCCTGGGTGGAGGAAATGGAGGCTCAGTACAGAGCACACTATCCCGGCAGAAACAGCAAACCCTTTGACACTTAGGGACTCTGCCAGGGGAGTAAAAAGATACGACAGAACAGAAAAGACCTCACAGCAATGTCAGAACTGCACAGACAAGAAGAAGGGGCGGACATCATACTGCAACTGATTCCCTTTTTTTTTGAGAGCGCTGGAATTTTTAAGGTCTAAATAATTCAGGGTTTGATGTGTAGCGTCAATAATAGATACATATCTGGATTTTAAAATAGAATTGGAGCCTTGATGTTTGAGACACCTCTGCTAGATGATGCACGGCTGTTATTTTGTTTGTTAATAGTTACCCAGTTTACCTCAGGGCAGTCCGGCTACTATTTAGCATCCTTAAAATGACTTCCACTGAGTTTCTAAAGTTTTTCTTTTCCTCTCTTTATCCTGTCCACTCATTAGAGGATGGGATAATGAGATACTTCTGTGTCACTTCCCAGTGTGTTTTGAAAATGCCAGAGAGACACAAAGACAGGATGCCAGACAGTGAGAAAGCAGTCATTAGGCAGAAGAAATACGCCACTGGAGTTTTCCTCACAGCACACGGTTGTTTCTTATTTTCATGTTTGCTGCAGGAGTTTTTTAGGGCTTTAGTTCTCCCAAACAGGGACTGCTTTACTGATCAAGTGTATATATTCAGCATATTCAACAAATGTTATTTAAAAAAAAATGTAAAACACATTCCAAATCGTTTTCTCTCTTCCTCCAGTTATTTTGGTGATTTCTTACATTCTGGGATTTCTTTTATATTTTAAGATTTTCTTAATTTTTTTTTTTACTTTATACCCTCTGTTCATTTTTTTTTCATTGTTACACGAAGTTTGCATCAGACAGAACATTCTGTAAGAGAATAGCAAAAGTAGAAAGTTAACAATTAATTGAACTAACTTGACCTTTAAATATCTTGAATTTTAGGAAGCATTCAACAAAAAGTATTGTGAGAGTTGAAGTGCTGTACGCACGGATTAGTCTTTGATGATTTACTAATGGTAGTAGAATCAAGGCTTTACATTTTACAAGAATTTGCATTGTATTTTGTTCACACTACAGATGTGTTTTATAGTTTGGAATAAAATCATTTAATTAATAGAAATCAAGTGTAACATTTTGCAAGGACTTTACATGTGGAATGTGTCCTAGCTGAGCGGTGTAATAAAAGCTCATGTTGCATTTTGTACGCAACAGTGTTTGACTGGAGCTACATTTATTACCCTTTGTGACATTGAAGTTATGTTTTACATCATTGTCCCAAATAAAAAAACAACATATCATACACACTTCAAATGATTGTGGGACTACATTTTACTTTGAAATATCTACCATACAGGATGTAGTCACAGTTTCTGAAATTGTGTTTCAGTTTGCCGCGGGAGTGTCTCTGGATGAAGTAAAGTGAGCTTCAGTGCGTAACTTTTTGATATTAATGAACGTCTGTTACATTTAAGCCATTGCCAAATGAGTTGCTACAAAGCTAATTAAGACTATCAGCTCCACACAACTCTCTCTGGATCTCTCAGTCTGACTATGTTCAGAAGACTGTGTCGTCCGGTGTCTTTCCCGTGCAGATACTCAAATGATGCGTTTTACATCCGAATCAGAAAGGACAAGAGCAGCATTCAGCTTTGGAGACAAAGAGGACATTATAATTACAAGATAATGACCTCTTCTGACGAGTCCATCATGTTCTTTTAATCTTCCATGTTAGCAACTGTGTGGAGGAGGGGGTGGGGGTGCAAACAGCTAGGCTCGGGTACCGAATTTAATACTTTTTAGGCCTGACCAAGTATCGAGTATCGAAAAATGCCTCGTTATTCAATAACACATTCAAAAAGAGTTGAAGAGTCAATTTCATTAACGTCAGTGAGCCATCCAACCACAATCTCATAACGAGCCGTAGCCATAGAGACACGCAGGAAAAACTCTGTTATACAGAGACGGGGCTCACGCGTGAAAATGTACCCAAGAGTGAAAAACGTTGTCAAGGTGTAAAAAGTACACACAACCGTATTATAAGTTAGCTTAGCATTCACAAAAATAGCTTCTGTTATACTTTGTCCATCTGTTTTCAACTTTGTAATAAAAGTTACTCTGATTCACAGAGAACTAGGGCTGGGTACCGAATTCAATACTTTTTAGGCACCGACCAAGTATCGAGTATCGAAAAATGCCTCCTCATTCAATACCACATTTCAATACCTAAGGAGTCAGTCTCATTAGCATCAGTGAGCCAATCAGCAAGCAGCATGCTTCTACCAAGATCTACTAATGTTTGTGATTGATTGGCTGTCTAACGGTACATACATGTCGTAGAGACACGCAGGAAAAACTACGTTATACGTAGTAGGAAATGAAAAATAAATAAAAAGACTTGTGCAGTAATGTTTAATGTTGTAATTTCTTTTTGTTTTATAAAATTGATATCGAAAAAAGTACAGGAACCGGTATCGAAGTCACGGTACTGGTATCGGTACCGGTATCGAACTTTTTGAACGATACCCAGCCCTCAAACACAGAAAGCACGTATCATGTGGACGCGCCCACAGTGTTGTTGTTATTACTTAGAATTCCTCATGGGGGGTGGGGGGGGGGGCAGAAACTACACACTATAGCTTTAAGAAAGAGAGGTATGTTGGCCTTACACATTGGCCTGTGGGCAGGATTGAGTTGACCCCTGCTGTTCCTCAGAGATATATAGAGCAGGAAGGTGATGTTTACAACTCATCTGTTTAGCTTGGTTACCCAAGACCAACACCGCTGCTGTCTCTGATAATGGCTGCTAATTACAAACCCGTTGGAGAGAATAATTAAACCTTAATCTATGTTTGTGTTTATGCAGAGACATGGAGTGTGATTTTTTAACTGTGAGGGATTGTGTGAAAGATTTCATGTTGTTTCTGCCTGAGTTGAGTATTAAGGAGGAAAAGCTATGATACCCAGCAGATAGTCTAATGTGTACTGTATCTAATCTAATATGATTCTAACAATGACTTTGTGTTCAGGATGAGCTGCAAAGCACAACACGCTCTTTTCAAAGTCATCCATCTCTTATATCTGGGTTGCTCGGGTCAGATGAGACGGGGAATGTTGAGCTGAGAAGTGTGTTTCATGTATACGCTGCCGGGCCAGGGTCAGAATTTATGTGCGGAGTATTAAAAAAACAATACCAGTCCATAAAAAAACACATAAGGATGTGAGTTCCAGGGGTCATTTAATCTTTCTTCTCAAAAGAGGAGCAGGCTATGTTTTGCTGCAAAAAAATCTGAAAATATTTCTTCACATTTTTTTTATACTTTTTGAATTTTTATTTCAAGTGAAGCAGATCTGCAATCAGGAAAAAAGTCACTGCAGGCTAAAAACATGAATAATCATGAAAACAAAGCAGGCTTTCTAGCACGCAAACATAGCTCCAAACTGTGTTAAACCATCACGTCATGTCACATTTACAATCTGTATGCAATGCAGCAAGAACTGGATTATTTGTGTGTGTGTGTGTGTGTGTGTGTGTGTGTGTGTGTGTGTGTGTGTGTGTGTGTGCGTGTGTGTGTGTGCGTGTGTACTAGACTGGACTGCCGAAGAGATTATCCTTCATCTGTCTCCTTCAATAAAGGCCATATGTTTCTACATGAAGCCCCCAGCTCCTCTGAGCAGCACACACACTCGCTGTTAGACGAGACCACACGCTATGAGGCTCACATACTAATGAATCAAGCACTACTGTATGTCTGCTTGTCTTATTGGATCATATGAACACACACACACACACACACACTCTGCCCTTGGCATTTGTGCATCACAGATTTTGGTGTATGCCAAAATACCAGCTTTATATAGTGTGTTAGCATATCAATGACCCATATTAGACATGGCCTGAAACCATGGACACACACAGACACACACACACACACACACACACACACACACACACTCAAACACACACGTAGATTTACTGCATGTCTTTACTGTAGTCTGTTATTTTACCAAATGGATAATCACCGTTCTAAGACCAGACATAAAAATCTTGGCAGCGGTGTGTGGCTATAATTAGCTGGACTTTATTATATACCTGCCAGTCCAACACCATGGGATGTGATCCTGCTGGTTAAGGCTTTCTAGCAATGTATGTAACATTTATGTGAAACTTATTTGTGTTAAATCATTTAGCAGTTTTCAGGATTATGTTTACATCATTGGGTTGTCACAGTTCAAACCCCAAGTCGTTCATTCCAATCCAATTACTTTATAGGCCACATTATTTATACCACACTGTGGAACTTTATTGATCTGTGAAGAAATGAGGTTAGTTTTACAGCCGCAGAAGTAATATAATTCTACAGGGAACCAAAGCAAATATAATAGAAGAACACAAATAGAATATAACACGTGGAGGATGTAGATAAAGACACACAGTAACACATAATACAACAAGCAGCAGCAGTCCAGTTAGTGTGATCACGGGAACAGAATCTTCACGTCTGCGGTTTGAACACATCTCTACTGTCATGCAGGCGGCAGTGACATGCTCACAGTGATTGACAGCAGTGGCTAACTGTGCTGTTGCATGCTAAAGTGCTAATCATTCACTTAACTGGAAATCAATGGCAACCCATATGGGGGATCTCTTTCAATATTGCCTTGTCACGCACGCACACGCATCATGTGCGGACACACACACACACAAACACGCATCATGTGCGCACACACACACACACACACACACACACACACACACACACACACACACACACACACACACACACACACACACACACACACACACACACACACACACACACACACACACACACACACACACACACACACACACACACACACACACACACACACACACACACACACACACACACACACACACACACACACACACACACACACACACGTCCACTGTGAGAGACATAATCTAAAAAATAAAATACAGAAATCACAATGTATGATTTTTTAACTATTTATTTGTATGATACAGCTGCAAATAAGTATTTGAACACCTGAGAAAATCAATGTTAATATTTGGTACAGTAGCCTTTGTTTGCAATTACAGAGGTCAAACGTTTCCTGTAGTTTTTCACCAGGTTTGCACACACTGCAGGAGGGAGTTTGGCCCACTCCTCCACACAGATCTTCTCTAGATCAGTCAGGTTTCTGGGCTGTCGCTGAGAAACACGGAGTTTGAGCTCCCTCCAAAGATTCTCTATTGGGTTTAGGTCTGGAGACTGGCTAGGCCACGCCAGAACCTTGGTATGCTTCTTACAGAGCCACTCCTTGGTTATCCTGGCTGTGTGCTTCGGGTCATTGTCATGTTGGAAGACCCAGCCTCGACCCATCTTCAATGCTCTAACTGAGGGAAGGAGGTTGTTCCCCAAAATCTCGCAATACATGGCCCCGGTCATCCTCTCCTTAATACAGTGCAGTCGCCCTGTCCCATGTGCAGAAAAACACCCCCAAAGCATGATGCTACCACCCCCATGCTTCACAGTAGGGATGGTGTTCTTGGGATGGTACTCATCATTCTTCTTCCTCCAAACACGGTTAGTGGAATTATGACCAAAAAGTTCTATTTTGGTCTCATCTGACCACATGACTTTCTCCCATGACTCCTCTGGATCATCCAAATGGTCATTGGCCAACTTAAGACGGGCCTTGACATGTGCTGGTTTAAGCAGGGGAACCTTCCGTGCCATGCATGATTTCAAACCATGACGTCTTAGTGTATTACCAACAGTAACCTTGGAAACGGTGGTCCCAGCTCTTTTCAGGTCATTGACCAGCTCCTCCCGTGTAGTCCTGGGCTGATTTCTCACCTTTCTTAGGATCATTGAGACCCCACGAGGTGAGATCTTGCATGGAGCCCCAGTCCGAGGGAGATTGACAGTCATGTTTAGCTTCTTCCATTTTCTAATGATTGCTCCAACAGTGGACCTTTTTTCACCAAGCTGCTTGGCAATTTCCCCGTAGCCCTTTCCAGCCTTGTGGAGGTGTACAATTTTGACTCTAGTGTCTTTGGACAGCTCTTTGGTCTTGGCCATGTTAGTAGTTGGATTCTTACTGATCGTATGGGGTGGACAGGTGTCTTTATGCAGCTAACGACCTCAAACAGGTGCATCTAATTTAGGATAATAAATGGAGTGGAGGTGGACATTTTAAAGGCAGACTAACAGGTCTTTGAGGGTCAGAATTCTAGCTGATAGACAGGTGTTCAAATACTTATTTGCAGCTGTATCATACAAATAAATAGTTAAAAAATCATACATTGTGATTTCTGGATTTTTGTTTTTAGATTATGTCTCTCACAGTGGACATGCACCTACGATGACAATTTCAGACCCCTCCATGATTTCCAAGTGGGAGAACTTGCAAAATAGCAGGGTGTTCAAATACTTATTTTCCTCACTGTATATATGAGTGTCTTGCACATTAGCACATTTATTGGGAGACGGGACAGCTAAGCATGGACACCAGATTTATCCATACGCCGCTGTTGGTTTAGCATTTTATTCTATCCTATGGTCACTGTACTGTTAAAACCATGTCTCTCCAAAATGTCGCATACAAGCTAAGAAGCCATGTATCAGTTTTGTGACAGTTTTACAGATAATGTATAAAATGGGTTTATTAAATGTTTTTGTTAGTTTGTTTCCCTGTTTTAATCTTGTAAACTGCATAGTTTTCCTTTTCTCTTCACGCAAAGTGGAGGCGGTGGGTGATGTGGCGCTTCTGAAACGGTTTCAAAAATAGACGGGTTCATCTGTTGTATTGAGAGATACTGAGGTAATGATTGTATGATGAACAAACAAAATGCTAATGCTCAAAAAGGTCTGGTATCTCTGGATAACGCACGTGCCTTGTAGCCAGTCAACATGCTAAAGTGTTAGCATAGAGCAATGACCTGGTCTGTTCACCCGAAGGCTACAGAATGTGTTGCAGCGTGCTGTCTTTTGAACAATTAGACCTTTGAACATATATGCTAATACAAATAAAAGGGTAACATATTGATCATTTTATAGCATCGCTTAAATGTTAAATGTCTCGTTACCCTACAAGCCACTGAATCGTTTACCTTCAACATCCTGTGACCCTGCTGCCTACATAATGGCTTCATTTGAGCGTCTCTATATATGCAGCAACTCAGCCAAAAAGTCACAAACATCCATCTCCGCTGTCACAGGGGGAAATTAACATGGAAATTGGTGTGTTGCATTTTGAAATGAGGGAACCAGGCTTTTATATGACGCCATCCCCTCCCTTTCATCCTTCCTTTTCTGTCTCTGTCTCTTTTCTCTCCTCTCCGGCCGCCGGCCCTCTTCCTCCAGGCCCGGTGGGCGTTCTGGTCCTGACACGGGCCTAATGAATGAGCGAGGTGATTTATAGCTGAGGGAGAGGGAAAAGAAGGGAGGGATTGGAGGGAAGTTAAGGGAGGCGTGGAAAGGGTGAGGGGTCTTGGGTCACACTGTAGAAGGTCAGTAACGTAAATCTTCCCATGGTCTTATCTCTTGTCCTTTGCTCTTGTTTGTTTTTTTTTAAAATCCCAGGCTCTTGAAAGCTAACAACCTGCAAAGAGGATGTGCATTATAATCTTCCTCGCCAAGACAGCTAACGCGGGAAACATTAGTGGAACATCTAATCCCTAACCAACACTAAATAAAAAGTCATAGTATAGTATGTCATAAAAAGTCATAGACAGTTAACGCGAGAAACAAGAGTTTGTGGGCCTTCGATCAACATAAAGAGAATAAGAAATAAAGGTTCAATTTAGTGGAACATCTAATCCCTAACCCACACTAAATGTTGTGTTTGACCTCTCGAGATTATCGCAGCAGCAGTCCCAAACAGTCCATTCAGTGTCTGATGAGTTTTAGTCCTTTTAGAAAATCAATTGCTGCTTTTCAAAAACCATCCAATTTCTATCTTTTGGCCTGGAATCAATGAAATGAACAGATAAGTAATCCTGCATCAGCATCCTGTAAACAAAATGTGCTGTTTTGACCCTCATGCCTGAAGTTTTATATATATCATTTCTAATTGTCCTTGCTACAGCATCACCTTTTTTTAGGCCTTTTTTCGACATAATATACTAAGACTTTTTTTATAGCATGTTGAAAAAAGTGATAAAAAAGTCATAGTATAGTATGTCGAAAAAAGTCATGAAAAGTCATAAAAAAGTCATAGTATAATATGTTGAAAAAAGTCATAGTATAATATGTTGAAAAAAGTCATAAAAAGTCATAGTATAATATGTTGAAAAAAGTCATAAAAAGTCATAGTATAATATGTTGAAAAAAGTCATAATTGAACATTGTTGTTCATGTTCTGCTGTATGTGTATTAGTTTGTAAGTTAATTATTTTAGCTTTTATGTCTATTCTCTTTAAAGCTCTTTGAATTGCCTTGTTGCTGACATGTGCTAAATAAATACATTTACCTCCCCTTACCATAACAAAGTCATAGTATAGTGTGTCTAAAAAA
Organism: Zingel zingel; assembly: GCA_023566125.1. Lineage (NCBI taxonomy): Eukaryota > Metazoa > Chordata > Actinopteri > Perciformes > Percidae > Zingel > Zingel zingel. The sequence continues at coordinate 30,976,452 of CM042328.1, read as the reverse complement.
GTCATAAAAAAGTCATAGTATAGTATGTCGAAAAAAGTAATAGTATGTTATGTCGATAAATGTCATAGTATAGTTTGTATCACTAAGAGTAGTACTCATCATCGTCAAACATACGGCCCGTGGGCCAGAACCGGTCCAGAAAGGGTCCAATCAGGCCCACTGGATAACTTTGCAAAGTGAGAAAATTGCAGAGAAGTAATTAAATCCAAATTGATCACTTTAATCTCAGACCATATCCATGTTTTTTTCTACAACGACGTCGTAGCAGAAGCAACTTCTGTCGGCTAACATCAAGCTGACAAGAAACTCTGTGGCAGATAGAGTTTCTGATCTTTCTGGAGAGGTGTACTGGTCCGGCCCACTTGAGATCAGATTAGTGGAATGTAGTCCATGAACTCAAATGAGATGACACCCCTGCTCTTGATGAAGGTCCAGAGGGGACCGAAACGTCAGTTTTCTGTAAATAAACCTGGATGCTATAGCTATTATTTACATACTGAAATATGAATCTACCACGCTGTGTATAGGTTATCATGTGTAAAAAGTGTTATTTATGCTGGCTACACTATAAACAGTATTATTAGACGTTTAAAAAAAAGGCATGTGAATCACATTTTAATCCATCCCACATGTCTTTCAATAGGTTTTTTTGAATGTGTTGTGTTTGCTGCCACCTCCTCCGTCTCCCTCTGTGGACTGCAACAAAGCTGTGCTGCAGCATCTTCTCATGCTCCTTTCAGATGATCACAGAGCACTGAGAGGAGACACACCCGGGGGCCATTCTTATAGATGTGGAGCTGAGTGTGTGCCGGAGCCTGGGAGTTAGTGACTTTGTGTATGCCAAGACACAGCGAGCATCTGTGGAGCACCAGAGGCTAATGCATGCCTTGTCGCAGGTGGACAGCAGGCGGGAGTGTGTGTTGCACTCCGCCACGAGGGCGCTTGGCAATTTCATGCTCCTCGGCGCGTACAGCACTCACCCAGGTGCAATGCACTGTGAAGTTGGAGGAAGAATGGGGCATGAGGAGATTAAGAAGCAAACACAACTTCAGCAATGAGGCAGTTTTTTATATATTTTTTTTATTTATTCAGGTCTAACTGGAAAGTATGCTCAGGGAGTTGAAGGCTTCAACAAGTTTGGATGCTGAATGTTTGAGGTTTGCTTTAGGAGTTTGGAGAAGTTTGCACTAATACACAAGCGTACACAGTTAGCCTTCATCTTAAGGATTACTACTATGACTTACTGTTTGTCAGAGAAGAGAATCTCAGATCTGAGTCTACTGCATAGCTTTGGGTAAATACCCTAAACATTGTGGGGGGTGGGGGTATGAGAGGATTGGTAGAGAACCAAAGGCATTAGTGTTTTCATTGCTGTAGTGTCTGTACGTACACTCCTCCAGAGTCAGGAAACAGGCAGGAAGCATCACTACAGAGCCATCCCACCCTGGACAGAACACTCTTCACCGAGACAAGCAGACATGAGAAGAGTTTCTTCCCTCAGGCTGAACACCGGTCCATAGTGACAGGATCAATCCCTGCACAATAACACTGTAACACCAAGCATCCACCTTTCAAGTAAATATACTTGAAGCATACATCTTTTGCTCTGTATTGTTTTCCTAACAGAAACTCTAGGTGCAGGGGGTAGATGCTGTGACTGAACATGCTTCAAATTCCCACGAGTCAAAACCAACAGATATAACCACTCCTTCGTACCCTCAGCCATCTAACTGCTGAACTCAAACAGGATAAGGTAACATCAGCTTGACCACCCAACCACGCAATATGGCTTTTACTTAAAGTAGCTATGTGTAACTTTCAGTCTGTGTTGATTCTAGCGTTGGACCAAAGTGGTAGTGTTTTTACCACGCCTGCTGTTCTAAAGCTCTTTTCTTTACGGTGCTGTACTGACCACTGTAGATTACTGAGTTAGCGTTACGGGGAGGACGTATAGTTGCGATGAATGTTTGACTCAGACAGAAAATCATTCATTTACAATAAGAGAATATGTTACAGATGCATCGTTTCATTTCAAGTGTTACATACGGTAACTTGGATGTCTCCTGAGCTAAAATTTCCTTCTCTCCTGTGATGGTCCTGCCCCAGTATCAGCCATAACTACAGCAGATAACTTCTAAAATAACATTAAAATACAATTAGGCCTGATTTTATAGTGTTAAACACATAATTTAAACATGTAAACATCTGTCAAGTATATACTGTATATTCTCAACAGAAAAGTCTGTCCGATTTGTTCAAGTAAATATACTTAAAAAAGGTGACAAAGACCAAGGATATCTATCTATAAATTGCAGGAATGTCTGTCTGTCTGTGTTGGTGTTAAGCACATATCTCTCGAACCATTAGTCCGATGGATTTCAAACTTGACAGTTGTCTTGCTACGGGCACGAGTAAGTTTGACGTTGTTTGGATAAGAAATGCAAAGATATCGTCGGTAAAAGAAGCACACATTGGCTTTTGCCGCTCTAGCCGCTGGCCACTCCCCCTCTGCTCACTGAGTGAGCAGTGAGCAGGACCAGAGACAGAGCAGCGGAGCTTTGGCAGCTAAAATGTGACATACACCTCAGACCCACAAAAATGTGCAAAGTAGCACTACGTTAACGATCAAACGACACAGGACGTCTCTCTCTCTCTCTCTCTCTCTCTCTCTCTCTCTCTCTCTCTCTCTCTCAAACACACACACACACACACACACACACACACACACACACACACACACACACACACACACACACACACACACACACACACACACACACACACACACACAAACGGTCCGGTTCTGGTGGTTGATGAACGCAGATATGTGCTGATTAGCTCTCATAACGGGCCAGGTGGATAGCACACTGCCATGAGTCCATGACGCTAACGTCTGATTACTCCACATTGTCACTGTGATATTTTGTGATTACATTCTGAATCTGCAGGGTTCTCTATCAGGTAAATATAGTAGCACTATGTCTTCCTCTGATGTAGACGTAGCCTACACTGTAAGTCAGTAGTAGGCTATACAGTGGAGTTGCATTGTGGTTTGGGGTCCTTCTGTAAGTAATATTGGGATACAATTTGGTTTTGAAGAATTTTACAAGCAGCAATACCACAGACCAAGCAATCGGCCCGTTCCAAACAGACACATTTTCAACGGGCACTGCAGTAGTGTATGTAGATTTTAGACGTCATCACTCCAACCCTGTCAACAATACAGGTAACGGTCAGGAAAAAATCTAAATCGTTGAATCGTACAGATACTTGGGCACTATGATTGATAATAAGATGAGCTTTGAATGTAACACCAATATATTAAAACAGCAGCACCTTTTCTGTAGATCTTTTATTAAGTCAATGTTTACCTATTCTTTTATCTGTTGGTACGCATCTCTCAATCTAAAACACTAAAATACATTAACAAAGGTAATCAAGGTCTGTAGCAGTAGTTTTCTGTTGAGTAGGGTACTCAACAGAAAAGTCTGTCCCATTTGTATAAAAAAAAACACTGGACGCGCTGACAGTGTTGTTGTCATTACTTAGAATTCCGACAGAAACTACGCACTATAGCTTTAAGTCTAAGTCTGTAGAATATGTGTAGGCCAAGATATTCTGCAGCACAGCAATATTTAATTTAAATTGGTATTTTGACACACATAATACATTAATATGAATACATATTGATACATTTTGCGCTTTCTGCAATTTGGAAATTTGAGTAGGCCATATTGTGATTTCGATTTAATTACGATTAATTATTCAGCACCAGTTCGGATCTCTCTTTGTCTTGCTTTGCCAGACCCTCCTCCAAAGCGTGCTGGAGGAAGGTCTGGCTACTCCACACACCATTCTGGAATGGGAGGAAAACATGCTCTGGGTTATTGGTATTTCTTTAAACCAATCACAATCGTCTTGGGCTCTGGGAAAAGCTACAGTGTCTCTGCAAAATTGTCTCAGGAAGTAACTTGTTTTGGTGGAAAGTGTACATTCTAAAGTAGTTTTAGTCGTGCAACAGAAAACTCAGATTGGACAGATAGTCTAGCTAGCTGTCTGGATTTACCCTGCAGAGATCTGAGGAGCAGTTAACCATAGTCCTCACAAATCCACCAGAGGTTAGAATTCCAACACAAAGGAAGCCAAAGGCAATGGATAATGAGTCCGGCTTATTTTCCGTCGACAATGGAGCAATCCCGGAAGTGGAACGTCGAGGATATAGACTAGGATCTCTCTCAACGGCTAGGATGGCCAGGAGCGAAAACTGTTGCACGTACACATGGGCATGATAGTGTTATTTCAGTATTGAGTTGAACAAATGTAAACCTATTCTTCTGTTGTACGGTTCTGTTTGGACGTATTATGCCTAATGTGATTGCATCCATTGCTCTCCTGCTGATTCAGCATGTATCTGCATAGGTGTAGTAAGAGAGGCCAGGGGAGGAAATGTCCTCCAGTATCAAAGGCCAGATCACTCATCGTGACTCCACTGTTGTCTTTGATGTGATGATATAATGGCACCACGCCAGATAATGAAAGGCAACAAGTCAGCTCAGCTCAGAGACCTTGTCTTTTAACATATGAGGCCCTGCATGGACTCACACCTCCTTATTTATCGGAGCTTATGACACCATATACACCAGCATGCTCTCTCCACTCCCTTGATGCTCTACTACACAAAAAAAAACCGGAGAGACTTATTTAGAGTAGGGATCGATCAATACTGGTTTTTCAAGGCCGATAGCGATTATTAGTAGTTAATGAAACTGAAGTCAAAATTAAGATTTTGGAATGTTACAAACTCCAAGTAGAACTACATGAAGCTGGTAATAAAAAAATAAAAAATCTGGCTCCTCTGGCGCCACCTACAGCCTGTAGTGTGATTTGCAAAAATCCACCGCTACTAGTTCAAATGTACCAATCAGGGCCAGGGGGAGGTGTCTATCTGCGTGTCAATCACTGCTCATGCACGCATTCATTCTCCCTTGTGGGGGGAGGGGCTTAGGAGACTGTTTGGGCTTTAGCAGAAAGGGAGCAGGGACTGAGAAGTTGTCGATGTTCAAATTCTTTGGCTAAGTCCTGGATCTTCACAATCCTACCTACAGCACCTTTAAGTCAGACTCAGTGGGGAGTCAAACCGAAGCAGAGGGACAGACACAGAGCTGTAGCCGGGCCAAAGTAGAACACTTTTTAATTCACTTTATCGGTTATCAAGCAAATACAACGCAGAAACAGGTAATCTGCAAACTGCCAAATAAAACGGCCCGATAATCAAGTAAAGCTGCTCCAAAAAAAATGAGTGCAGGCTTGCATCAGCAAATGTATTTTATTGTACATTTACAAAACAACAAGAGTACAAAAAAGTCAGTCCACAGACATTTTTTCATTTGTTTTGGAAGGAGTATATGCAAATTTTGATCTCATGGCTGGAGCAAACAGTCCCTCAGACGAAAATGGGGGAGGGGTTACAATCAAACTTTTATAAAGCTTGTCTGTCTGCTGGCACACTGGAACGTTTTGCTGCAGAGAAACCAAAGGGAACATATAAAAGTGTGACATTCTTAGCGGACTAGATGGGTGCAGGGGTCCCGGTGGGAAGGCGTCCCTCCGGGAGCGAGAACCCGCTCGTTTTGGCTTTTCCACCGGCCCTCTCAACCAGCAAACACACTTTGTGCTTCATATTTTCTGTTGTTTTTGCCATCACAACAAGAGAGTGCAACAGTAGTTTATGCTTTTCCAAAAAAGTATACATTTTGACAAAAAAAGGTTGGCACATTCAAGAAGACATGAGCTTTTTTTTTTTTTTTTTATAATAACAGACTTTTTTTTTTCTTTTTTTTTCTTACGTTGTTTTCGTTTTTATCCTCATAAATACAATATACGTCTCTTTCCCTGTATCTAGAGCCCACAAAAGAACAGTACAGACACAGGTATTTACAAAGCAAGGGAGAGGCATGAACTCTGTTTCTCATAAATAATTGTAACTGTAATACCCTCAAAAAAAACAAAAACATGATGTAAAGTCCATTGTAGCTTTCTTTCACAGCAAATGACACAGAGTCTAGTATCCTAGGACACAAAACGTGTCCTCTCGTCCAGCTCTTGAGTCCACGGTGGAAAGATGGTGGATGACAGAGGCAGCGAGTCACTGGTGTCCTTATCTCATTTCCTGGGAACACAGAAATGTTTTAACGTCAGTTCAAATGACACAGAACATGGCTCGATTTTGATAAATCAAGGCAGATGTTGGCTCATGTACTCATGTATTAAAGTGATGGTTGGGAGTAATTTCACCCTAGGCTGCTTTGCACCTTGACCTCGAGCCAAACAGCCCACCATAAGCTTTTTTCCCTTGTTATAATGTTGGTCGAGTTAGCGTTATCAGCTGGTTAGCTTAGTGCAGGCGCTAATGGATCCACGTTTGTCTCTCTCTCTCTCTCTCATAAATTACCCCACTAATAATGCCCGGAATGATACCAAACTTCTACAGTAGTACAAATAGTTTCTGTACTTATAACAAGAGGCATTAGAAAGTTTGTAACTACACCAGAAGTATGTAGTAGTAGTATGTAAGTACTGCGCGATAGCGCCGATAGCGCTGTAGCAGCCGAGAGGAGTATCCATCAGGTAAGTGTTATTTAAATATACTTCTGGTGTAGTTACAAACTTTATAATACCTTGTTTTATTAGTACAGAAACTATTTGTACTACTGTAGAAGTTTGGTATCATTCCGGACATTATTAGTGGGGTAATTTACGAAATACAAATGTGGATCCATTAGCGCCTGCACTAAGCTAACCAGCTGATAACGCTAACGTTATAACAAGGGAAAAATCTTATGGGGGGTTGTTTAGCTCGAGGTCAAGGTGCAAAGCAGCCTAGGGTGAAATTACTCCCAACCATCACTTTAACCCTTGTGTTGTCTTCCTGTCGACCATGCAACTATTGGTTTTTCTGGGTCGAAATTTGAAATTCAAACATTTTAGGCAATTGTTTTTTGACGTTTTTGTCACTTTTTTCAACATTCTTTTGTAGGTTCTTTTTCAAATGCTATCAAATTGACTAAAACACTCACATTCAACGAAAGTAGTGAACTGATCCTTTATTGTACTTCATCCACATTATTTTTGGTTGATCAATTTGGTTGAAAGAAACCCAAATTTCTGATATGGGTCAAATTTGACCTGAGGACAACAGGAGGGTTAAGCAATAAGCTGGGAGCAGACTGCATTGAGTAAAGATTGCTCTGTATTCAGGGGCAAGGACTTCAACCTGTTCCCTCTCAAACTGGGCCCTAGTTCCCAACAATGATCCATTTTGTACAGTTTCACGTGTTTTTACAAGGTTTCTGCAGGTTTCAGCATATCATATTTAAGACTTTTTGAAGACCTTTTTAAGACCATTATGAATGAAGTTTAAACTAATAAAATCAATTTTACATCTGTGGTACAATCCAGAAGAGTCCAGTAACACGAAAGCTGATTGGCTGCAAAACAAGTTGCATGTTAGCTAAACTTCAAGTATGCATTAAAGATATAAAATCATGGATGGCCTACAATTTTCTGATGTTAAACTCAAACAAAACCGAAGTTATTGTGCTGGGCCCTAAACACCTCCGAACTTCATTATCCAAAGACATAGTTACTCTGGATGGTATTGCCCTGGCCTCCAGCACTACTGTCAGAAATATAAGAGTTATTTTGATCAGGATATACAGTGAGGAAAATAAGTATTTGAACACCCTGCTATTTTGCAAGTTCTCCCACTTGGAAATCATGGAGGGGTCTGAAATTGTCATCGTAGGTGCATGTCCACTGTGAGAGACATAATCTAAAAACAAAAATCCAGAAATCACAATGTATGATTTTTTAACTATTTATTTGTATGATACAGCTGCAAATAAGTATTTGAACACCTGTCTATCAGCTAGAATTCTGACCCTCAAAGACCTGTTAGTCTGCCTTTAAAGTGTCCACCTCCACTCCATTTATTATCCTAAATCAGATGCACCTGTTTGAGGTCGTTAGCTGCATAAAGACACCTGTCCACCCCATACAATCAGTAAGAATCCAACTACTAACATGGCCAAGACCAAAGAGCTGTCCAAAGACACTAGAGACAAAATTGTACACCTCCACAAGGCTGGAAAGGGCTACGGGGAAATTGCCAAGCAGCTTGGTGAAAAAAGGTCCACTGTTGGAGCAATCATTAGAAAATGGAAGAAGCTAAACATGACTGTCAATCTCCCTCGGACCGGGGCTCCATGCAAGATCTCACCTCGTGGGGTCTCAATGATCCTAAGAAAGGTGAGAAATCAGCCCAGGACTACACGGGAGGAGCTGGTCAATGACCTGAAAAGAGCTGGGACCACCGTTTCCAAGGTTACTGTTGGTAATACACTAAGACATCATGGTTTGAAATCATGCATGGCACGGAAGGTTCCCCTGCTTAAACCAGCACATGTCAAGGCCCGTCTTAAGTTTTCCAATGACCATTTGGATGATCCAGAGGAGTCATGGGAGAAAGTCATGTGGTCAGATGAGACCAAAATAGAACTTTGTGGTCATAATTCCACTAACCGTGTTTGGAGGAAGAAGAATGATGAGTACCATCCCAAGAACACCATCCCTACTGTGAAGCATGGGGGTGGTAGCGTCATGCTTTGGGGATGTTTTTCTGCACATGGGACAGGGCGACTGCACTGTATTAAGGAGAGGATGACTGGGGCCATGTATTGCGAGATTTTGGGGAACAACCTCCTTCCCTCAGTTAGAGCATTGAAGATGGGTCGAGGCTGGGTCTTCCAACATGACAATGACCCGAAGCACACAGCCAGGATAACCAAGGAGTGGCTCTGTAAGAAGCATATCAAGGTTCTGGCGTGGCCTAGCCAGTCTCCAGACCTAAACCCAATAGAGAATCTTTGGAGGGAGCTCAAACTCCGTGTTTCTCAGCGACAGCCCAGAAACCTGACTGATCTAGAGAAGATCTGTGTGGAGGAGTGGGCCAAACTCCCTCCTGCAGTGTGTGCAAACCTGGTGAAAAACTACAGGAAACGTTTGATCTCTGTAATTGCAAACAAAGGCTACTGTACCAAATATTAACATTGATTTTCTCAGGTGTTCAAATACTTATTTGCAGCTGTATCATACAAATAAATAGTTAAAAAATCATACATTGTGATTTCTGGATTTTTGTTTTTAGATTATGTCTCTCACAGTGGACATGCACCTACGATGACAATTTCAGACCCCTCCATGATTTCCAAGTGGGAGAACCTGCAAAATAGCAGGGTGTTCAAATACTTATTTTCCTCACTGTATCCTTCAATGCCCATCTAAAACAAACCTCAAGAACAGCTTTTTTCATCTTCATAACATTGCCAAAATTAGGCACATCCTGTCTCAAAATGATGCTGAAAAACTAGTCCATGCATTTGTTACTTCCAGGCTGGACTACTGTAATTCCCTATTATCAGGATGCTCAAATACAACTCTTAAGACTCTCCAGCTGATCCAGAATGCTGCAGCGCGTGTTCTGACAAGAACTAAGAAAAGAGATCATATTTCTCCTGTATTAGCTTCTCTGCATTGGCTTCCTGTAAAATCTAGGATTGAATTTAAAATCCTTCTCCTGACCTACAAAGCTCTAAATGGTCAAGCACCTTCATATCTTGGAGAGCTCTTAGTACCTTATTGTCCCACTAGAGCACTGCGCTCCCAGAATGCAGAGTTACTTGTGGTTCCTAGAGTCTCTAAAAGTAGAATGGAGCCAGAGCCTTCAGCTATCAGGCTCCTCTCCTGTGGAACCAGCTCCCAGTCTGGGTTCAGGGGGCAGACACCGTCACCACATTTAAGAGTAAACTTAAGACTCCTCTTTGGTAAAGCTTATAGTTAGGGAGTGAGGAGTTGCAGTGTACGCCTAGACCGGCGGAGAGGGTGTATAGCTGCAGACACAGCACCCCTGCTTTTCTCTGCTTCTCTTTATAGTCATCAGATTTACCTATCATATAATCAATAATATAATGAGAGTAGAGGGAGGCAGGCCAGTACAGCCTGATCCGGTTGGGGAGAGTTCTAGCCAGACCAGGCACCTCTCTTTAACCTGCCTCTCCTAGTTATGCTATTATAATTCTAGACTGCTGGGGAAGTTCTTTCCTTCTTATGACACACTGAGCTGCTCTCTCTTCTCTCTTTTCATTTGTTTCCTTTTATGTACATCCTGTCCCAGAAATGTTTGTTACTAACCTAGCTCTGGGGAGTTTACTCCCCGGAGTCCTTATGTTTCTTCTTCGCCCAGAACATCGCCTCGGATTACGGTGACACCAAGATCTGGGTCTTGGATGCAGCTGTCGCTGTGGACCTGATACACCCTGCTATGCTCTGTGATTCCCTCCAATGTCCGGCTACATCCTGCCGTGTCCACTGCATCCACCCATGCTCTGCTGTGCCACGCTACATCCCGTAACGCCCTGCTGTGTCCGGCTATGACTTGAACTATGACGACTACCATTGTAGTCACTGTTCCATTATCTCTGTTGTGACTATTACGCCACTGTTCATCATAACCCCAACCGGCCCTGCCAGACACCGCCTACCAAGAGTCTGGGTCTGCCGAGGTTTCTTCCTAAAAGGGAGTTTTTCCTCGCCACTGTCGCATTAGCCACTGCTAATGCATGCTCTTGGGGGAATTATTGGAATTGTTGGGGCTTTGTAAATTATAGAGTGTGGTCTAGACCTACTCTATCTGTAAAGCGTCTCGAGACTCTAGTTATGATTTGATACTATAAATAAAATGTAATAAAATTGAATTGAATTTTGGTCTCATTTGTAATACAGCAAATTTTATTTGGACTATAAAGAACTACAACACCACGGGATATTAAAAAAACAAACATTCTAAAGTGCTGCGAGAGCATTTCAGTGAGCATTAGAGGCAGCGTTGAATGGACAAAGGAAATTAAGACCCGTTTAAAAATATTTAAGACCTAGAACACAATACTTCAGCGGACTCAAGATGTTTTAAGGCCTACAACTTTTGAATTTTTTTGGGACTTTTTAAGACCCAGCAGAAACCCTGATATAAGAGGAAGTGCATGTGCTTCTTAACACGGCTTTCCACCGTGTTCCTGAGGATGCTGAAACACTTGGGTTGTATTTCCATAAGCCATGCTATATATCAAATATACACAAATCACTAACTGTGACTGTTGTAAACCACAAAAAGAAATGAAGTTAACGGTCTACAGCTTTCAGCTGTCTGCCTTCATAATGAATTTGTTTGGGTGAAAGTCGGTTTCAGAAGGGAAGTGCTGCTGCACACAGACTTTGCTACAGCACAAATCTAGCAGTGACAGTTTGTAATATTCAGGAATATGCATGTCATCCATGGTGACTGTCATTCTGTCCTCTTTCCTTTATAGTCCTGCTGCGTACGCATGTCAAACAGCATACTGCTAATAGAAAGCTAAGAGAAGAAACAGAGAAATATATTCTGCGAGAAGAGGAGAGGAGGAGGATGACGACCGAAAATGGCAGATCTGCGCAAATCAAATGCTTAATCATTTGTTTGCTAGTTTAGTTTTATTTTCTCATTTCTTTGTTCAAACATCACACCCAGTGTCACTTAACAGAGAGGATCAGTGTTCATGATCAACTATAGACTTAAAGGTGAACAGAAACATAACTTCAGAAATCTCAAATGAAAGCATGTTTTGCTTTAGTGACATCGTGCTCTAAAAAGAATCTAACTAGCAGTCGAGTGTGTCTGATTCTGTATGTGATAGCCCCCTTCTGCACACATGTGTATTGTGTCCCCAGCCTCAGAGCTGATGGAACAGACCCGAGGACAGGGACAACCGCCTGGCTGTCTTCCCGGGTCAAAGGGCAAAGATAGCAGTCAGCGGCACCACAGGACCAGGGGTAACCTAACCCAGGCTTCCTGTAGAAACACCCCAAACTTTATAGGGAAGCTTTCATGTCCCCGGCAAGGCGTGAAAAGGCCAGTAACGGTCAGCTAGGGGCAGTGAGGGGGGGTGAGGTGTTCCTTACTGCTCCACAGGGGGGTGACCTGAGAGGCACCAGATACAAGGGAACTCTATGTGGGGTGTTGAGAGCAAGTAAAAGGGCAATTGTGTGTGTGTGTGTGTGTGTGTGAGTGAGAGTGTATGTGTGTGTGTGTGAGTGAGAGCGTGTGTGTGTGTGTGTGTGTGTGTGTGAGTGAGAGCGTGCGTGCGTGTGTGTGTGTGTCTGTGTGAGTGAGAGCGTGCGTGTGTGTGTGTGTGTGTGTGTGTATATGTGTGATCGTGTGTGTGTGAGAGTGTGTGTGTGAGTGAGAACGTGTGTGTGTGTGTGTGTGTGTGAGAGTGAGAGCGTGTGTGTGTGTGTGTGTGTGTGTGTGTGTGTATGTGTGTGTGTGTGTGTGTGTCTCATGTTTATAAGTCACCTTGCTACATTCCCATGTCAGTTGTGTGTTGAGGTCAGCGTGGGCTGACCCGTGACAGGGCCATCCTTTCCCAGGATGCTTTATGGTGACGCCTCAGGTTTCAGCATTAAACTTAACAACTACAGCACTAAAAGAAAGCATCAAAGCTACTCCGCTCTCATTTCTCATAAACCTGAGCGTGTATCGCCGTCTTTGCCATGTGACTTAGCACACTTACTAGAACTAACTAGGTGCTAGTAAACTCAGATTACAAGTTTTCATTCCCCACCGCTCCAGTGAAAACCACTTATCTCCCAATCTGGTGCCTTTACATTGGATTTGTTTCCTGATAAACTGAAAGATTAAGTCTTCTTTATGGCTTGAGAAAATTCTCCTACTTCTGAAGCTAAATAAACTGTTTAAAAACCCTTTGGATCAGCAGGACTTTTACTTGTGAGAGAGCCTTTTTTTTTTTTAATTATCCTTTATTAAAAGTAAAGTGAAATCATTTTAATTCTAATAAACTTCTCCTCTGTAAGAAAGAAACCATCCTATCCAAGTGTCTCCATCACAGTGAGACAAGTTTTTCTGCACCAATACAGGACACTTTGTATGCACTATCCATATACTATATATAAACACATATATAAACATATATACATATATATATATATATATACATATATATAAACATATATATATATATATATACATATATATAAACATATATATATATATATATATATATATATATAAACATATATATATATATATATATAAACATATATATATATATATATATAAACATATATATATATATATATATATAAACATATATATATATATATATATATATATATATATATATATATATATATATATATACATATATATATACATATATATATACATATATATATATATATATATATATATATATATATATATAAAAAATACCATGCAAGGAGCAGGCCTGCCCATTCAGGTTGGGTATGGTTTGGGTTTTTTCCCGATACCAGCACTAAAACAATACTTTTAAAATACTTTCTATCAGCTCCAACCTCTGACTACCATTCATGTTGAGGGACAAACCCTCTTTGGAAGTGTTGCCTCACTACTGTAGCATGAGATCCCCGCAGAGCTTTCCATTCGGCTGGCACAGCTTGTTCTACCATAAAAAGACACCAACTGGTCGCTAGGGAGCCTACGGGGGGGTGCATCTAAAGGAGCGCTCCAACAGTGAAGTGTGGCCTCAGAAGTGCACTCCAGAGAGAGAGAGAGCAGTGGGCGTGCACGCTTAACATGGTTTCTTACTGTAAAGCCTATGCTGAGTACACGGTAATGGTAGATCTGTATGTATGAGCCTGGGAGCATGTGTGCGCGCGTGTGTGCGTGTGCGTGTGTGTGTGTGTGTGTGTGTGTGCGCAACAAGGGAATGTAAAAAGCTCTTTTCATGTGCCTGCACGTATGTGATTATGTGTGTTTTATGGAGCACAAGTAATGATATGTAGATAAAACTAAACCACATGAACCTCTCCATGGCAGGAAGAGTCTTGTTCCCACGCTCATACATATCTAAAAGCATCAATTATTTAAAACCATTTGAGGTGAAAAAAGACAACATTTTTTTCTCTCGCATAAAACCGCAGGGGAAATGATAAAGTGGTCGGCGTTGTGGTATTGTACCTCGTTGTGTTTCCTGGCCGAGTGGAGCCCCCGGGAGCCCGTGGAGCCTCTGGAGGAGGAGCTTCCTGTGGTCGAGCAGTTACTGGACATCTGACTCCTGGAAAGGTACCCGGCCTTGCTGCCGTACGGCATCATCTCCTCATCTGGGGAGGCAACGGTGACAAGATTGGCTTAAGCTTTTATTTATTTAAAAGGCAGTGCTGTGTCTTAGAGGGGAAATGAAGCTTGATATATAGAACTTCTCTAGTGATTTATCTGCTGGAGAAATGACAGTAGGGTTGTAAGAAAAAATCGATACACTTGAGTATCGCAATATTTTATTTAGCAATACTATATAGATTTAAAAAAATGCAATATTGATTTTTTTATTTTTTTTGTTATTTTTTTTTTGTTTAGGTGCAAACATATTCATGTAAGACAGTGGTTGACGTTTATGTTGTGTTTAAACCCCCTACCGCTAGATGGCTATGCTGAGACAGACCACAGTGTCCTCGCCTAACAGTGGCTAACAGTGGCTAACAGTGGCTAACAGTGCCTAACAGTGGTTAACAGTGCCTAGCAGTGCCTAGCAGTGCCTAACAGTGCCTAGCAGTGGCTAACAGTGGTTAACAGTGCCTAGCAGTGCCTAACAGTGCCTAGCAGTGCCTAACAGTGCCTAGCAGTGGCTAACAGTGGCTAACAGTGCCTAGCAGTGCCTAGCAGTGCCTAACAGTGCCTAACAGTGCCTAGCAGTGGCTAACAGTGCCTAACAGTGGCTAACAGTGCCTAACAGTGCCTAACAGTGCTTGACTTTTTGCTAGAAGCTAACAACCTAGCTATGGCTGAACTTTGGCCTACTTTAGCATATAAACATTAGCTCACTAAGAACCTGGGAACCACAATCCCAAACTGGAAGTCTGATTTTCTGTGTACTGAGTTGTTGACCTAAAGTAAACTTCTTTGACTTTTATGAACATCATGTCTTTTTTTAAATATTACTTTTTTTTTTTATTATACTTCCCAATATATCGCCTTACGCACAGTATTGAAAAATATTGCAATATATTGAATCGTGACCCATGTATTGTGATACGCATCGTATCGCCAGATTCTTGCCAATACACAGCCCTAAATGACAGTATACACCGTAGCTGCTCTAGGTAAGATTTTTCGATGCTAAAACACCCCTATAAATTCATTTTATTTGACCATATTAAATTCTGCGTTGGGTATGGTTATTAACTCCATAACTGTTGCTTTGAAAACATAAGTTTCTCTTAAAAAGCAGATTTGCTGCTTTAGAGAGGCATCATCTTGCAGGATTTCTGGATTTTCTAGACCACACCTTGTGCTTTCATTTATAGACTCTATATTATATTATATTTCCATTTGCATTTATAGACACTTACACTTTTTGTATGCTGTATATGCATAGCTTCTTTTTTTTTTCACCTGTAATAATATGATATTGTAAAGTTGGGGCAGGACATGCTTCTGCATGCTCCTTCTCAAACTCATCCTTTTTTTATTCTTTGATGGACTCGGACTGATTTGGATACGACTGTGTTTTATTCTTATGTTTGATTACATTTTTATCTCTTTTAAAGTATGGTGATTGTTCGAGATAAATTAAAACAAAAAAACAAAAAGTAAACGTAACTAAACACTTTTCCCTTTTTTTGATAGTGACTGTGGATAGACAGGAAAGGTGGTCGCAGGTCAGACTCAAACCCGGGCCGCTGCAAAGGACTCAGCCTACACGGGGCAAACGCTCTTACTGGGTGACCTTCTGTGTACAGCTGCATGTTATAAATGTGACAAAGGCAAGGAATAATCTGGCAACCAGTCATGGCCAAGACTTGGTGTTCCAGCCAGTCTCATCTGACCCTGCTGCGTAACCCTAGAGGAGAGAATACTGCAGTGCAGCAGTAGGGCGTGGAGAAGGCTACATCTGAGCGTGGTCACAACACATTTGACTCTCAAGTGCTGTCCTCTCATTCCATTTCTGGTTTCTCCAACGAGTAAAATATGTCAGAAAGAACGTGTACTCTCTGTGCTTGAATTAGCTTCTGCTACCCTGGGACTGAATTACTCTGCGGCTGAAAATACTTCACTCCGCAAAACTTTGTCTTACTGTCGGTGTATCTTTGTCCCGAGCCTTTCCGTTGGTGGCTACTGCTGCTGTATTCGCTCCTCTCCAGGGAGGACAGAGCGCCGTTCGCCACGTTGCTGGCCTCCACGCAGCCCTGGGGGCCGTGCAACCGGTCCTCCCCTGGGGGCGGCTCCGGAGGCGGGGGCAGGTCTAAACAATGAAAAGTGGAGGAACAAAACAAGGCATGGGGAATGAGTTTAGAATATAAAGAAGGTTCAGTCAATGCCTTTAAGCTTATTTTAGTGCCAGGTTTCTGTTTACATAATAGCTTGCTTTGAAAGCATTCTGTTTTTCCTGTGCATAATTGAGAGAACCCAAGAGACTAGTACCGGCGTTGTTTTCCTTTAGAAAACAGGGGTACATTTAAATTAACACTGACTTTCTGCTTTTTCAAATGAGGGTTCTCATTGCGTGCTTCACAGCTGTGTGCTGTTTAACAGGTTATTGGCTTCACAATGCAGTGCAGCTGTAGATAATGATCATCTCCGATCTGTTTGTGAGATGTTATCTGGTAACCGTATGACGTGTGCAGTGTGTCTGTATGCTAAGATTACAAGTCAAACCCATGTATATATCCAGAACAGTACATCTTAGCACAACGGAGCAAAGTGCAGTAAATACACCAGCACTTCTACACATAGCACTTTAATTATCACTTTTTAAGATGTCATATTGTCTGTAAAGTCATAAGTGTCCTTCTTTTAAAGGTGCTGTAGGTAGGATTGTGAAGATCCAGGATTTAGCCAAAAATTTGAACATCGACAACTTCTCAGTCCCTCCCCCCTTTCTGCTAAAGCCCAAAACGGTCTCCTAAACCCCTCCCCCCCACAAGGGAGAATGAATGCGTGTGCATGAGCAGTGATTGACACGCAGTTAGACACCCCCCCTGGCCCTGACTGGAGCATCTGAACAGGGAGCTGTGGATTTTTGTAAATCCCACTACAGGCTGTAGGTGGAGCCAGAGGAGCTGGATTTTTTTTTAAATGACCTGCTTCATGTAGTTCTACTGGAACATAGGGTCAGTTTCAGCAAACATGACAGAAAGTTAGTTTATAAGTCTTACCTACTGCACCTTCAAAATCCTAAAACATTTAGTTGATCTTATGTTTATGTTTTTATGTTGATTTGATGAATGGTATTTCTGTTACATATTTGTGTTGTGAAGCAGTAGCACTATGCCCAGGACAAGCCCCCCCCCTGGGGACAATGAAGTGTATTCTATTCTATTCTAGCCTCACATCTCTACAGAGGTGTAGCGTTGTATTCAATCACTGATAGTGTTGCAGAATATCAGTGTGTCTGTGCTGGATTATTATGGGGTGGATTTATTCACTCACTGACAAAGAGCAATGGTGATGCTGTATGAGACTAGATATGGTCTTAGATCTTGGATACGTTTACGTTTATTTCACACGTCATCAATGTCTCATTAAACACAATCTCATAAGGTACAATAATCATATGTAAGCCGTGTGAAATGGGGAACCCCAAATAAGATACTAAAAGCTTTTCAGAGGGGGCCCCAATACAATAAACAACAGATAATATACAATCCAAAAACTCAATTTACCAGAAACACAAAATAGACAATAGAAAATACAACAAAATACAGACACTTAAACTAACATAGACAAATACTACAGACAGACAGACGATATCGTAGTATGACAGAAGTGTTGTCTTTTCCTGGTTTTAAAGGCTGCATTACAGTAAAGTGATGTCATTTTCTGAACTTACCAGACTGTTCTAGCTGTTTATTTGCCCTTACCCACTTCACTATATATAACTTAACGTCATTATATCCCCATAACTGATGATTATTTATCTAAAATCTAATTGTGGAGATATTTTGTCAACCCTACAATGTCGTCGCAATATCGACATTGAGATATTTGGTCAAGAATATTGTGATCCCATAGGAGATTCTCCATAGCGCCCAGCCCTACGTGAACATGATTTTCTCTTTTCGGCTACTGAGAACATTTTATGGTCCTCCAAACCATATGATAATCTAGGTTGTCTGTTCCTCCCCTCTAATACGACCAACAGTCGTTTTCAGTCCTCACATCTAAACCAGAGAACCCAACGGCTGCGGTTTTAAGAGTAAAAGTCGCAGTTTTATCCACGTCGTTAACGTGGTGAAACGTCACAGTTTGGTTAGGTTTAGGCACAAAACCTACTTTGTTACCGTCAGAAAAACATCGCCGTTTTGTGTTCAAATCGGACGTCATGTTCCTTAACTTCCTGTTACGCTGAATGTGATGTAGCTTTGTTCCGTAGAGTTTTTAAAAAAATTGCCGTTTACTTTTATTTTCAAACGGGACATGGACCTCCGTCTCCTAGTTGAAAGTCCAGTGTTAGTTTGACCTTCCCCAACCTGTGCAACCCATCTTGCACTCTCATACTTCCTCACCTTACTTCCTGCTTTGCTCCCGCCATAACTACTACGGCCACTAGAGGGCGTCGCCACTACAAATGTTAATATGAGT
Organism: Zingel zingel; assembly: GCA_023566125.1. Taxonomy (NCBI): domain Eukaryota; kingdom Metazoa; phylum Chordata; class Actinopteri; order Perciformes; family Percidae; genus Zingel; species Zingel zingel. The sequence continues at coordinate 30,957,722 of CM042328.1, read as the reverse complement.
CATAATTGCTGCTTGAACAAACAACCCATTTACCCGTTTACGATAGTGCCATTGTCACGTTGTCTCAATGTCAATCCCCTATCTCTGAAGTGAACGTATTTGAATCCAAACTAGAATCCACTCACCTCCTTGTACATCTCTTCTGTATGCTGAACCCTTAGACACCTTTTTTTTCACTCGTGATTTTTGGTTGGGAGGAGTGCATGGATCTGCTGGGGAGGAGCGACTGGGCACTGTATGTGTAGAGGGGAACAAACTATCAGAAAGTGTTTTTTCTCCATACTGAACAGACATGGAGCATTTGATGTATTCAATGCATATGGATCAGTGAGTCCGCACAGTTCTAGGGTGAATGCAGACATGAATGCAGAGCTTTCAGTCACTTTACCGGGTGTACAGGCGCTGACGTTGTCTTCATTCAGAGCTGGCCCCTGGCTGTGGAGGCAGCGATGGGCAGGACTTTGGCACTGCAGCGTGCCAACCTCAGATGAGCCGTGATGCTGTTGGCCGGAGAGGTTGGGGTTGGACTGGGTGAGCAGCGGGCTGGGTGCCTGGGGAACTGGCACCGGACCGCACGGTAACCTTCTGCTGTGGGAAGTAAGGGCAACGTGTAACTGGAGAGAACTAATCTCACTGCAGTCAGAAGCTACATATTTGCTTCAGAGTGAGGGATACAAAACAAATTATACATTTTGTGAATTATTTTTCTCCTCTGTTTGGCTCTCTCCTGTTATGAGTTTATTTGAATGATTGTTTTTTAAATGGATAATTGAGCATCTGGCCAAGGGATTAGCCATTTGGCCAACAATAGTCACTGTGCATTGTTGCAGACAGTGATGAAGTTTTTCTTGAATATGAAGAAAATGACTGAGGTTGATGTGTACCTGTGCAGCTACAGTGTCAAAATGCATTATTAAAATGACACTGTGCATCTTTACACTAAGTATCCATAAAGAAGTCTGTTTCCATAGAAGTCTATGAGAAAATGAGCCTACTTCGTACTTGATTTATTACCTCAGTAAACATTTTCATAATGAGTTTATGATCTCACTCGCTAGTTTCAAGTCTTCTTCAATACAGCATGATGTTCATTTAGTAAATTATGGTCCCATTTATTTTAAAACAGACAATAAAGCAGGGGATGCTTTAGGACCTGTCAATCAGGAAAGAGGCTTAGTCAATGCTAACCATGCTAACACTGTGGACTCTAAAATAGAGTAAAGAAATGTTTTTGGGTGCTGTCCATGTTTTCATCCTAAACTTTGACTCTCGCACTGTGTTTTTTGACTTCATCAAAGTTCATTGGAACATTTTGGGTCGCTAAAATGTATTGCTTAGCATGCTGCCAACCAGGCCAAGGCCGTACATGCAGATTAACGGCGCCAGTATGGGGAGGGCTGCATTTACCTGCCGGTAAATCTCCGCTGGAAGACTCGCTTCAGAAGGGTTGAAAATAAGCAACTTTCTTTAGCGTTTAGCTTAGCGCAAGGCCATTGCAACTGGCTTGGCCGCACCAACCCCCCCAAACCACCCCAAGCTCCACCTCGGTTTCAAAAAACTAAGATGGCGACCGCCAAATTGCCAAACTCAAGGCTTCGAAATGGCAGTCCACAAACAAGTGGGTGATGTGTCATTGCTGCTACATCCATTATTTTAAACGATCTGCTCTAAATAACAATAACTTGATTTATTCATTGCAGTAAAATCTCTGGAGAAAAACATGAAGTTCAGTAACACAAGTAATCCACACAGCAGAAAGGAGGTTTACATTAAGTAAAGCAGATGATAATGTGTTGGTTCATGAGAAGAGTTCCGTGTGAAAACAACACAACCATGAGCTACCAGTCAGTGGCGAGCCTGCTGACATACCGGGACAGCTGCTGGCCATCTGGCTGGCTGAGGCGGGGCAGGTCGTGGGGGGTGCGGCTCTCCTCGTGGGGCGACGGGGTGAGCGTGGCGGTCGACTGATGACTGTAGGAGGTGGCTGGGGAGGAGGCGTTGTTCCACTGCGGGGCAGAGGGTCCATCCTCGCAGCCCTCAATCAGGTAGGTCCTCTCAGGCAGGGGGGGGCACCACTCCTCATCCGAGCTACAAAGACAGAGAGCAGTGTTACAGCTGGAAGGGAAGAGATGGAGCTGGATCTGATTTGTGTGATCTCTTGTGTTCTTGCCTTACATCGCTGCTTTGCACTAACAATCCATTTCATGCTGCTAACGTACATTACCATACATTACCATGCTGCTAACTAACATTACCATACATTACCATGCTGCTAACTAACATTACCATACATTACCATGCTGCTATCTTACATTACCATGCTGCTAACTAACATTACCATACATTACCATGCTGCTAACTAACATTACCATACATTACCATGCTGCTATCTTATATTACCATGCTGCTAACTAACATTACCATACATTACCATGCTGCTATCTTATATTACCATGCTGCTATGGCTGGCCAAGAACCCATTCAAGCCCATTTCCAATTTTTCCAAATGGAGGCACCAATCACAACCGTTGAGGTGGGCTTTACACGATGACGATAGCTCAGCGACGGCGAGCAGCTTTTTGTTTACATTCAACATGACGGCCACCGAAGCGCAGCAACCCGTTGACGCAGCTGTCGCTGCTACGTCACCCGGATCGTTGATCTGATTGGTTGAAGGACTATCCAATTGCGCCCAGAGGCATTTGAGTGGCGTCTGTTGGTGACGCCCCTTTGGAAATGGGCTGTGAATGAAGCTTCCCCAGACCCACTCTCAGTTACAACTGAGAAGGGTCTGGTGTCAACCAGGCTACAGAGCTGCTGAACTGATTTTCATTGTACTCTGAGCACAAAGACAATACAGATGTATCTATCTATCTATCTATCTATCTATCTATCTATCTATCTTAAAATACATTGTTGAGGGGCCTGTTGTCTCACTGGTGCCTTCGTTTCTAGCTAGCTATTAGGCTACTTAAAGATTAATATGTTCTTTCAGACTTGACTCCAGTTAGAGGGCCTTGCCGTTGGCAACAATGTGGGAGGCTAAGCTTCCACCTAGGTGGGATTGCTGCTACGTGCGTACTGAATGATAGTTTGCTCTGAGGTTGCAGAGAGCGACTGGTAAGGAAGAATACAGCAAATCGTGTTTTAAGGGTGGGGAAAACAGCTTTAATCACTAAAGCAATTGACCAAGGCCGAGGTAATTGAGTTGTCAAAGCCAGAGGCATAAGAGCCACGTTGGGCTCGATACCTAATGTGCCTGTTAGAGGTGATGGTAAGTCTAAATGATGGGGCAGCAGTGTAATGCTAAGTTATAGAGATGTGTGTGTGTTTGTGTGTGTGTGTGAGAGAGAAAGACAGGGAGAGGGAGTCGGACTAACCCGATGTCCATGTCCTCGTGCTCTGGAGGCAGGTTGTCCGGTTCACAATGCTCCAGCTCTCCAATGGGGGGAGGTGGCGGCAACGCCTCCATCCAGGTCAGAGACGGGGTCTTGACAGCCTTACCCATCGCCTTCTGCTTGGGCTTACCTAGAAAACAGACAGAGGAGCACAATGATTCACTTGAAGAAGATACTTTCTCCCATTTCCCAGCAGGCCCGGATCTGAAAGATATGGCTATGGATATGAGAGAAGGGCAGCAACATTTATTAAAAATAAACTATTTTCATTTGACCCTTCAAGAACGCTTATTTTTCCCATGTGCAGCACTGAAGCTGAGTCAAGCTCATGTATTTAAATGTAGAGGTTAGGATAGAAATACAGACAGATGAATAGAAAAGAAAGTAGTGTTTGTAGAAAATAGTAGGCCTGAAACTATTTTTCCTTGGCCATTAATCTCATTATTTTCCTGGTTCATTATTACTTTTGGTGGAAAAATGCACTATTTCAAGACCAAGGTAACATCTATAGCTTGTTTATCTGACAAAAAAAATCTCAAACCTTTATCCAAATATTCAGTTTAATGTCACATACAACAAAGACAAACTAGGTAATTATTGCTATTTTTGCTTAAAAAAATAACTTGATTATCAAAATAGCATATTACTTTTTTCTCGCATTACTAATCCTTTAATTAGTGAAAATTCTATAGAAAACCATTTAATAATGAAGAATAGGAAGAAATTTACTGATCATAACACCTGAAGAGCTAAGGAACTTAAGAAAAAAAGAGAGATCTTATTTCATTTTCATAGACGGGAGGCTGACTAGTTTTAACTGGGAGCGTGGAATGAGGCGTAGTGATTGGTCAGTAGAGCTGATAGCTCTGCAAATAGAATGGGCGGAGGCGATTGGACATGAAACTGGTGCCAGACAACGCATTGCTTTTCAACACCAGCGCTGCATGCTGGCTCTGTTGCTAAGCTGTATGATGTGTGTGTACTGAGCAGAGAGCTCCTCACCACTGCAGCGGTCTGGCTGGGCGTACTGCGCTCCAGAGGGCCCCGGCTGGGGGATCCAGTGTCCGCCATCCTGCTGCTCACCGCCGTTGGCCGGCGCCTGCGTCTGGTTGGTGAAAGGCATGATGGAGGTGGAGGCGTAGGGAGCCGTGGAGGTGTGCTGGGCGTAGGTGAAGCCGTGCAGGTCTTCGTTGGTGGCGTCGATGGTGCTGTAGATGGGACCTTCGGTGGAGCCGCCCATGCTGTACTTCTCCGTCTGATTCAGGTAGTTGGAGATGCCGGCTTCTACACGGGACAAAAGATGGACGGTGATGGACAGTTCTCTGGCTTTGTTTTGAGTCTGATGCATGGAATGTATAAGTGAAGCCAAAACATCTGGATCGCCCTTGGTGGCTGGCTGCAGTATATGTCCTAAACCCCGCCCCCTCTATGTTAGCAGATGGGACGTGGACCAAAAAGTCCAATCATTTTTTTCCCAAAGATGGCGTCTGTCATTTTATGTAGTTTTGATCACGCTGATGTGTGTTCAAGTGTTTGTGTATTTTTCTGATAAGTTTGGTTTTTATTAGTTATTTGATGCTATAAAAACGGGGTGAAACGTCATGATTGACAACTGGGATTGACTCGCGATTGGTCGGGCGGGTGTAAGGGCGGGGCTTTGATACCTTGGGGTATTTTGGCTTCACTTCTGTACAGTGGGAGGAAATGGGGACACATCATTCATCTTTTTTTAAAGTCTATTGACAGCTCTGGTTTCTCACATTGAATGCCACTACTTATCAGTGTACTCAATGATGCCTCAACTTGATAAGAATATCTGCCACAACAGCTATTCCATAAGCACGATAATGAATAATAAAAGTATTAGCTCGTTAAGCAGCATCCTACCATTGTAGTATCTCTCAGCCGTGTCGTGGTTGGCGGTGCAGCAGTTGACTGCCTCTTTACCGCTGTGGACCAGGTTGGTGGTGGGCCAAGAGTCTGCCAGCCATGGGTAGTTGCCCATGTTGCCTCCCAGCACGCCGGACCTACAGAGACATTCTGGCATTAATTTAAGACATGGCGGGACACAGTACAACGGCAAAGACTGTCCAGATGGAAATACAGAGAGAACAGCAAATCAAAAGCTGGACAGACAGCGAGAAACATTCATTACAATCAGCCCAGTCTACTGATTGCTGTAATTTAAACAGAACACAGGCCCAGGGTATGAATGTACTGTGGCATATCATTTAATTACCTTCCATTGAGTCCTGTTCCCTCTCCATGAGGGAAACCAACTGCAGAAGACAGAGAAAGAGAGTGATGAGACAGACACTGACTACACTTTGCTTTCAATTTCAAATATCCAAAAAGTTAAGACATTGCTAATATTATCCAAGATCAGCTGTTCTCATTTCCACAGAAACTGTTTTTAAGGGTCATTTTTCCTTTTTTGGTTGTTAAATAAATCACATTTGCTCCCAAATGTATAAATAGGAAATTTGGCCACAATCTAAATGCCACCTTAGGTCATTTGCACGGCTTCCAAAATACATGCGAGGTATCACAGCAGACACAAGAGTCAGTAACAAAATCATCATCTTCCATGTGGATCCTTCGTCCTGACCTGCTGGTGTGTAGGCGAAGGAGGCCGTGTAGTGGCTCAGCTCCTTCCTCTTCTTGCGCCGGCAGTAGATCCAGACGCTGAAGCCCATCAGGATGACCCAGCATGCTCCGCCGATGCCCGCGATGAACGCCGGCTGCTTGACCACGTCGGTGATCTGCTCGGCCAGACTCACGCTGCTCTCCTCGCCGCTGTCGCCAGTGGTGCCGCCGCCTGGCATGGATGGCTGCTCAGCTGGTAGCTCTGGTGGAAGAAAACAGGAGGGAGGAGGGCAAAACAAGATAAGATAATTAGAAATGAGGGAGAACTACAGCACATCATTTGAACATTTTCTACGTTGATCTGTTTTCCGTATCGTTTAGACAGAAGAAACCTATACAAAGCTAACCATGTGTACACAGTGATGTTAACCATATAATACATGAATGAGCCTAAAGTAGGTGAGAAATGATAGAAATAGGGTAAACACGGGAGTCTACAGGCACAGCATTTGCATTTTGCTAACTAGCACTAGAGACAAAGTACAGCTGGTGAATGCCATTCATTTTGGTTTACGCTCCTGGCATGAAAAGTGAATGGATCACTGAAGTCATCAGGATTCATCCTCTGGAGACCATAAATGTGTGTACAAAAATGCCGTGGCAATCCATCTATTGTATCTGTTGTTGAGATATTTCAGTCTGGACCAACGTGGTGGACCGACTGCCTGACTGGACCGGAGACACCAACCGACCCGCTAACTGATGACAGACTGACAACGCTATCTGTTAATATCAAAAGAAAAAGAAACACGCTGAGATTATTTTTACCTCTAACTTCTAACTTTCTTGTAGACAAACGGTTGTCTGTACTAGTGAATCTGCATCTCTTATTTCTACAGCTGTTTTTAATAATAATAATAATAATAATAATAATAACAATACAATTTATTTATATAGCGCTTTACATGGTACTCAAAGACACGCCTACCAATCAGAAGGTCGGTGGTTTGATTCCTGGCCCTGCAGTCAAAGTGTCCTTGGGCTTGCCCCCGATGCTGCGCCATCGGTGGGTGAATGTGTGTGAATGGTTGTGGAATGGAATGTACTATGTTAAAGCGCTTTGAGTAGTCGCTAAGACTAGAAAAGTGCTATTATAAATACAGACCATTTACAATAAAAACAGATGAGGCCATAAAACAAGCACATTAAAAGCAAGTGAAACGATGAAAGCAGTAACTAACAGTGGAGAATATGTGAGACTACTGGAGGTGGAAGGCCGATCTGAAGAGGTGTGTTTTGATGAGTGATTTGAATGTGTCAGTGCAGTCACGGATGTGTATGGGTAGGGAGTACGGGGGGAGGGGTGGGGGGAGAGGGGTCTGTGATGGCTTTTGCCATCGAGGACTCACTGATGAGGACGGACACCGGCTGACTGCGGGTGCCGATGCCGGCGCCGGTCACCGCCGCCACCTCCACCTGGTAGAGCACGCCGGGCATCAGGCCTTGCAGCGCCGTGGACAGCGTGTTTCCGTCCACCGTCTTGTTTATGTAGTAGCGTGTCTGGTTGTCGCCGCCGCTGCCCACGCACCAAACCTGTCGGGATACACAGGCGTGGCACTGCGTTTATTATGCTGCTCATTTCAGTCTCCGGGTTGTTTTTGTTAGAGATGGTCCGATACCTTTTTATTTTGCTTCCAGATACGTATTCCGATACCTGAACTGACGTATCGGTCGATACTGAGTGCTGATCCGATACCAGTGTTACATATATTTGATTATGTTTTGACAGCTGTATACTACCATGCCTGTATGGATGTGATATGATTGCTATCTTTGTTGTACGGTCTGGCTCGGGTTAAACATTTTGTGAAACATGAACAAACACAAACAATGAACGCCACGGAACTTTCTCTTACTGTCCAGTTTCACAGTCAGTCATAACGGAAAAAGAACATAAATAAACTATTTTTAAAGTAGTTTTTTTTCAGGGCTCAGTAACTTGGGATCTGATCGCTGCATAAACACCAGTTCTTTCCGATACCAATACCAGCGTTTAAAGGCCGTGACACATCAACCTGACGGCCGGCTCCCCGAGGTCAAAAAAATGGCTCGGAACACATCGAAGCGACGCCGACTTTAGTGTACGTTCTGCGCATGCACGAGACTTAATATGCCCCCATAACAGCAGGCGGCGTTAATCTGTATTGTCACCCAAAAAATGAAAACCGGAAATGACAAACGCGTCACGTGGGTCTGGCTTCTCCTGAATTTCAAAGCCGACCATTAATGGCGGCTCGTTCAGAATACGATCTTGTATTTTACGAAAATAGTTCACCGAAACGTGTTTCTGAAAACATGTTAAGTGATAGGCCGTGCAGTTGCTGAATCTGTCTGTTTTTGATCAACAAAGGTCAGTTTGAAAGATTTTCGTCAGATTTTGAGAGGCGTTCGTCACGCTAACTTTCGCTAGTCAAGGGTAAGAACTCCTCCAATCAGATTGGTCATTGAGTCCGACTGCCCGCCTTCCGATTCAACAATTCAAATCGGCCAAAATGAAGGCCGACGGACCCTCCGACGGACGACGGCATGGAACACACCGAACAGACTCGAGTCACCGACCTCGCCAGACGGTCCGACGGCCGATTATCGGGTTGGTGTGTCGGAGCCTTAAGGCAGCATCAGAGGCTTTTCCAATACTGGTATCCATATCGGAACATCTCTAGCTTTTGTGACACTTTTAGATACCATGAGTCTACACTGAGAGTGTATTTGCATTTCCATTCAGTGATGAAATAGCTAACTATAGGCTGCAACATTTCATCAGTTGGATCAGTCAGATATTAAATGTACAGTAGTCACTGGACTTGACCATGAACCAGTGTGCTCTACTCCATGTTTGAAGTCTTACAAACACTGCCTTAGGGTTTTCTGTCCCTGTGAGGTTGTATCTCTGCGTAGAACCTGAATGTACAAAGTATTAGGGTCATCTAGAGATCGCATTCCAACCTCTTGTGACTGTCCAAAATCCTCCAATAACCAGTGTTGGGGTGTAACTAGTTACATGTAACACATTGCGTAATTTACTTACAAAATAAAGGTAACTGAAAAGCTAGGCTATGTGTTGAATAATATTCATTTTGTAATTTTGTTTGCAAGTTTTTTTCGTGCACAATGTCTTCTTTTGCCATTTTCGGCCACAGCTGTTTAGTAAAGTGTGATGCTATTCTGACGCTTTGGATTGGTTCTCCTGTTTGGATTTGCAGCGCAACCTGTCTGACAGTTAAATCTCCTCTCAAGCTATTTGAGAGTTGTCACTATGGCTACGGATAAAAACGTGATCCAGTGCTGGAAATAAAAAAAAATTTAAAAAAAACATTTCATACAAAAATCTGAGAAGGGTTTGAACATAACCGCGCAATGCAAAGAATGCTTGCCAGCAGTCAAAACGCTCGATGTCCAACCTCAGGAAAGGTTTGTAAGTCAAGTTACTGCAAGCAGTCATATTAAATGAAGTAGGGAAGACATGCTTTCCTTCTGTGTGACACACCGGGCTTCTAATGTGTACTGAAGACCTATTTTAGCACTTTATTTTGCTTAGTGCATATCCAGTAGAGATGCACCGATTACAACTTTCTAGGCCGATTCCGATTTCCGATTTTCTTTGAGTTAGGCCAGCCGATTTTAACCGATTCTGATTTCATTTTTTCTAACCACTTTACAGCACACACAAATATTTATTTTCTATCTTTTCTTTAATAGAACATTTTGCATAGAACATGTTTTGAACAGATAATGGATCACTATGAAATAGAACTATATAAATGACTCCTGGTGTGGGACATCCACACACATCTAAAGGTCAATGTTAGAACCATTTCCTTCTTTTCACATCCAATATCAACTAAAGAAATGTGATTTGGGTTTTTGGTGTGGTCCCTCCACGCCCTAATCTTTCCTTGCAGCTGTTGCATATTGCAAACTTGTTATCTTCTGCACACACGCTGAAGAATCCCCAAACAGCTGACATGTTGCAGGTTAATTCACCAGGTTCCTACATGTGGGAGAATAGCGCCGCACACGGCGGAGAAGTTGAGAGAAAGGAAGAAGAGAGCGTGCTGTGGCGTCCGTGTGTGTGTGCGTCCTTGAGAACTGTAACTGGTAGAACTTATGTTGTCAGTTAATTGGAGCGTTGACCGGCATGAAATCAGCATATGTCAGACTGACCTGCCAGTCGCCGGTCATGGCCGAGCACGTGAAAACCGGCCAATTCTGGTCACCAGCCGGTCTATCGGTGCATCTCTAATATCCAGTAGTTTATATTGAATCACCATTCATAAAAAAGTAATTAAATATAATAAGTTACATTACTTTGATGAAGTCATCGAAATGGTTACACACTACTATTACATTTTAAATAGGTTAACTTGTTATTGGTAACCTATTATATTTCCAAAGTAACCTTCCCAACACTGCCAATAACCCTCATCTTCCTAATTTGTATTGAGTAGAATTTTAATTTAGGAAACCTTATTATTCTAAACATTTTGTGTATGAAGTGCAAGGGAGCTCCTCGCGTGCTGCAGTAGTAGCAGATTTTGCTAGCAGCTTTGTGCTATGTGTCTAGGTGTATGGTGTTTGCTGCCTTCAGGTAACCCAGTGCCACTGCTGGTGTGTTTACCCTGTACTCCTGGATGACACCGTTGTGCATCTCGCTGGGTGGAGGCTCCCAGGAGACGCTGATGCTGGAGCTGTTGCTTAGCTTCACTGTTGCCACTGTGACAGCTCTGGGCGGGGCACTGGGGACTGAGAGAGGCGGGGGACAGTCATTTCATCAGCATACTTACAGTCAGCACAAAGACTGTGGTATTCATGAACAAGTGAGTACAACTAATGTAAAACAGAAAATTGCTCAAGGTAATAAAAGTGAGGACACATAAAAAAAACACAAGTCAGGAAACATTAAAGTGAGCTGCAGCAGCAGGGAAAATTATGTTTCATTAAGTGCTTTAAAAAGTTAAAAAAAAATTTTTTTGCCAGACTAAGCTACTCAGGCAGGTCAATACAAAGTCTAGAAGTGCTGATGGCAAAAAATGCTCATTTGTTTTTAATCTAGAGTTTGGATCAACTAATACAAATGTGTGGCGGCTGAATTTAATAAAAAAAAGAGTGATCAATATAGATGAACCCAAATTGCGGAGGACATAAAATTAACCCCAAAATGAGATAACATTACTGAGATTCATGTGGTGTCAGACAGGCTAATGAACAGACATTTTCAAGGCCCCGCAGTGTCAAAGAAAACCTACGGCAGCCTAGTTTATTAAAAGAAGTCTTCTTTGAATGTCGTTCTGGTACATGCATGTTTCAGAAGTCACCGGATTCATTACCCTCTTCTGGAGTCCGAACCAGTAACGTTCGGCTGTCCTTTCCCTGGAACTCATCAAAATAGGGACGGATCTTGATCTCGTACTCGGTTCCTTTGAGCAGGTTGGGGAGGACGGTGCTGCGTTCCGAGGGGGAGTTGATGTCCTGGAGGAGCCAGGTTCCCCCGCTGGGGCGGTAGAAGAGACGGTAGCCCTGGACGAACTGAGACTGACGGTCAACCTTGATGAAGTGAGCGGGAATATGAGAGGAGAGATGGAGATGAAGTAAAAGAGTTCATTTTTACACTCCCTAACTTTAACTGAACCCTCAAATGTTCCTTCCCTAAACCAAACAAAGGGGGCGGCCTCTGGCTCACCCAGTAAGAGCGCGCGCCCCATGTTGGCTGAGTCCTTTGCGGCGGCGCAGGTTCGAATCCAACCTGCTGCCTTTTTCTGCGTGTCATCTCCATCTCTCTCCCCCCTTTCCTGTCTATCCACTGTCACTATCTAATAAAGGGAAAAGCCCCCAAAAAAAATCTTTAAAAAAAAATAAAAAAACGTGGTTACAAAGGCTGCCGTGGTCCTGCTACGCCCTGCACTGCTACTACTATTAGTTCTAGTCATAGTTCTATTATCTTTATCGGTACTATAATTGCCATTCATCTTACCAACTGCTATAATTATTATGAATCATATTTCTGCATTTCTGTATGTGTGTATCAGTGTCTCTGTCTCCCAACCGGCAGCGGCAGATGGCCGCCCACCAAGAGTCAGGGTCCGTCTGAGGTTTCTGCCTGTTTGAAGGATTGTTTTCCTCACCACTGTCACAGCAAATGCTCGCTCTTGGGGGGAAATGTTGGCTCTGTAAATTATGTGGTCTAGACCTACTCTATCTGTAAAGTGTCCTGAGAGAACTGCTTTTGTGATTTGACACTATAAATAAAAACTGAATTGAATCTACAAAGAGCCACTCACAGTCCAGGACATTCGGATGGAGGTTGTTGTTAGCGTGAGTGGCTCTTGCAGCTGGACGGCCACCTCTCCCAGCTCCCTCTGCACTTGCCTGTGGTCCACTCCCTGACCCGTAGGACTCACATCTGAGGGGAAACACACATATCCACTTCTGCTTAGAGTGCTGCTGCCAATGCATTAGCACCATGACGTGGTCTTTTCTTCACCATCCTAGATATGAGTCATGTTTTATTTGGTGTGAGAGTGGCGCAGACTGACCTTGTGTTCTGACGGGCTCAGAGATGGGGCTCGGGTCGCTCAGGCCGTAGGCGTTGACAGCTCGGACAATGAACAGGTAGATGGTGTTGGGGAGAAGGCCGGTGATCGTGTGCGTTTCCATCTTGACCATGTCGGCTACAGTCTGCCATGTGCTGCCGGCTGATTGGCTGTGAAGGGATAGAAGGAAAAACTGATGTACAGTTTGGAATGCAATATATTTGCATCCCTTATGCACATGGCATGTACTGTACGCCATTTGCAATTTAATTCACCATTTCACTGGAGAGTTGAACAGTGGTGGAGAATGTATACCTCCATATACACAATAATCAGAGTAAAGGTACTCAATGCAGAAATGACTATATCTAGATGATCTAGTATTATATCATCAAGTTATTATTACTTGTGCATTACTGTGTAATTTGCAATTTACTCTTGTAGTTGATTAAGGCTACATCTACACTATTATTATTATTACATTTTTAAGCGGCATTTTGAGACAGAAAAGATCTCCGTCTACACAAGAGCTTTAGCTCCAGCAGCAGAACTAATCTGTGTCCATATTAACACGTCTGACAACACATATCACATGACCGTTGACACACACTGGGCATGTGCGTGCCGGTGGAAACAGAAAGCAGATTATCTGACGTTACTCTGTGGTTAAAAATCATGGATGTAGAAGTTTAAAACACAGAAAATACTTTGGAGAAAGAACAACAACGGTGAAAAGTAAGAGCAGGGATTTATTATCTCGGAGCGAGGACGAGGTGGAACTGTTACTGAAAGGTCTGTAAGCTACCTAACCGATAAGACTGACTGACGTGCATCAACCTTTCCAAAAGTCTCCGTTTGTGCCCGTCCAGACTACACAGCAACCCTGGAGTTTTCAAACCAAATGTCTCTGTTTTAGGGGCTCGCAGTACTGTGGACGTGAGGCGTAAACATAGCAAAAGTTATACATTTTTTAACCAAAACGTAGTAGTGTAGATTTAGCCCGAGGTGGAGTACAGTATTTGCCTCTGAAATGGCACAAGAAAAAACTAAAGCAAGATACCTGAAATGTGTACTTAGGTACAGTACTTTAGTAAATGTACTTACATTCCACCACTGAACGACACCATACAAAGTTTCATCAGGAGTGCTTTGTGATGCTGATTTGATGTGCAGCTACACAATTGAACCAATGCGTGAGGAGGTCCCCAGGCAATAGCTGGATCTATTTGTCGCTTCCTCTAATATTTCTTATTTGGTAAACAATGGCAGATGTGAGCCAAGTCACTCAGTACAGAGAAGTTTGTGTTCACTAGAAGATGTCGTCCAAATGATGCGATTTGCTGTCCTGATGAATAATGTATTGAGACCTGTAAGAAGGCACAGCTGCCAGCAGGAAATGAGGGCATCTTCTTAGCCTTGTGGCACTCCCCCAGATGTATTATCCCGCCACCTCTCAAACCCGTCCCCCTTTCTTCCCGTCTCTTCCTGTTTCTCTGTGAATTTACTGTCACCTTGGCAGAGCAGCAGTCACAAATGCCCCCCCAACCATTTGTTTGACACTTTCAGATTTCCCCCAAGGGTACTTTGGGGGTTTGAGGTGAACTAGCTTTAGTGCTGAACTGCACAATAAGACCAAAGAGGACGACGACTCATGAATACTCATCTCGTGTGTGTGTGTGTGTGTGTGTGTGTGTGTGTGTGTGTGTGTGTGTGTGTGTGTGTGCAGGCTGCCCTGTGCTAAAGCTGGATTCAATGTAACTTTGTGGAGGAGCTGCTCAGAGGGAGTTCACACACACACACAAAGCTGTGGCCCCAGAAAAAAAACATGACTGCAGTCTCAGCAGGAGAATGGAAAGACTGCCTTCGTACATTAAATAAACACGATTACACATTGCATATGTACACACACACACACACACACACACACACACACACACACACACACAGCAGGAGAACCCGATTGTTGGAAGTTCCTGTGCTGTCTCACTGTCTTGTAAGCCTGTTGAATCTATTCAGCAGTGTATCTTGTTTACACACACGCACACACACACACACACACACACACACACACACACACACACACACACACACACACACACACACACACACACACACACACACACACACACACACACACACACACACACACACACACACACACACACACACACACACACACACACAGAGAAGCCCCAACCCTCGCTCTTCCCTGTGCTCCTACAAACACACCTTAGTACCTCAGGCAAGGAAGTGTTATTGCAAACATCACACCGGTCCCCTTCTGCTGCTTTATAGAGAATCAGTTTGCGTTACTTGGAAACGCTCTGCCGCTGCCATGGGCCACGGTGGACGTCTGGATCTGATCAAGCTCTGCCAGGTTTCCCCTCTTTATCGGATTGGAAGGACACATTTCCCCATAGCGCTGCCTATTTTCATCTGGAGGCCTCCTTCCATCCGTCGAGCCACCCTAAATCTACTTTTCCCCATAATTAATCCAAGGTGGACTTCCTCTCAAGTTGGCAGTACCTGAACGTCTCGGCTGAGCTGTGTTTAGGTACACGAGTGTGTTGATTAGCCATGAAGGACAAGAGAGTCCTGCGTGTTTGTTACTATGTAACTGTATGCGTGTCTGAGCACAGGCAAATGTTTTCGGACATGTTTTGACTAGTTACAGTATGTCATCCAATGACAAGTTCTTACTGGGCCAAAACGGGTCGGTAAAAAACTGAAATTAAATGTCACATTTCCTTGTACCTTTTGTCCGTTGAATTGTTCTGTTGAGTTCCTGAGTCTTCTTTTCAAGCTCTAATAAAAGTTGATGAATGTTGTAGCCAGACTCTTTTTAAAGAGCTGTAAACCATGAATGAAAGTCATTAGTCTGGGCTTCTATGAGGGAGTTTTAGTGTCCCAACATGAAAAGCTTTTCTATTCCGACATTATTACATTAAAATTGTCGAATTGTAATTCATTCAATACAAGAGGATTTCACTGCTAATGAAAAATCCTTGACGATTATGAAGATAATACAGATCAGGTGAAAACGAGGGAAAGTGTGTCCATTCGTAGGTTTTTTTTGCACCTGTCCTCGATACAGTTCAGATGTTGCGAAGCTCACCTGAACGCCTCGATGATGTAGGAGGTGACGGCGGCTCCTCCCTCGTGGGCGTTGGGTTGCCAGGTCAGAGAGACGCTGTTCTTGGACACGTCTGTGACTATGGGTTTGTGCGGCGGACCTGGCAACTGGAAGGGCTCTGTGGCCTGAGCTACCGATGGGTCTGCACTCTCTGTATGGTGAGGGGGGGAGGGGGGAGGAGGGGGAGACAAAGATGGAGGCATGAAGGAGGAGAGAGAGGAGGGAGGCGGAGGAGAAATACAGTGCACATCTGATTATTAACTGCAACATCCGCCTTTAAAATCATAACGTCCTCTGTGTAATCCCGCTGATGTTGACTGAACATTTGCATCACCGCTCGCTGCGGGCTGACTTGCTCACTTCTAACAGACTTTACAATTTAGCTTTTCACAACAACTATTGGATCTTAACTACCCATTACGCTGCTGAATGTCAAATAACAGACTTAGGTGCCATCAGAGCAGCTTGTTAAGTTGTTACTCCTTCATTTAATGCCACTAATGAAATCTCTACAGCTTGAAATATTTCATGGGCTAATGCCTGATGGGTTGAAGATTTTTTTTAAAAGGGCCGGCCTCGCAGAGCAGTATGTGCTTTGAGCTGCTGCAGCGGCAGACGATATCTCACAATTATGTCCTGAATGAGGGAATTGGCTTGTTTTTAGTCTATATCGACGACCTTTCATTTCCGGGATTATTCAGGTGCGGCCGGAAATTCCGCCGGATGTGCGTCTTTGTGTTGGCGTTCTAACCTCTGGTGGATTTGTGAGGACTATGGTTAACTGCTCCTCAGATCTCTGCAGGGTAAATCCAGACAGCTAGCTAGACTATCTGTCCAATCTGAGTTTTCTGTTGCACGACTAAAACTACTTTAGAACGTACACGTTCCACCAAAACAAGTTCCTTCCTGAGGCTATTTAGCAGAGGCACCGTGGCTCTGTCCGGGGCTTAGTACCGCCCAAGACGATTGTGATTGGTTTAAAGACAATAAACCAGAGCACGTTTTTCTCCTATCCCCAAATGCTGTGTGGACTAGCCAGACCCTCCTCTGCAGCGCTGTGGCAAAGCGAGACTAGCACGTTTTAAACTTTATTTGTGTGTGTCTGTGTGTGCGTCACAATGTGCATTATATTGATGTAGGATTTGTGATCTGTCTTGTTTTGTTAGATGTTGTCATGTTTTTACTGTTGGATTTAAATTGTGCCCTGTCTAGGGACTGCAGATGGCACAATGCATCAAATGGCAACATTTATGTTAAAATTGTACATGGTCCCTAACAAATAAAATGAATAAATAAATAAATGTACCCCCAAAAAGTGCCGGTCAACATCGGGCTTCACGTTCATACACTTTAGAGAACTTTCACACCTATAGTTCGACAGACTCGGTGCGATTCGGGGGTGAAGTTGCAACGCTGTTGCATTTTTCCTTTGGTTGGGTTTGTATTCACTTTGTCAAACACACCAATCACTGTAAACAGCTGACACACAGCTGAAACTGTCGCTGGGCTATTGGACACAAAATCAGAGTGAAACTCGCCGACACTTCTGGTCTCACAAATAGAGAGACTCCAAATTTAATAATGTCGGGGGTTTCCTGGTCCTGCTTTAACATCTCTGATAGTTTAGAAGAAAGCGAACAATGTGAGCCGCTGACAGACAGCGAGTATAGGAGAGATGATGATGTCACACAGACGACCAGCGATGTGTGGTCAAAATGGGTTTTTGGATTTGAAAGTTATCAATTTTAAAATCATATTTAGGTCTGTAAATTGTGTGCAAGGTTCAAATTGCAGGCTAGTGCATGCACCGTTTGTGGTTCATTTCCTGTATTTGGGTCAGATTGCACTTGGAAGCCAACCCATGACCCCCCCCCCCCCCCCCCCCCCCCCCCCACCCCCTCCTTATTAAGCGGATCAGAGTTCGGTTGTATAGTCAGCGGCAGAGTTGGATTCAGCTTTCGTACCATCCCAAAACCAACGGGACTATCCAACCAAACGCTCCAGGCCTCGGTTAAAACCTTAAAGTAACACTAGAGAACTTTCCCCGCGTCGGTCCCCCTACAGGTTGGAAGCGGAATTGTCCATTACATTACATTGTGCAAGTTTGCCAGATCGGGTAGCAGATCTGTAGTTCGAATGAACTGGACAATGTAATGTAATGTAATGGACAATTCCACTTCCAACCTGTAGGGGGACCGAAGCGGGACAAGTTCTCTAGTGTTGCTTTAAAGGCATTCATATTTGCCATCTGCCCAGCAACAGCCTCGGCCCAGCAGGGGTTATGTGCTCCTTCGTTGGAGCTATTACATGCTCACGAGGCAGCTTGTGTTTTTTTTTTTTTATTTTATCTCACACTAAGAATGCCTCAGTGCGTACATGTTCTTATCTGCTGTCACACTTAAATCTATAACTCATTTCATTGCTGTTAATTATAAAAGTAAAGTGTTACACAGAGACGGTTCCAAATGAATAATAGTGCAGAAATAGAAGAGTGATAATCGGGCTTCTGCCTTCAGCAGTATAAAAGGTTTGTATTGTTACACTTACATATAGCATAGAGTTATTTGCATGTATTTCAATCACGCAGAGACAATTTACCTTTGACTGTGAGCACTCCACTCCAACTGGTCTCTCCACTGGAGCTGGAAGCCACGCAGGTGTAAACCCCAGAGTCCGTTTCCTGGCAACAGTAAAACGTGTATCATTAGTTTAATGTGCGAGTGAGTGTGTGTGTGTGTGTGTGTGTGTGTGTGTGTGAGTGAGACCGTGATACTATGTTAATGTACCCATTACCAGTGATTGAGCCTAAATGTCATATCTCTCAAAGCAGAATGTTTGTCCTCAGAATACTGAGCAGAGGGAAGTTGGCCAGGATGAAAAAGCTGCTGCTATTCACACCAGGGTGACTCTTTCCCCTTTCACAATGAGGTAAGACTGACTTTTTAGTATCAGGTTAGAGCAGCTTGCAGCTCCCATTGGTGCCAATATGTTTAAACACTGTTTAATCACTGTCTATAACACACTCATGTATGACACTGTCATCACCTTTTGTCTTTCTGAATCAGAAAAAGGATTTACTATCAAGTAAGACAGTAACACATAGAAGGAACTTGCCTTGGTGGATGGTGCATACATAAACACAAATATATTAAAAGGTAATGAAAATAAATGATACCATTAAAAAAAATATATATATATATATATATATATTTATATAATAGAACTGCTTAACAATGAAAAAAAGAAGGCTGTATGGTTTAGTGCAGGATGAGCAAAATATGTTGAGGTATGTGCAAAAGTTCCAATATACAGTATATATATATATATATATATATATATATATATATATATATATATATATATATATATATATATATATACTACCGGTCAAAAGTTTGGGGTCACTTAGAAATTTCCATTCCACTCCATTATAGACAGAATAGCAGCTGATCTGAGTGGTGGCTGATCTGTAATGCAATATCTACATTGCCCATTATCAGCAACCATTCATCCAACGTTCCAAAGGCACATTCTGTTTACTAATCTGATATCATTTTAGAAGGCTAACTGAGAAAACATTGGAGAACACTTTTGCAATTATGTAAGCACATAATGTAATCTGAAAACTGCTGCCCTGGTTAAAAAAACTATGCAACTGATCTCAGCTGGTATTCTGTCTATAATGGAGTGGAATGGACATTTCTAAGTGACCCCAAACTTCTGACCGGTAGTGCATATAGTCCAGGCTGTTTGTTAATGCAGCGTGTAGTGTCTAGGGGTGGGGTTAAGATGAATGTTAATGAGGCTGATGCAGTCGGGAAGAAACAGTTTTTGTGGCGTGAGGTTTCTGTATCTTTTGTGTCACAGTGAAGAAACCTCATCAGCAGGCATCAAAATCCCAGATGGCATCATATCAGTATCTAAGATGGAAACTATACGCGTGTATTGCTGGCTGTAAGGACAGCACTACTGATGCATGGACAGATTATAATGACATAAAGATGAAAATGGTTGTCCTGAGACGGGTGAACTCCAGAGGCACATGGCAATGCAGATGGATTCTAATTGCACGGTTGGGATGTGAAGTTCATGTGAATATTCATTTGGATACATCTATCTCTCATACATTAGTAACTTGGTGATACTGTCAATAATACATATAATATATTATCATAATATAATAATATCTAAACTTTAAAAAATGTCAGCTTGGAAGTTTGGATATAAAATGGCAGCATTCAGCCGATAAACTGGGCGTTTATGGACATCTATTGGTCAGTATTCTTTCATAGTAAGAAACCGCTTCTCTCTTAGTTGTGTATGGATATTTGCATTCTCGTTAGAAGTATAGTACCTTAAAATAACATCTGCTTTAATTCACTGCTTTTACTCGGGACATTTTGTCAACTGTAGTTATTTCAGTTATTTTCCATCAATGATAATATTCTCAGTGGATCTATTTGAAGCCAAAGCTGAAGTCAAGCTGGTGGCTTTTATGCTCCTCGTCTGATTCCTGCGCGGCAGAGGAGGAGAGTTGAAGGAAGGATCAAAAGACAGAATTTTAATGACCAGCTAGAGGTCTAGAAATGTCTAAGGCGCCAGTTTTTGTACTCATCAGCTACTTAGCATTCTGGACAGGCTGTGAGCAGATGTAATTAAGAGCTGTGTGATAAATGTGCCTGCCTGTATGTATATATGTGTGTGTGTGTGTGTGTGTGTGTGTGTGTGTGTGTGTGTGTGTGTGTGTGTGTGTGTGTGTGTGCGCGCACGCACATGTGAATGCTGGCTATCACATTTTTGGGGAGTAAAGCCAAAAGCTAGACGGGCTGTGAAATTGCTTACAACAGAGGGAGATGTTGGGGGTCTCTACACTGGGGAATGGAACACAGAGGGAGTAACAACTCGCAGGAGCAGTGCCTCGGAACATTTCTGGTGCTTTAGCTTCACTGCTCCAGCTCTTTCTTTTTGTCTTTTTTTTTTTTTAGTTTCAAATGATCCTTTATTTAAGATGTAGAATGTTCCGTGACTATAAATGTGCATTAGAAGACAGAGGACACTAGCTGACTGTCAAGTGATTTTCAGTCAAATTACCAAGTTAGACTTCTAGTTCTGAATTCAACTCATTGTGTAAATGCAGGGTAAAATGGGAAACCTCTCAATGCATAGGGAATACAGGGACGTCTTATTTGAAGCTACCCTGTAGCTTCTTTGATAACCAGCGGCCCTATGAAGAAATGGATTTTATCGAGCAGGTTCAGAAAGATAACACTGTGTGAAAAAAGCAGTCCCCTTATTCATTGGAATGGTTGCTTACACTGAGCGCTCCGGCTAAAAATAATTCTGCCGAGTGCAAAAGGCAGCCGTGCATTTCAACCACTGGTGGCCTTAATGCAGCACAAGGGGTAGAGGAATCCAAGTAAAACAGGCAAGGAAGAAGGAAAAGATGGGAAGAGAAGGGAACAATGCAGGATTCCAAACATTCACAAATAAAGGTTTCGCAATGGTTTCATGAGCTATGAAATACATTCAACAAAAGGGCTTAAAAAGGGTCATTACGTGGTTTTTTTCAACCTGCACACACTGGTGTCTAAGTGACTAATGTGAACAAAAGAACTTTGAAATTGGTCCGGTATTGAGTGACAATGCTGGAACCTGCGGACGCGAACCGGGCTACAATATAATTCTATAGGGAAAATGCACATCTTAAATTTCCGTCCGCTAAAAGTTCTGTTGTTGCCGCTGACAGACTCAGATTATTGTGATTATTAAGTGTCTGACAGCATTATGAAAAGGATCCCTACAGAGATAGACCTTTTAGTTAAAGAGTAAGATCCTTATAGTTTAACATGAAATCACCATCACCAACCTACACCAGGCTCCATGTAAATAATCAGCACTTTTAGGATTCCCACAACAAAACCATGTTTATTTACAATATAAACTCCACAGAGTAGCTGTAAAACTTGATAAATTATAAATTGGGCTCCATTTACAGTACACTGTGAGGGCAAAGCGACTGACTTTGTATTGTAATGTTAACTGCACCTGCGAGGGCTGTTGGCTTTCTAAACAGTTCTCCTGTTGCACACTGTGTGTGTGCGCGTGTGTGCGTGTGTGCGTGCGTGGTTGCACAGGTGTGTGTGGTAGTCTTATAGAGAATTTTAATAAATTTTTCATCTATGTTGCTGCAAGAGATTTTAGTCCTCTGTAGTTCATCAATTTACATGCAGACCCGATCACCCGCAAACCCAATCAGCCTCGCCTTATTCACTTATTCTGCCAACATAACCCATATTACTCCCATTGAAAACCTTATACATTATGCAGAGGATGTACGAGGCAGAGGCCGTCTTGACTAATGCCTCGCTGAGCGCTGTGCACGCACACACACACACACACACACACACACACAGACACACACAGACACACACACGCACGCACACGCACACACACACACACACACACACACACACACACACACACACACACACACACACACACACACACACACACACACACACGTCTGGGCCGTCTCATCAGTAACGCTGACAGAGGAATTACTCAAGCCAAAGTGGCTTGTCAGAGCGTCCTGCAGGACACGGGACAGGTGACTCTCCGTCCCATACAGCATCCCTCGCTGCTCCTCCTCTCCCTCTATAGGCCCTGACCGTGAGTTGACCTGTGGGCCGGCTGATGGTGTGCCTGGCTGAGGAGGGTAAAAAGCGGGTCCCCAGATGGTGGCATTTGATCGGTGGATGGGGAAATGGGCACAGAGGGCGGGTGGGGGTAAACAGCCGGGGCACCTGACTATTAATCAAGGCCGGCAGCTCTGGGAGCGCTGCGCAAAACAGATTGCTGAAAAATGGATTAGGCGGGAGGAAGAGAGGAGAGCAGGAGGGAGGCAGGGGAGAGGAGCTACACACTTAAAGAGGGAATATTATTTATTTATTATAGTTTGATCACATCTTTAAGGTTTGGGGGATATTTGGGATATTTTCTCCTTTTTCTTTGTCCACCACCTGCTAACTACCCAGTTAGCCTGGGTATCATTGGCCTTCTGCACAAAAGCGCACAGGTTGATAATGATGTCAGATCCTTTTTTAGAAGGGGTGCAAGAGGGAAATGTGATTACCAACTATAACACGTGTACACTGGGATTTAAAGTCAACAAATGAACTCGATTTCCTACTTTAACCCGATTACTCCCAATGATCTGTTTCTGTTTTGTCCATGGGGTCCTTCTCACACTCCTCGGGCTTTGTTTGGGTTCCTCTGTTCCCCCAACTGCCCCTCTCCCTTTCCTTTTTCACTTTGCCATACCCGCACACACACCCCCCAGCCCACGCCCACATCAACCGTTTAGCAGAATGGCAGCACAAACCTCTTTAACTCCGCCACCAGCACCACACACATTACCCACACACAGACACACACACAGACACACATGCTCACACACACACACACACACACACACACACCGTCTGTCCAGGACGTCTTGGCACCGGTGAGGGACCGAGGTGGTGTGTGTCTGGCAGTGATCCCAGGGTAATGGCATCTCCTCATTGCCAGGGTATGAGGAACAAACAGACCATCTGTCCCCCCCACTCCAGGAACCACAACGAAATCAACTTATTTTTATTTTATTATACCGATTATTTCAGGATTTAATGCATTTTATGAATGCTGATTTCAATTTTTTTTAAAGCAGGCAGGAGTACCGACACGGAAGCTAAGCAATGTACTGCTGTGGAAGGGTGGGGGAGGGTGGGGGGGGGGGGGGGGGGCAGCAGATAAACATGTTTTAGACACCAGGACAAAAAATCTCTATCAGTTTTTAAGTATCCGAATATTTCCAGTGCTTCACCTTGCTGTCAGACGGCCCTTTCCCACGGGGAACTGAAGCCGCTATCGATGCTCTCTTCAAAGCCACCAGACTCCTTTGACAAACATTCTTCAGCCGTTCTTTTTTCAAACTCCTTTTGTCATTGGTGTTTGAAAGGGTTAGATCGGATTCACCAAAATCACACAATAACGCAAACACATTAACAGATGGAGGCAGCGGTGGACCAGTAACTTCCACGTTCTGCGAGATAAAAAGTCAAAGGAGTCTGGTGGCTTTGAAGAGAGCAGAGAGGGCTGTCTGACAGCAAGGTAAAATATTCTAAACATACTGTATATATAGAATAAATAGATATACTGTATATACTGTATGTACACTTAGTCCTGTTTTCTACCATCATTACAGCTTATGGTAAATAGAGAGAATCTGAAAACTGGAAGCTGTGGGACTTGATTCTTAGTTATAGTGATGGACCTTAATATCCAACTTTGGACATCAGAAAAGCCAGAAACTGAAGTGTGCAGCAACAACGTCTCAAAGTAAACAAATGATTCCTACAAGTACATGTTGTGATCTTATCTCTGAAATCCAAAGCTAGGAATACCAGCTGTTTTAATGTCTGCTGTAAAATCAAATCCATCACCATCACTGAGGGCATGTACGCTCTTCAGATGGCTTCCTAAATAAGGAGCACTTCAGAGTCGGTGCTCTCAGCTGTCACGCCACTCCCTTTTATTCCGACATGAATGCAGCACAACATGTACTTCAGGCTTCTGACTCCTTCTATCCAATCTCTCTCTCTCTCTCTCTCTCTCTCTCTCTCTCTCTCTCCGTCTCTCTCTGTCCCTCTCTCTCTCTCTCTCTCTCTCTCTCTCTCTCCGTCTCTCTCTGTCCCTCTCTCTCTCTCTCTCTCTCTCTCTCTCTCTCCCTCTCTCTCTCTCTCTCTCTCTCTCTCCCTCTCTCTTTGTCTCTCTCTCTCTCTTTTTCTGTCCCTCTCTCTCTCTTCCTCTCTCCCTCTGTCTCTCTCTCTCCCCCTCTCTCTCTCTCTCCCTCTCCCTCTCCCTCCCTCTCTCTCTCCCTCCCTCTCTCTCTCCCTCCCTCTCTCTCTCGCTCTCCCTCTCCCCCCCTCTCTCTCTCTCTCTGTCTCTCTCTCTCCCTCTCTCTCCCTCCCTCTCTCTCTCCCTCTCCCTCCCTCTCTCTCTCCCTCTCTCTCTCTCCCTCTCCCTCCCTCTCTCTCTCCCTCTGTCTCTGTCTCTCTTTCCCTCTCTCTCCCTCTCCCTTCCTCTCTCCCTCTGTCTCTCTCCCTCTCCCCCTCTCTCCGTCTCTCTCCCTCTCCCTCTCTCTCTCTCTCTGTCTCTCTCCCTCTCTCTCTCTCTCTCTCTCTCTCCCTCTCCCCCCCCCCCCCTCTCTCCGTCTCTCTCCCTCTCCCTCTCTCTCTCTCTCTCTCTCTCTCTCTCTCCCTCTCCCTCTCTCTCTCTCTCTCTCTCTCTCTCTGTATCTCTCTCTCTCTCTCTCTCTCTCTCTCTCTCTCTCTCTCTCTCCGTCTCTCTCCCTCTCTCTCTCTCTCTCTCCGTCTCTCTCCCTCTCTCTCTCTCTCTCTCTCATTCTCTCATCCAGTCCTCACTCGCAGTGATGTATTGAGGATTTAATTACGAGTCTCAGCGATCGTTAATCATTGAGAGCCCACAACCCATTCATGTGTGAGCCTCCGGGAGCCTCGCGGAGGCTGTGGTGACCTCAGGTGCTGCTTCACCCCCAGGAGGGAATTCTGGGCCGAATGGATTTCATTAGCATGGAGTAAGACGATGCTAACGACTGCTAATGGCCTCGCACGCTCATTATCATGGTGATCACGCCTCACAGATGCATTCCACACCTCTCCTCCTCCACCTCTCATAAAAACTCATCGTTTGAGTTGACGGTAAAAATGTCCTCCGTTTTAGTGCCTCATACTTTCCCCTGTAATTAAAACCGCTGTTTTACCGCGAGGAATGTGTTTATCTTGCGTGAACGGCATCATGTTTGATGTGCAAATAGTAATGGGTGAAGACGGTGAACACGTTTTAATGAGTTGGTGTGATGGAATGAGAAGTAGCAAGAAATTAGTTCAAACAAGTTGAAGGGTCATCACAGAAAAGCTGTGAATTTAGAGGGCAAAATGAAAGTCAAAAAGTTTGTTTTTATTTCCTGTTTCATTAGTCTGGGATTACATCGATGAATAAACGGTGTGTGCATTTGATTTGTTGTAAGCGGAAGTCTTTTATTGAAATACCTGGAGGTCGGTGATTTGGAAGGTGCCGTTTTCCATCAAGCTGACACGACCGCCGTTTCCCAGGATCCTCTGGCCGTCTTTCTCCCACTGGATGCTGGGGACGGGGTTGCCCAGGATGTGGCAGTGCAACTGAGTGGTGGAACCAGGAGCTAACGTGTGATTGGCTGGTCCCTGGCGGATGATCGGTGGGACGCGGTCCGAAGGTGCTGTAGGGACAGAACACAGTCACAGGCCTTGAAAATACTCCTCTCTCTGTCATCGCAGGATTCAGTTTACGGTTTGACCCTGAGGGTGGTCCTCAGAGTTACTGCGGGGGGGGGGGGGGAATTACAATGTCTTAACCCTTGTGTTGTCTTCGGGTCAAATTTGACCCGTTTTTCAAAATGTCTATATCAGAAATATGGGTTTCTTTTGAACTGCCTAATTTGGATGATTCCATACATCGCGCTTCACAAGTACAACCAAAGATAGCATCTCTACTTTCATTGACTTTTGGGTTTTTCGTTAAAAAAATTTTGTATTTAAAAAAAAAAAAAAAAAAATTAAAAACTGAAATGTTTTCAAACAGTATCCTGACTGAATGTTGACCCTTCTGTGATGATCCTCCCTTCAATATGAGTCTAAATAATTCATAATTTCTGCTTTTTTAATTTGCGATTTGGATATTGCACTAGTCCATATTGTGATTTCGATAAAATTGCAATTAGTTGTGCAGCCCTAGTACAGACACAAAATGACCCTGTCTGGTGATTTACACACTCACTATCCATCACAACATCAGAAAAGCTGCAGAGCTGTAAACAGTCCACTCAACACTACATTTCATCCAACAATCATAATGGAAAGGCTTTAAATCCGTTACGTTATGAGGCCTGGTTGACACGCTAAAGTCTACAGCTTGCTCTTTGGGTTCAAGATGGTCATGTTTGCTTGTAATTTCCCGGCATGCCCTGCCAAGTGAGATGTAACATGTCACTATAAGAGAAACATTCACTCCCAGAGGCTCTGGAGTCCACCTCTCTCTCTCTGACCCTGCCCCAGTTCAGCATGCAAATGGACGACACCGATTTTTCTCGGACGGGAATATGTTGATTCATTGCCCTTCTTGTCAGAGTAATGGACCGCTTGTCAGGATATTGTGTTGCACCCCAATGTATACACTAATAATATATATATATCATACGCAAAAGTGCCATTTCAACAAACACTATACCTTTTGAGTAACCATGGATTATTTTGGAACAGTCTTGGCAGAGCGTCTTTGGGTTTGTCGGTTAAAAAACTCCACAAAAAAAAGCTATTAATGACTTTAATACTTACATACTTTAATACTTACATACTTTAATACAGTCATTAAAACATCCACTGTATATCTGTAAGATGATTCTATTACATTTAAATTGCAGTGAGTGTGTTAGCCAGGATATAGTCTATATCCACGACCCTCCACTTCTGGGATTGCTCCGTTGCCGCCGGAAATTCGGCCGGTTGTCTGTCCCCTTCCTCTTTCTTTGTGTTGGCGTTCTAAACTCCGGCTGATTTCTAAAGACTATGGTTAACTGCTCCTGTCCTATCTGTCCAATCTTAGTTTTAGGTTGCACGACTAAAACAACTTTTGAACTTAAAACCAAAACCCTGCTCCGCAGTGCTGTGGAGGAAGGTCTGGCAATGCGAGACTAGCCAGGATACAACAGGATACACACGTTTTGGTACGAGACAAATCAATGCTGAGCGATCCTTGGCAAAACAGAGAGGGTGAATTTGCACTAAACTTTTCTAAGAACTGAGTGAAAGTTAACTGTCAGAGACATTGTGAGATGGTTTTTTTAAGCCGTGTTTAGCTGTTCCACTGGGCTTCACATCGGCAGAATAAGGAGTGGAATAGACACATGTAAATCCCTATTTGACGGGCAGCTACAATGACATAGGGATAAATGTCCTAAACAGTAAGCCTGCTTTCACTTGTCCCGTGTGTGCCCACAGCCTTCACGGTCATTACCAAGAAACTCATGGACATATAAGGCTGTCTTTACTGTATGCCTTAAATGTAAACACTGTGGTACAGTAGGAGTGTTGCCAACGAGCAGAGTCATGCTTAGCTTGGACAAGTCAAGTCAATTCCTGCACATTCATAACTGGCTGTGGAAAGAAGCTGAAGACTGTTAGTAACTGGTTTACTTTTCTTTTTTTCACAAAGCCCTCGCCACACAATGACTGAGGACGGAAATACAACATTTCACTCACCCTACTGTTTGACATTTGCATTCAGACGGGGAGCAGGCCCTCATTATCATTCTGTGCTATAGCTCTGATATCATCCGCTAACTGGAGCTAAGTGAAAGTGTGAAAAGTCAATACAGGAGTTAGTGTAAATGGGGCTGAACAAAATCCCAGTTTACTCCCTGAATGGGAGGGCAGCATATGTTGCAGCCGGGTTATTTGCATAGAACTATCACTGGTTGTCCCTTATGATTACATCTGATAAGGACTCCTGCTGTCTGCTCATTTCATCGGAAGAATATTTTAACTTGAGACGGATTTGAAGGATGGATTTTTAAATGTTATATTGCTGCACATGCAGGGGAAGGGAGGTTAAATCAACATGTTGTGAGAAATGATTAAAGGAGACCTATTATGCTTTTTTCTGTCATATGTATATAATGTTACAATGTTGAATGTTCATATTAAATGTGGCAAAGGCTTCAAATAATGAGGTAAACATATTTAAAAGAAAATCCCTGTGAGCCAAAACCTGCCACTGTCCTGAACGTTTCAGCAGTTTTTTCTACTCTCGCCCCTGTATGATGTCATACCCAGCTGGTTCTCTATATATGGTCATCTGCTCCAGGCTGGTAACTACTGCACTGTTTACATTACATACACTGCTACATGTAGCTACATACATGCCATTTTGGTTGCAGATGTGGGTCATTTCTCCCCAATTTCTGATCAGATTCATGCTAGAACTCGTCCGTTTGTGTAGTTTTTGCTTTAAAAGCCTTTATAGGTATTTTTGACTGTTTTGTTCCTTTGACTTAATACGCATAAATTATTAAACTAGTGAGTAAAACCAGCTGCCAGCTGAGGATACACACTTAAGCAGCTGCAAATGCTTTTTTTTCCTTTTGATTCAACTTTTAACAGAAATATTTCTGTTAAATAATCTGCCAAATAGAGGCCAGAAAAAATGCACTTCGGTGCAGTTCAACGATGCAATTCTTCAAGTATTTAAAGACGGGATATGGAACTAAATGACTTGCTAGGAGGGTAATGCTGGCGAGGCATTAGTCTAACAAAAAGACAAAGGAAGATGCATGGTGTTAAGATGTCTATGCTGTCTCGGCCAGGACACTCCTTTAAAAGAGAGTCTTAATCTCAGTGAGGCACTGGTTAAATCAAGTGATATATTTGTACCAAACAGAATTCAGATCTTGGGTAAATATACATGCATGAATTTGAAAAGTGGAAGCCAAAAGAGCCGAGTAACAACATCATGGACCACTCTGTGTGACTGTTAACCCTGTAATGCTGTTTGCACTCACCACTCTCCACCTCCAGCAGGGCTTTGGTCAGGATGCTGCCGGCCACGCTGATGGCCTGGCAGATGTAATAGCCCGAGTCTTCCACGCGGACGTCGGCGATGGTGAGCTCGCCGCTCAGCGACACAGAGAAACGGCCCGACTGTAACGGCTCCTGGATGGGAAACAGCAAGATCTGGAGAAGATAAAACATTAGGAAGATGAGTCTTGTTTTTCATTTAGTTTCCTCATACTCACTTATGCACTCCATACCTCTATACCACACACACACACACACACACACACACACACACACACACACACACACACACACACACACTGGTCTAACAGCGGAGCATCTTCTCTAAAAGGCTCTGACAGCTTCGGTGTTGCACTGACCGCTACTCATACAAGAACTCATTCCTACCACAGGCTACACGACGTTTTAACACCTCATCACTGAGTGGTAGAGAACACTCATATACATCACAATACTGCAACTTGCACAAACATAGGTTTTACTAACATCTTTATAAATACTATTTAACCCTTGTGTTGTCTTCCCGTCAACCTTGAAAAAAAAGATTTTTTTCCCGACGTTTTTGACGCCTTTTTTTGACAATTTGTTTTTGCTTTTTCTAACATTTACATTTTTACATTTTTCTTCTACACATTTTCAGCGCTGATTTCTACGTCCCATATTTTCGGATATAAAACAAAAATTTAAAACGGGTCAATGTGACCCGAGTTCAACACAAGGGTTAAGTAGTTGTACATTTGTATTTCCTTTGTATTTTTTTTTTAATCTTTATTTTTTAATAGCTGTTCTATTCTAATTATTATTTCTTGTATATTCTGTGTGTGTGTGCTGTGTGTCTGATACGTTGCTGCTGTAGCACCCATATCTCCCAATTTGGGATCAATAAAGTCTTTCTAATCTAATCTAACGTGATGTACTGAAGTTATCATCATTCATTTAGGTTTACTTGTGGGTATTCTTTTTAACCCTACACCTAACTAAATAGTACTTAGTTTAATACTGCATGCCTTCATTGTCTTGTGCTCTTATTCAAGTAAAGTCAAGTAGAGCTTCATTTGTCCCCGGAGGCGCAGTTGGTTGTTCAGTAAGCTGATATTGAAAGAAAAGTCTTAAACCTCTCAATCTACAACACACATGTCAAAGACAGACCAAAGCTGTTCCACTGTTCTTGTTATTAGAAATTTTTAATTTTATTTGACATCATATTCTTTAATAAATGTGTCTCTCTTGAATGTTCAAGGATGAGAGCTTTTGTTAGCGTGAGTTGACGTTTTCATTTAGACAAAATAGATACTTTGGGCCACTTCATAAAGACGTGACGGGACAGCTGTTAACAGAGAGAAAAGGAGAGAGAGCAGTGCTTTTCATTCAAATGGCAGACCTTGAAACTATATCTCTTTGTGGACGTGACTAAGTGGGTCAAAAGTGGGCGGTTAAAGGAACAGAAAATGAAAATCAATTGTATGAGAAAGAAACATTAGGTTGAAGTGGATAGAGGCAGTTATATCCCTGATCCCTACTTTCCTTTTTGCCATTTGTCAGTATAGAAACGACAATATTTTTCCTGGGTATTTCTCAGCCAACATCCCCAACACGCTACCCACATACTTCCTCTCCCTCCCTCGTCCTCCGTGCTTTCTCCTATTTATCTCTCTCCTCCACTCTTGTTCTCTCTCTCTCCCACACACACACACACACATTCTCCAGGCCTCCTCCGATCTCACTCTTCCTCCTCTAATCTGTACCTGGGAGCCATGCTACAGGCACCCACACACTCTCATCCCGCCTTTCAGTGCATTCCAACAGGCTGCACTGCTTATCATACACCCCCCCCACCCGCCCACGCCCACACACACACACACACACACACACACACACACACACACACACACACACTAAACTATAGCACATAGTAATGAAAGCAAAGGATGACAGTCAGGAACATGACTATGAGGAGAGACACAGGCCTTCTTTTAAGCACCATGTTTCAGAATGACATCTGAAGGCAAGTAGCTTCAACTAGCATCATAATATTATTGGCTGCTGTGTTTATCACAGTGTATATGTATATTTCAGACTTCCTGTTTTGACTGGTCTCTGTTCTGCTCTTTTGGTCGGCCCTGATTGGCTGGCTCCTCCCACCTCGTTAAGGGGTTGGCCTGACCTGCTGGGAGTCTAGCAAGGATGACTGACCCAACTTGGTTTTCTATGGCTTGACTGTGTTTAGTTTATCCATTATTTATGTCACAGGTGGTTAAGTTAAAGTTAAGAGTCTGTCCGTCTGTCTGTCTGTCTGTCTGTCTGTCTGTCTGGGAGACCTGTAAAGACACCGTTACAGTAAGCGGTGTCATCCTCTATGAAATAGAAAGAGTTTTAGAGACGACTTTAATACAAGAGGTTCCTTACCTGGCTGCCTTCTTTTTGCCAAAAGACGGCTGGCGGAGGGTTTCCTTTGGTGCCACAGAGGAAGGTTACGGTGCGACCCGGAGCTGTGATCTGGTCTCGTGGCCGAACCACGATCTGAGGGGGCACTGCAACACAGAGAACGGAGAGAAATCGTTAACAGGGCACAATAGAAATGTAGTCTTTGTGTTTGTGTGTGTGTGTTGAGTGGGCTTATTACAGTGAGAATGTGCCAGCGGTGACATGGAGCGCATTAAGCCGTGACAGGCCACCAGTGATGACAGCACCTCGCAGAACTGACAACTCTTTCGCTCGAGCTCTCCCTGTCTCTTTAGCCCTTTCAAACAACATGGAATCGAGGAGAGGATTCACTTTTCCTGCATCGGATTTCCGACCGTGGGGAGACACTTTGTTTCTACCACTCTGCGTCCAGAGTCGGTCCTCGCTCCGGAGCTAATCACCATCACTCTCTCACTCGCTCTACTACGCACCGCACACACATACCGGCTCTGCTACTTTCTTAAAGAGATACGCGAGAATGATGCAGACACCAGCGCACAGGTATAAACCTCACTCTGAAAACGTCTGACACAGACAGTCCCCTGAGAAAGGGAAACTCTGTACTTATATGACCTTTAGATATTGAGTTCTCATGAGAAAACGGCTCAAGAGAAACAAAGCTTGCTTTGCTAATTGTTGCATCATGGAGATGTACTTGGCAGTCAATCTGGAGCTTTCAGCCTCCTATGACACTTCTGCATGTCTGCTTTACATCCATTCATTACACGCATCAGACATATCACGGCAGTAAACACACCGTGACTGTGTGTTGATGTCTCCTTGTCTGAAGAATTGTATATACCTCAGTCACTTTGTATCCATTATCAGACTCATTTCTCTAATGTTCACAAGTCTTCAGGATTGTGCAAAAGGACGTTTAGTTCGTGGTTGATCCCTGAGTTCAGTTCCTGTGGCTCCTTAGTATCTGGAACTACTTTTTGTCTCTACCAGGATGGGTGCTACAAAAAAGATCATCTGTGGCCTTCATTTGTTAGGCATTGACTGAAACCTGCTATAGATGCTTGTTGGTTAAACTGTATACTCTATATAATCAATCTCCTATGCTTGGCTGAAGAGCCTATCAAACAGACCAGCCCAGAACCCCCGGGGGCCAACATTCAGGTTTGTGGGTCACTTTTATGATCCCAGGAACCAGGGCTAATCAGATGTCTCTGAGGACAGGATGGGACCTCTCCCGCATGCATGCACAAGTGCACACACACACACACACACACACACACACATCTTTGATTTCTATTGATTCTGTAGCAAGTGACAGGCCTTCCTCCACAGGGGGGTCTGAATGCATAATGATGCCCTCCACCAGTCCTAATTGATTTCTCATCTTCCCACCTCATCTCCTGCTTCCCTTTCATTCTCTGTCTCAATCAGCATTAAGGGAAACCCAGAGAAAGACAAAGACGGAGGTGAAGAACCTTTCTAAAGAATTGAAAGACAAGAAAGGAAGAAAAACAACACTAAACAGACAGTGTTTCCATCTACATTATCCTATGTGACATTTCAATTTGCCCAAAGAAAGAAAAAAACATCAAAATATCAAAACAATGATAAGTCATAATGCACCTTGACATACGCTGTAGTGGCTTTGGTTTCTTACATACGCTATGCAATGTTGTCGTGTGCCCTCCTTACAATATTCATAGTACAGTATAGTAAACATGCAATCATTTGCCTTTTCTTCAAATTTGCCAATGAATGATTAATCCTGTGACGGAAAGATACCTAGTGAGAGAAAATAAAAACCTGACCATAAAGACCTGCATTCTAGGGAACTAGGACTAGAGGTGAAAATGAGAAAACTGGCTAACACTGGCGGATTTACATTAAGTTGATTAGTGTGCATTGTCCTAATAAATAAATCTAGCTTCAATACATCACCCCAAAGCAATAACACTTAAAAAAAAAGCTTGCTTATCTCCGAGGACGCCAACTTCTCTGACATTGTGTTGAGAGGCTTAAAGTTTGATTAAATTCTTAAAGGAGGAGAAAGGAGCATGGGAACCAAGATAAACAGAACACCAGGAGGGTCACGTCAGAAAAACAGGCCAGCACTTGAAGTAGATGAGTGCGAAGTGTTGAAATGAAATGTTGCGGTGCAGGGTCTGGATGGAGAATCCCTGACTGCCCAATATCTAGCCTCCCTCTCTGTGATTCGCCTGCCTCCTGTAATCACTCACCCCAGATGAGTGTACGGGCTTCGTTTCATGGCCTGCATACACATTTGATTCCCCTGTCTTGGGAATTAGCCTGATCCTTGCTACCCTAAAGACCGCTTCCACCACGGGCCCCTTCACACAGCAGGAGGGGATCCATGTGTCAGCCTCAGGGTAAATCACAGCTAAGGGGGGCCGTGGCCAAGGTGGGCAGGGTCATGTCCTGGGATCAGAGATGTCGCCCCCCCAGTTACCCTAAAGGTCAAAGCCCAAAAATGCTCCCTGCTTTCACTTCCCAGCTACCTCAAGGACAGGCTTCCTGTCAAGACTGATGCAAGGCCTGACATATTAAAGAAATGCAGTGTAATACCCACTTATTATGTAATGCAAAAGACTGCCATTTGACAAAAATTTGTCAGTGTTAACTGTCTCCTCAACACCTGAACACTCCCCCCCCCTCGCGCCTGACACAACGCCATAACTTTGACCCAAATACAGTGACAGCTTGGAATATTCAGGCTATTAAAATGCTGTTTTTGGTGCACTACACAGCCCTGTCTGGAGAATAACAATGTTTGATTTGAGGAGGAAAGCCGACACACTGCCTGAGGCTGTAATAAATAATTAGCAATAATGGGTGCACTCGGCGCAACACTGAGCTTTAGATTTAGGGCAGGGAGAAACATTAGCATCCTCACATGGGATGGAAACGGGGATATGGATTTGAACAAAGCAGCTGAAATATACATGACAAAAATCAGCAAACAATGGCTGCATGTCATGGAAGCTATTAGCACAGCACACAGCTTGTACAGTAATGAAGCATTCTGGGCTGCTAGCTTTTAGGTATGACAGCTTATGTTGTTTGAAGCGCCCTTAAAAAGACAGAAAAGGTGTCACTGCTTATCACACACCGTGGCACCTTCATTTTCCAGTTTTATTAAATATATAATGGGGTCTGCAAAAATAATGGCACATAAACTGATAACTGCGGGAGGCAACGACGAGGGGGGGGGGGCGGGGGGGCTGGGGGAGGGGGAGGGGGCTGGGGGGTGCAAACTGGGGAACGTCTAAATAAAGAATAAAACACTTGAGATAGGAATTTAAAGGAGCCTGGAGACTTCTTTTACATTCTGGATATTGCCAGAGCTGAGAACACATAACAAAGGCTAGCATGCCAAGAGGAAGCAAAAATAAACTAGATCTGCAAGACTGCAAGTGAAATGTCCACAGCTTATACGATAGGAGCAGTCAGGAGTGTAGGAGGAAAGTGTTTGGTCTCTTTGAATGCTTGTGTGTGTTTTTGTGTGACGATAAGCAAAATGTTCTCTTAAATCCTGCAAACGTGAAGACATATGGCCAGCCCTTACTTTTTTCAATTGAAAGAATAGGTGGTGAGGGTTAGAATTACTTTAATGATGGGATAAGATGACCCAAAATGTCACTTCAGAGGGAGAATGCCATGTGGGTGGCTGTGGCTCAGGTGGCAGAGCGGTCGCCTACCAATCGGAAGGTTGGTGGTTCAATCCCTGGCCCTGCAGTCCCATGTCAAAGTGTCCTTGGGCAAGACACTGAACACTGAACCCCGATGCTGCGTCATCGGTGTGTGAATATGTATCTGATAAACAGGTGGCACCTAGTATGGCATTCCTCGGCCACCAGTGTATGAGTGTGTGTGTGAATGGTGCCTGGTTAAGACTAGAGAAGCCCTATTATAAATACAGTCCAGATGCATGTCAGACTACACATTGTTTCCTCATGAATATTAGCTTGTGGCCTTCTTGTCGTGCACGACATCCAACAGTGACCAGGAGCAGCCAGAGGATGACGTATATCAACATCTATGGACAGAGGATGACGTATATCATCTATGTTGTAGACATTGTCAAGCAATGAACACATCCGACATGGTAGTCTTGAATAGGGCTGGGTGATACAGAGAAAATCAAATATCACGATATTCTTGACCAAATACCTAGATGTCGATATTGTATGGTTGACTATTGGTGCTTGAATGAAAGTTATTTACACAATGAGATTTTTGTTAAATTATATGAAATGATTTAATGACTTAGTTGGTAAAGGCAAATAATAGAACAACTAGAACAGTCTGGTGAGTTCAGAAAATGACATCACTTTACTGTCATGCAGGCTGTAAAACCAGGAAAAGACAACACTTACCATATTACGATATCCCAAATGTAAGACGATATCTAGTCTCATATCGCAATATCGATATAATATCAATATATTGCCCAGCTCTAGTCTTGTGGTCTAGGGCAATGGTCTTCCACTATGACACCATATTTGGGCCCAACACTCATTTTCAATTTACTGTAGATGCCCCATGTCAGTTGCATTAGGCCATTTTTATGTAGTGTGATCCTAGCCTCACGTTGACAGAGTCCAAATTAAAGAGAGCAAAATAAACTTCTGAAAAAATGCGCATGGAAATCTGCAAATGCTTTGTTTAGCAATAGTTTAATGAAAATAGCCGTGTTTGGATTTACCGTGAACCCCACGAATGGATACTAGACACTTGGCTCTCTTTCCTTCAGACTTCCTCGAAGTCAGTTTGCACTAATATGCTTTCATTTTTCGGGAGTGTTCCACTCTCTTTGAAGACATTCAATAGAAAACTTTATCTAGGACCGTAGATAGCCGAGGGAGGTAAGTACAATATATTGTTTTGGGGTAACTATTCCTTTAAGGTTAACTTATTTGCCATAACACACTCTTCCCTAACCTAAACCACACCATAGTTGCCAAAAGAGCTGAAACACTGAAGGTAATCGAGGATTCTGCAGTCATCCCATGCCAATGTTCTTCTTCTCTGGTGATAGGTTTGCTGATCCCAGCTCGAGTTGGGTTCCTAATCGATGGAAGACAGTCAAAAACTAAATACAGCAAACAAATGTTTCCGCCGGCTCAGTTGCTCACCACATACTGTGCTCCCACTAAGACGGATCAGAGTGCGATTTGTCCCACTGCTGTTGTATGAACACAGTGTGTTGCTCAATCACATAGCAAAGGCAGACAAAGTGCTCACAGCCAGAGCATCTTACCTCCCCCATTTCTTTACATGCACACTTGACGTGTGATTTGCACCAACATACTGAAGCTATCACACACAGGGGAACACAAATACACACACGCGCGCTCCCAGCAGGAGTTCCTCGGGGGGGCTGGATGTGACAGGCAGCTGTCACAGTCCCACGCTGATGCAGACAGCCTGTATCACACACGTACGCTCGAGTAAACACACTCTCACGCTGCTGCTGCTGCTCTGAGGCTGCATGAGTCTACGCCCTCTCTTTCCTGATGCTGTTTCCATTCTGAAGTGATGACTGAGGAGGTGGTTATTTCCTAAGCATAATGTATTACAGCTGGACCATAATTCATCTGTGCTTTTATTTAATTTGGAGTGGGACCTTTGTGCCTAGAACTCCTGCCTGTTTATCCAACATCAATATATGAATTGGAGGGCTGTTACAGCTTTAAATAGACGGAGTATAAGTTATAGAAGCAGTGCTGTAATTCCTTGCTTTTACAATGTTAAGCATCCACAGGCAAGACAAAGAATTGAGCCCTCCCTACAGACATAGCACAGTGTAAGTAATGCATTAAGTTATCAAAATGTGTGGTACAACTTGCAGTTGTTTTACTTCCCTGTATCCTTTTCCTATTATTTCTTCCCTGGCGTCACATCTTCACTCCCCAAGGCTGGCTGCATACTCAAGACTCAAGTTGTCAGAATACGCGTTGAGTCCTGTTCTGCACTTTTAAATTAGTAAGCAGTGCCGCCGGAAGACGGAGCAAATTAAACGCCGGTTTCGGTTTAGTTTTGCCTTCTTGCTCTACTGACTCCAGGAAGGTAAACCGGCAGCCAGACCGGTCAGGATGCCCTGATCTTTATCAGGCATTACTTGATGTGTTAGTCCGAGGTCTTCTAGTGGGAGGGATCCAGCAAGCCAATTTGTTAGTCTGACCGATGTCCACATGGCCAGGTGATGTGAGATGTAACTAAACGCCATCTAACATGCATCCAGCCTGATGAGGGATTTGTGCTTGAGAAAATAAAATGTTTCCGTTCTCCTTTTGGCCCTCTGACATTTACTGTGTTTATCCCATTTATGTATTAGTAAGGCTCTATTGCCTAAATATGCTAATTTCACAGTGCAAATCAAACATTTAGTTTGGTCCCGGGTGTTAAAATGGTGCTTCCTTGATAGTAGCAGAGAACTACACATTAAAAGATACTGACATCTAAGTCACACAGCTTGGAGAACATATCTCTGGCTGATTCTTTGTTGTTAGGATAAGTTGATAACATGGATTACTCACACATTTTGCCCATATTTGCCCAAACCTCTGCTCCAGAGAACGGTTTCTCTAATGGACATAAATCTGTTGATGCCAATGTGTGTCATGGCTTAAAAGGTTTATTTCATCCCTCTCACTTGCCTCTGCCTACGCATAATGTGAAGTGACTGAGAGGTGGAAACAGATAAAACGTTAGAAATGATGTTAGCCTTTAAAGCATCAAGGCTCTTTCAAGCGTAGAAGTGCAAGTGAAGAGTCAAAACCCGACAGATCTACACAAAGACACCTTTCTCCAAACACACACTCCTCTAGGTTGTAGTACTGTTCCTGAAACCCATAATTTACACTCCCTAATCTTGATTCCATTTTGGTTGTTGTGACAATGGAAAAAAGTAACCGTCTGACAGCTAATTTCTCAGATACCAGTGAAAATATTGCAACTCCTTTTACTTGTCTCCCAGCATT
Organism: Zingel zingel; assembly: GCA_023566125.1. Taxonomy (NCBI): domain Eukaryota; kingdom Metazoa; phylum Chordata; class Actinopteri; order Perciformes; family Percidae; genus Zingel; species Zingel zingel. The sequence goes on along the minus strand of CM042328.1, from coordinate 30,918,920 downwards.
GCCAATGAAAAGCTCCTACACTGTAATGCATTGCAGTGAACAACATTTTTCTATTTCACGACACACAAAAGAAGCACCCTGTGCTACCTATTCATTCACAGCTTTTTTCCATTTCATCACCAGAAGATCACAAACACACTTGGAAACGATAATCATGCCCAAGCAGCCTGGTGTTTTATCACATTAGAGTTTATCAGCCTCCAAACCATACACTGCTCAGTTAGCTGTAAAATGACTATTTTTCACAGCACAGAGGGCACTGTTTTCCAAGCGAGGGAATTACATAGTCAAAGCATGTGATTAATCACCATTACTGCAGCACGATGATACCTTTTTAATTTGTTTCATAATGTGTGGGATATTTTTATCCGGAGCAGTTCCCTTTTTATTCCTGTTTCTTAAGAATGTTTGTGTACTAAATCAAAACGCCCTGGTATTCATTTCTTTATAACAATGGCAGCTCCACCTAGATGAGCTAAAGCATGACTGGAGTCAAAAATCAAAAGCCTACTCCCAGCGTTTCCAGAGGTACTTAAATACTAATTAAATTTTCTCTATTTCTAATTGGCAAAAACAGCAACAGTAGAAGAGGGGTGTTTACACTACACTAATATGTTTAAAATGGACTTCTTTTTCTACGTTTACGCCTGGCGTTGACACTACTCCGGCGTTTCTGAACCCCTAAAGCGTTGACATTTGGAAACACTGCTGCCCCTGTTTTGCTTTAAAGACTCCAGGGTTGCTGTGTAGTCTGGACAGACACAAACGGAGACTTTTGGAAAGGTTGATACATGTCAGTCAGTCTTATCGGTTAGGTAGCTTACAGACCTTTCAGTAACAGTTCCACCTCATCCTCGCTCCAAGTATTTTCTGTGTTTTAAACTTCTACATCCATGATTTTTAACCACAGAGTAACGTCAGACAATCTGCTTCCTGTTTCCACCGGCACGGACATTCCCAGAGTGTGTGAATGGTCATGTGATATGTGATGTCAGACGTATTAATATGGACGCTGATTAGTTCTGCTGCTGGAGCTAAAACTCTAGTGTGGACGGAGATCGTTTCGGTCTCAAAACGCCGCTTAAAAATGAAAATGTAGTAGTGTAGATGTAGCCTAAATGTCTGTATGTGTAAGACTCTCTCTTGTGTCTGTTTTGTCTCTCTGTCTCTTTCATGCGCACGCACACACACACACACACACACACACACACACACACACACACACACACACACACACACACACACACACAAGATGGGATGAAATGGAATACTCACTGGATGGGCCGACTGCGATGGAGTGATGCAGAAAGGGGTGGAAATGAAAAGAGGAAAAAGAAAGATGAATGAGAATGAGATGATTAGCTCATAATGAACAGTGATGTTGGATGAAATACTTCAACAAGACAGAGTGAAACTCAGAATTAAAAACCACTGAATGGGAATTGTCGGCCATTTAAATCAAGTGGTCCCAAAAGAAAATAACAGTGGATGAGTGGGAGAGGGAATGATGAACTCAATGAGGATGTACAGGTGAAGATAAGAGGTTGTGTTCTGATTGATCCGTGGCTTTGTATAAAAGGGGGGCTAGGGATTCCTATTATCCCTAAAACTGCAGCTGCATGCACCAACCCACAATCAATCTCCATTTGGCTAACAGCTGCTGCTGGGAATGACTTCTTCATTCTGTAAGTGCAGTGCATTATGCATGTGCAAGACTGTCTATGCGTGTGTTTGTCAGTGTATGTGTGTGGACGTAGTACTGTATGTGAGCAGACATGTGTGACAGATGTCAGAAGCGTAGGCTTACAGTACAGTACTGGAGGGCCAGCGAACAGAATTAACTGTTACAGAGTAAAGCTCCAAATATTCTCTTTTATCATCACTAATGGCAGATTTCTCTTTCACACGCCTCTCTTCAAGGGGCTGACTTTATTCTAATGCAATTTCAATGCTTTTTGATCTCAGCTCTCTCTTCAGAGGCATGACGAGTTGAGGCTCAAAAGGAACTTAAAATCTAGTTTTCACTTTCCCTCTCTTCAGTTAGCAGAATGTCACCAGCGGCAGGATGTGGGGGGGTTAAAGCAGCCACAATGAAAACAACACATAGGATTGTCAGCCTATTCATTCTACAGGGGAAATTTCATATCCATAAAGCAAAATCTTCTAAATCTCGGCCAGCTTTTACTCACTTCAGAATTGAATTTCGAAATGTTATTTGAGTCTATCCAAATTATTAATAATAAGAAACATATTTATATAGCTCATGTACTGCATGATTCTTTTCAAGGAAATGTGATTGTACAGCCTACATTCCATCACCCTTTCTTTGTATTTTCTGTATTATGTATTTTTACCTTCTTTTTTCTCTTTGTGTATTGAAGTGCCTTTGTTCTTGAGTTTTATTTTTTATGTTCATTGGATGGAAATGAATATCTTTTTTGATATGTTTTGTAAGTACGATGCCGAATTGTTCAAAAACTCTACAACATATTTGTAAAAGTATGCAAATAAAAAAATAATAATAATACATAAGCAGCCACAATGTCCGTCTGGCTGTCTAGTCACTGATTTTTCTGACTTCTTATGGGCAATATCATAGAAACTTTGTGAACACTGATAGTAACATTCAGCATGAATCAAAGAGAAAACTCGATGACTCGATGGACAAATCTCCCACAAAAGCTCCCAAAGGTAACTCAGCAAAAGAAAGGCAGTGAAATGATGCATGCTGGGAGGTGAGAAGGTTTTGTGATACATCATAGCAAAACTGTCCATCTGTGCAAATAATTGACTTATGTATTCAGTGTTAAAATCTAATTCCCTGCCAGTGCAGAAATGCCTCCACTGAAGTTGCACAAGTGATATGTCTTAGAATAGAGCAGGGTAAGACTAGTTTCATTTGGCAGATTGCTACCTTTTTATTGCTGACACAATGACACTTTCTTTTTAAAGATTATTTTTGGTCATTCAAGGCCTTTATTTATAGGACAGCTGAAGACATGAAAGAGGAGAGAGGGGGGAATGACATGCAGCAAAGGGCCGCAGGTCAGAGTCGAACCTGTGGCTGCTGCGTCGAGGAGTAAACCTCTGTATATGGGCGCGCGCTCTACCAGGTGAGCTACCCAGGCGCCCGCAATTCACTTTCTATGAGAGATTTACCACCATTTTGGAAACAAGTACAAACCTTGTGCCACTCAGGCACTTTTATGGTTTTATCACATATATTAAATGAAATGAGTTGCCAAGAAAAATTGTTGTTTTTTTCCGCGATCTTCACATTTCCCAAATCATTTCACAGTGTACTACATTACGAATGACTACTAACTCCATTGTGACTGTGCAGCCAGCTGGCCCTGTCAGTGACTGGCGCTGGAATCTCAGTTGCTTGAACAAACAATCTGAATTCAAACCAGACATTTTACTAAAGTATTGTGGATGCGTGCCCATGTCTTACCATGCACTTGCAGGGTGCCCGATGCTTCGGCTTTGCCCACGCTGTTCTCTGACACGCAGGTGTAAGTGCCCTCGTCCTCACCTCGCACCTGAGTCAGACGCAGGCTGTTGTCGCTGCGGATCTCAAACCTGGAAAGACATCGACACGCAAGATTTAGCAAAAAATGCAATACATCACTTTTCTAAAGACTACAGTCTGCGTCTGACTCAGGTGCGAGGTGAGGACGAGGGGGAATATCATTTTAAAGCAAACTCAAAGTTATTTGGTTACATTTGGAAAAATGCTACTGAGTAACAAAATGTAGAGCTATGAGACTGAGAATAAGCTGCTGGTCTTACTATCTGAAAAGTTGTTCTCAGATTATTGTCGTGTACAGCTTTGGGCAGTCGGTGTAGTTCTGAATCTCGCTGGAACATTAGAGCCTAGTTCCCCAGAGGGAGCATTAAAGTTTCATCCAGTCACATCCACAAAGGCTCTCACAGTACCTCAGTCACAATGTTACCCTGCTATACTATCATCACTGTTATCATGTAGTATGACTGGCATTGTTATTACTATCGCTGTCTTAAAGGCTCACGGCAAGTCTGACAGCTGTTTAATAAAGATGTTGTTTTCGTATTTGGATGATTGTCTTTGTACCTGTTCATGTTACTAACACACGCTGCTGTGCCATATGAGGCATACATGTTGATTCCTGGAATAACTTTGGAACGGCATGTACTGTGAGCAGCACTTGACTTGCTTGTTGCCAATGTTAAAGACAATCATTATGGCTCCAATTTGTTGTCCATCACACCTCCAAAACAAGGGATAACATCTTCTCTTCAAAAATGTCGGTCTGTTTTGTCATTTCCTTCACTTATAGGTGGGCATTCTGTGCAAAGACAGTTGATATTTGAACTCAACTGCCAAACAAATACAACCACCCCTTCAGAAGCTCTGCCCCCCAGATTCACGGACAGATAAGTGTTCCATTTGCCTCGGAACTCGGAAGCCAGAGGCTGGGAATAACGTCACACCCGAGTTGAATGGGTCCATTTACAAGTCCGATTTTTCATAGTGGGGTTTGCTCTAGCCAGGTTAGCCATTGCTAGCAATACCACTTCCGAGTGCCCCACCCCCCTTTCAGTGCACACAGAAAATAGACTCACAGATCCCCTTTAAGATTCAAGCAATCATTCAATCTGCTCTCATCTTGCCTGGCTTAGTTAGCACAGAACAGACATGCAATCATTCATGCAGACAGTTGCAGCTGTTATACTGTCAGTGTAATGACCGGTAATGTAATATATAGTGGTAACACCCTGGCCACCAGCATATATTGTTGGTATGAAGATGCCAGGGTGGTGCTGACGCATTGAGCAGTTCTAACAGACAACACAGGAGTGTCCTTTGTGGCGTACCTGCCCCGGGGCAGCTCTCCCTCCTCTCTCCGCCAGCGGACAGTCGGAGTCGGGTCCCCGTGCACCTCGCAGAAGAAGTCCACCGTATCGTCTGCCAACACCACCTGGTTCACCGGCTGTTTGGTAAACACTGGCCTCTCTGAAATTAAACAGAGACAGAGGACGGAGAGGGGATTCAATGCTTGTCCTACTACACTTTAACTTAAATGACTCCTTCTCCTCAGGGGAATTAGATTGTTGCCACAGCAGCGACTGGGATATGGATGAGAATAAGACAAATAGTGACCACTGAGGAAATAAACTGTGAAAACTGAAAACCAAATCACCACTACTGAACATTAGCAAACAAGAAGGGAGATTTGGTACCATCCTTGAGGGAGTTACAGGCCTGATGCTGATGCACAACAACATTGAGTTACACAGGTGGGAGAATCAATCCTGAACCTTTACAACCCTGTATTGCATCAGTGTATTCAATCACTTTTATATTTATGTTTGATAAGTGACAGAAGGCCTACCACTGGTTATTTTTGCACTTTCAATGGATGATGCTTAAGGATTCAAAATCATTCACTTAAACATTAGGAGTCTTTTGCCAAAAATGTACTTACTTTGTGCTTGGATTGTTCTCCATAAACCTAATATTATTACACTGTCTGAATCATGGCTTAACAGTTACCTCTCAGATAACGAAATAAACCTCCCAAATGATGTCTTAAATAGATCTGACAGGTGCTCCAGGGGTGGAGGTGTGGTGATTTACGTTTCCTCTGATCTCGTTTCTGAGTTAATTATACCCACAATTGAGCCTCTACATTTTGACTGTGTCTTTGTTAAGGTAATCTTTCACGCAAATACATGTTTATCTATCGGTAGTATCGATAGGCCACCCTCTTCACCCGTAGAGTCCTTTAATTGTCTGACCGCTACTATTAATTCCATTTCCTGTAGAAATGAATTTATAATACTGGGTGATTTTAATATAAATTGGTTAGATAAGTCTTCTAACAAAGAAACACATATACTTAATAGTTTAAATTTTACTCAATTAATTAATGAGCCTACTCGAATCACCCCTAGAAGCCAATCTTTGCTGGACTGGATACTCGTTACACACCTGAACAGAATCATAAGGTCTGGTGTTATGTCTGACTGCTTTAGTGATCACTCAATTGTCTACTGCATATGGAAAATCAAACTTCCTAAACTGCCACCAAGACTTATTAAAATTAGACAACATAGGACATTACATTTAGATGTATTTATTAATGATTTGATTGCTATTAATTGGGACAGATACCAATTAATTACCAGATGTACAAGATGCTTGGGACTTTCTGCATTATGAGTTCATTGATGTTGTGGACAAACACGCTCCCTGGAGAATTATAAAGGTCAAGGGTAAAAATATTCCTTGGATCAGCCCCGAACTTATTAGTCTGTTTAGGCAGAGGGACAAAGCATGGTCAACATTCCGTCAGACAAAGGATGGTGCTGATTGGGAAATATACAGGCAGTACAGGCAGTTGAGAAATTTGAACAAGACGAAAACTCGTAATGCTAAATCAAACTACTACAAACTACTGCAGAGTCTCACTCGTGATTTTAAGAATCCTAAGCAATTTTGGAAAAAAATCAAAACCATTATTAATACATCAGATAAACACTGTATTTATCGAATAAGAGTGGCTGATACAATACTTCATGACTCTTTATCTATTGCCCAAGCATTCAATCAGTATTTCTCCTCGGTCTGTAACTTATTACTCTCATTGGACTACAAGTTCCTTTGGTATTACATCACCCCGCTGCAGTTCTTTCTCTTTTAGGAACATTTTACCAACTGAGGTTCAGAATGCAATTACTGATCTAAATGTTAACAGTGGTGCTGGTCTTGATGGAATAGAAAACAGGTTTATTAAACTAGCTTCCCATATTATTATGTATCCACTTGCTGATTTATTCAACATGTCTTTGTCGACATGTGAAATACCAGCTATCTGGAAATGTGCACGCATCACACCACTCCATAAAACTGGAGATGTACTTGACCCAAACAATTATTATTATTATTATTATTATTATTATTATAGACCTATATCCATTATATGTTCTATTGCTAAAGTCTTTGAAAAATTAATTTATAATCAACTTTCGCACTATCCCACTACCAATAATATTCACAATTTCAATCCGGCTTCAGGTCCAATCACTCCACAACTACTGCCCTACTTAAATTCACCAATGATGGGTTTTGTGCTTCAGATAATGGTGAACTCACAGGTGCCATCTTTATTGATTTAACTTAAGCTTTTGATTTTGTTGATCGTTATCTTAGATAAGGTTTATGATATCGGCCTCTGAAAATGCAGTTTTGTGGTTTAATTCATACTTGCATAATATAAAACAATGTGTAGTCCTACAGGGAAGTAAATCAGAGTTTTTGATTCAAGACAGAGGAGTGCCTCAGGACTCAGCATTGGGACCACTTCTTTTTTTTATTTATATAAATGATTTACCATAAATTTTTAATAACTGTTCTGTTCAACTTTATGTCGATGATACTGTCATATATATATATATATATATATATATATATATATATATATATATATATATATATATATATATATATATATATATATATATATATATATCTAAACATAATCTACCACAAATTCAAGCTTCTCTTCAGTCTGACTTCATTATCCTTCAAGATTGGCTTTTACATAATACATTACTGCTTAACAAAACAAAGTCCTATTATATTATCTTTGGTACCAGACAAAAACCTAAATCAAAATCTGGTTCCTGTGTAATAACCTGTAATGATGGCTCTTCTCTGCATAAAGTTGATAAGATTAAATATCTGGGTGTATGGCTTGATACTGAACTCTCATTCAAATTGCACATCGAGCAAGTGTTACGCAAAGTGAACTTTGGAATCAACGTTTTATATCGAGCTCGGAATTGCTTTACGCGCAGTGTTTGAATAAAACTTGCCTCTCAACTTATACTCCCAATGATTGAGTATTGTGATGTTGTATATCAAAATGCATTTAACTCAGACCTTGTTCCACTTAACACAGTATATAATAGACTTTGTAGATTTGTTCTTGGATGTCCTTATCTCACTCATCACTGTATAATGTATAATGCACTTAATTGGCCATCTCCAAGTAGTAGAAGACACACTCACTTGTTATGGTTTCAGTATTTTGCTTTGCATTTTGTTCTATTTCTGTTGCCTGTGTGTTTATTTCTGTTACTGTCTCCCGTGTTGAATATTTGTTCTGTATGTATTCTGTGGACTGTGTTTATTTCGTTGTGTATATTTCTGTTCCCTGTTTTGTATTATGTTCGGTTTCCTGTTTTATTTTGATAGTCTAGTTTTCTGTCTTGTCGTGTCTTGTTTTACTTCCTGTTTTCCCGCCTTTTTTGATTATTCTGTCTCTCCTAATGCCTGCTGTCACCTGCCCCTTGTTACCTCGTTACCCAGTGTATTTAGCCCTTGTGTTTCCTTTGTTATCAGATTGTCTTGTGTTTTGCCCGTGAGTTTGTGTCTTCGTCTGGTCAGTTTGTGTGTGCTTTACCTCCCTGTGTCAATCTATTCAAGTTTGTTACTCCCTGGATTTCCTTTTGTATCTGTTCCTGTTTTTTTGGAGACTCTTGTGGTTTTTGGTTTTCATTTCCTTGTGTTTTGTATTTTTTTTGGATAGAAGTTTTTTCCCTTGGTTTTTGGGGACTCTCTCTGTTTGCTTTTTCCTTGGTTTTTGATGAAATAAACCCCCGCGCTCAAACCTTCTCCTGCCTTCCTGCCTCCTCTCTGCATTTGGGTCCACTACTCACTGCTTTTGTAACACTCACTGGCTTCAACTTATATTTAAATGTATTTATTTCAATTATCCTCCTTATTTAAAACAGTATCTTGTACCTTATACATCAAACTATGAAGTTCGGCACTCTACTCAACTCTACTTCTTTTAGGTTTAAGGCTCCAGCTGATTGGAATAATCTATCTGTGGAAAACATGCCCTGTCTGCTCACTTCAAGATAAACTGCCTATGTTATTAAAGATGCATGTTATTTTTACATCTACTGTTTATACCTAATGTTTACATTTGATTGTAGTTAGATATTCACTCACACTCTACTGTTTACTTATTTACTTAGTTTTGGCCATCTTGGCCTTTTGGTGGTTGTAATGTATTGATGAACATATGCAGGTGTTGGTGTTGTTGTTTTGTTTGTTTTTTGTTTTGTTTAGACTTTTCACTTGTTATGTAATTATTGTGTTATATGTTGGGACCCCCTCGAAAACGAGATGGTACATCTCAATGGGTTTATCCTAATAAACCAATTTGAAACAATCCACCAGAGACATATGTCTAGAGAGACAAATGTGCATTGTAAGCTCTTATCATGGTCATAATCTGTTTAAAAAAAAAAATGGTGACATGAGAAATTGGTGCAGATGTGCACTGGCTGTAATCTTGTAAATCTCACAGATGGCAGTAATATTAAATATAAGGGAAGGTGTCAGGCCATGCATTTTCAGGAACCATAAATTGATAAATCAGGTGTTACACACTGGGTTAAGGTTTACTGTTGCGCCACAGCGTGCAAAAGGAGCAGCATCTGGGAGGTGGTGTGGAGAAGGTGGGGTGTGGGGGGGGGGGGGGGGGGGGGGGGGGTTCTGGGACTGAAAAGAAAATATCAATCTTCTATCGGTTTCCTTGGATCAATACACACTTTGGGAACGCTTATGCTGCTGCTCTGCTGAGAGCAAAGCAGAGAATCCGAGAGGAGGAAAGAAACAGAGAGGTCAAGAGAGCAAGGCAAAGGGAATCATTCATCTGCTGCTCCAACTACATCACTGAGCAAAGAAAGGGCACCCCAAGAGTAAATTAATCCAGAGAAAGGCAGAAAGGAGAACCATTACAGATTCATCAGCAGAGTAACTTGCTCTACATGATTATTAAATGTTATAATGTTAAATTGGTAAATTAACATTTATTAAAGTCCAATAGATGAACCGTTAACTCCAATTTAGACTATTTGAATGTTTGTCTATTGCATAACCTCAACCATTATTATGTGAAGATACAGATCTCTGCATCTGAAATATGTTTTTGTGCAATTCAAAAATAAACCTGATTTGTAATGTGATAAGAAATCAGAATACTGTAATTCCCATACGTTTCATTTTCCATGCAGTATTTGCAGGTTGACCATGATTGAATGAGATGCAGCAAAAATGACTCACCAAACACCACCAGTTCAGCGGGATCGCTGTCTTTCTCTCCAACCATGTTGGTTCCAACACACACATACATGCCAGCATCACTTTTCCTGGAGTTGGAAATCATCAGTTTGCCTCCTCGCATCTGAGAATGAGGGAGCAGAAGGAGGAGAAGAGGGGAAGGGAGATAGCCACAGAAGGAGATGGATGAAAAGGTAAGCAGAGGAGAATGGAGGAGGAGAGGTGGGGAAGGGGGGGGGGGGCAGAAAAAAGATAAATGGAGGTTGGAAACAGGATTTGAGGCATGTTAGTCAAGAGAGAGGCCAGCCTGTCAAGAGTGTCATGACAGATGGCTCCTCTGCTAGTTCTTACACTGTTTGACAACGAGTCATGCTCTCATTACCATAGAAACATCTTCCACTGCTCACTTTGTAATAAGCAGATGCATGCAGACTGATACATGCATGTTCCAAAAAAGCAGGTTTACATGTAGGGTTTTATTGTATTCTAAAGTTTGTGTTGGCCACTCATTCCTAGAAGGTGGTCTTCTGGTGAACAGCCTGGAAGGATTCAATTAAACCACAATCACTTCTTAAAAGTTCCCAGTTATGTCATCATTTTGCCTAATTTTATTGATGTAATGTAATCTGCCTGAATGTGTGCTAATGTGTTTTTTGTTTGATATTGTCATATTGTTTTGTGTTGCATTATCTTGTATGTTGTTGTTTTCCTGCCTCGGGACTACAAGTGAAAATGAGCACTAATGAAATAACCTGGCTCATTTACAGTCTGTACAGAAATGTTAGATTGTTCATTAATGTGCACTGTCCCGAATAAATAAATAAATAAATAAATTGCACTTCGATGGCGATGCTACTTCACTATTATCTACCATAACGGAACTGGATGGATTCCTCATCAACTCGTCCAAAATCAAAATGATCAAAATTATTGATTGGATGCCGAAAAAAACATTGAAAGACCATTTGAAAAATAAAGCAAATGAGCTTGTGTGACGCGAACGTCACAATGCACAAACTTAATAACTTAAGAACTTAAAAAGTGAAAGTTTGCAGTTCCATTGCTTCCAGTTAACATCCCTAATTTCATGATACTAATTCTATAGAAATACTTACAGTGATCCTCTCATCTCGGTCATTGACCCGGATGTTGTTTCTCTTCCAAGAGATGGTGGGCTCAGGATGGCCTCGGGGGGGTATACACTCCATGACAGCCGGCTCACCTGCTGCTACCACCACATCACTGGGCGTTTGACGGAAGTCATCTCTCAGAACTGGCGAAAAGACAAGAGAGGGAGAGAAGAGACATGGTTAGAGACGGTATGTGTAAACTCCTTTGTTGATGATAGTATCTTTTATCTGGCTTTGCATACATTTACTTCCGCTAACTTTGTGCTGATAATTAGCCTGTTGCTAATACTTTGCTTTATCTGACTGTGCATACATGGAGTCCTGTTGACTTTGTACTGACATTTGGCTTTCAAAAAGAAACAGCATGAATGCCAAAAAGGTGCAAACGCATGCTAGTACATTGCTACCGATACTATATGAGTGTGAATTTAACATGGTGTCCCTATGGTCTTCATTGACTCTGTGTCATGTGTGCACCATCACAGCACATCAATAATGAAAGGTCTTGTAGCTGACACACACAAAGTGGATCAATTATTCAATCTGACCCACACACACACACACACATACACACACACCCTAGGCAAATACATCAATTACAGAAAGCAACTTTAAATATGTAACCCAGAAAATAACTGCCTCTCTTTTGCTTTCCTGGAGTCTATTCATAAAACATTAGAGATGTGTCTTTGAGTTAGCCCGCCTCCTTTACTTCCACATGCATCCCTCGGTAGTCAACATCTTGAGCCTGTTACCTGAAGGCATTGGACTTTTTCTTTCTCATTTCAGTCTCGAAAGCTTTGCGGGCTCTCAGATTACAGGTTTAGACAACGGTTTTTGTAGTCTAGTCGACTGACAACACCAGTCGACCAGGAAGAGGCCTGCAAGCTAAGCCTCAGCCACTGCAGGGACTTACAAAGGGGATCAACCAATGAGGTTTCTATGGCATTCTTATCTGGCCCCCTAAAAAGACAATAACAGTAACAGAAAAGAAAAGCAACCTCCTAAATTCCTTTTCACATCTTTCCTAGGCATTTGTAAAGAAATGTCCGAAGTCGAACTGCAACTCTTTCAAAATAGCACTTGGAGGGGTATCAAATTTCTACCATCAATATTCTATAAAGTTCTCTTTGAAGCAATGAGAGGATGTGATATTTGGACATAAAGGTGGTTGATAATGAATTAATGCAGGAGGAGGGCATGGCTGATTTGCATGCACTCTTACATTATATTGATATATCTCAGAATATGTTGTATCAATGTAATGACATTCCACTCATGTCCAGACTCAAATGTCTCCTGAGTGTGCTAATATCTGCAGGCTGTTGAGACTGCCATAAAGATAAATCACTTACTTCACCTTGAAAAGTGCAAGTCCTGTCAGAAACTGGTGTCCTAGTTTACACTCGTCACAGACTTTGGGGGAAAAAAAAAAAAAAAAAAAATTGCTATTGAAAAAGCTGTCAACCTCTCTGTCAAAGCACAAGCTTCTTTAAAATGCCCTCAGTACAAAAACTGACATATACATCTGTCAACGTTTGGGAGAAAATTATTTCAAAGATGATTTTGAAATGTCTTAATATTACAAAATGTGTATGTCTGTCAAGCTTCATAGAACTGACGTGCAGAATAAGACAGACAGAGTTGAGTACTTTAGCGTTATACAATTCTTCAATGATGACTCATCTTCTGAATCCACCAAACACATTTAGCATTTCTCACATTTCAGGATGAATTAAATTATGTTAACAGCAGCATGATTTACACATTCAAGAGCAGCTTTTCCAAGCACTTGCACTTGTCAGTACTCTATTTTCACTGAATTCTAATGAAATACTAACAAATATAAATACAAATAAGCTCAAATTAGAGCCTAATTTGACAAGGTTATGGTCCAAATTATGAGGCTATTCCATTAACATCTCAGACCCTGTCCTCATGAAGGTATCTTTGAGATTACAATAACAACAAGCTGGTCACTACATTCAAGAGAATCACTGAAGTGGCAGATGGATTGATTGATGGGGTGCACTAATATTGAATTCATATTGGCCTTTTCTTTAACACTATATGTAAGCTAGTTTTAATCCAAATAGTATGTACTTCTGCTTGGGTAAATTACAACACAAGTAAGTTAATTTCTAAATTTCTAAACAAGCAAGATGTAATGTAAGTCAAACAACAGTACTTCTTCTTAAAGTCAATGTTCTATTAGTCTTTCCATCCCCATTCAACCCTGAGGATAAAGTACAACACCCCTGTAACTCCCTGTAAAACCTGATTCATTTTCATGTATTTGATTCAAAGGCTGGTCCTTTTGAAATGCGTCTTCAGTATCATACAGTGTTTGGTTTACATTTGCCCTGAGAATTAACAGAATAGTTTTCAAAGCCCTGTTCACTTGATATGTGAAGCCTTGAGGACCAAATAGGCAAACAGAGGATAATACACAGTTTGTTATTGCAGAGAAATATGAAAATGTAAAACATCTGATGCTCCGAGCCATCTTCCATTGGTACCAGTGGCTAAAAAACAAATATTAACCTCTGCCCATCCACATGATTTCATGTTCATGTCAAGCAGCGCCTTGCTGAAATGTCTCCTCCGGGCATTTTGCCCTCAGCATCCATCAATACAGATAGATTACAGAATGTGTGCACATCACATGTGCTCGTATATGTTATTTACGCGTGTATGTCTTTATACATGGGTGGCTATGCACACGAGGGTGCGTGCTTGTGTGTGAGAAACACCACCCATGGATGTAACGCCACTGGCCGGCAGAGGAGGGTCACCTTCTCATCTGATTAATGACAAGACTCCCATAATGACAGCACAGGACATTACCATTATCATCACCATCCATATATTTATGTGTCCATCCATCCATCCATCCATATAACCTCGCTGACACTTTCTTTATCTGAAATACTTTTCAGTTTGTGTATGAAATGCATTGTATCTCAATGTCAGGCTGTACGCCTCGGAGGCTGATTTCTCTTCTTGTCAAGATAGTGCGGCGTCCTCTTTGAATGAGGGTGAACAAGGAGTGTGTGTGTGTGTACGTGAGGTGATAAATCAGCCTGTTTTGTTTGTAATCAAGGTCATGTCAGTGTTTAAGGAGGATATTTTTCATTTCCTCATTAGCTAACGGAGCTTGCCTTTGCCCTGATAAAATACAGAGCTTCGCAATTCATCGTGGGCTTCTGAGCCACTATGTTGCCGTCTTTTTTTATCTGTCCCTCTTAGAGGCATCAAATTGCCACTTATGGCTTTAGTCAGACCCATATCCTGATGGCCAATTACTTAGCCACAGAGCATTCGGGGGCTCTCCAAATCCCATTGGCCGTTTCCAATCCTGGAATGATATGCCAAACCACACCTCTGACCTTATCTGTACCTGCTGCTGACATTTCTCCCAATCACTATTCACAGCAGATTACAAAAACCCTGACTAAATTGTTCAGTAACCTGTCCCATCACGCAACGCTAGGAGCAAAATAGGGCAGCGCGTTGCTCCCTAGGTCTGAATTACCATGCTGCGGGGTGAAAGGACCACCGTGATGACCTGTCACACACCATTCTGAGATCATGGCTCCAGGGGGCCCTGATCTTCCCCATTCTGCCCTGTGCACTCTCCAGATCTGAGCGAAAAGAGGGTGTCTAGAAGTTTATTAGGCACTGGCAATTACCCGCGAGGCCCTTTGGGGCCCATATTAAGTGGGTGCACTTTGACCCTTTCTTTAAACCCCTTCAACAAAGCCAGAGTAATCCCCACCACTGGGCCTGAACGGTGGGCTTTAATCAGAGCACAGACACACAGGGAAAGAAATAAGGACCACGAGTGCTGTGTTTGAAATATAGATGTCTGATTGGAATTGAAACCCTTAAAATTCAGTTATTTTTCAAGCAAAAATGCCCCAAAATGACCTGGTTCCAGCTTCTCAAATGTGAGAATTTCATATATTGCACTATATATATATATTTTTTTTATTTTCTCAAATAATAGCTTGGGCTGTGGGAAATTTTAACAGCCATTTTTAAAAAGATTCTGACATTTTGCAGAAAAAAAACAATTAATCGAGAAAATAATAATTAGTCGCAGCCCAAATTGTTTCTTGATTACATGTCTTTCTCACAACATGGTAGCATAGAAAGTCAGGAATAGCATGAGAAGATTTCATCCCCCACTCTAAACATAACCCCATCTAAGTCTCGACACTAATCAAAATCAGATCTGTGAGGCTTTTGGTTGCACTGTCTGTGACAGATTGCTGTCAGCCTGTATCTTTACACAACGACAAACACATTAGTCACACAAACACTAATGACACCCGTCTGCATGGAGCATTTATCTCCTTCTGATGTACATTGATGGATGTGCGGTTTGCAAATTAAACTGAATCATTACAAACATGTAAAAACACCCAAGAAGCTAATCTATTCTAGTCCAAACAAAGTGTGTTATTGGATGGAAGTAATATTTATATGTGAGACTTGGTGAATTACCACAGGTGCAAAGTATCACGACCCTGCTGTATATCAGGGCATCATTTGAGCATTTAATTGGACATAAAAAAACACCTTTGGGACGAGCTCAGGCTCACTTTTAATTAAATGGCTTTATCGCTGTCGTTAATGTTCCAAGAACTGCGCGTGTGTGTGTGTGTGTGTGTGTGTGTGTGTGTGTGTGTGTGACAGCACCCCCTCAAGAATAAATATTCAGATGGCAGAGAGAGAATGACGGATAGTCCCTTGGCAGACGGAGCAAAGTGAGGGATGGAGTTAGTGGAATCAAGAAAAGCGTCCTCGGGTTCAGGCTGTGTTGTCGGGGGGGATTGAGCTGGTCATCCGTCCATCCGTCAGTTTACGTCTTGTCGCGACATGAAGCAATCTGCTTTGGTGTGAACACACGCAAAAACACACCAATGTTTTTTTTTTTTTTGCTTTTCGCCCAAGTACATACATCATTCTTATCTCTTTCACAAGGCTGCTAAGACGCACGCATACGCATCCTCTCTGTTCTTTCTATGGGTGAAGCCTGGTCCCCAAGGCAATATCTGTCCAACAGGGGCCCAACAGCGGCCCCCATCAGAAGCCACCTTCCATTAGCCACTCTCATTATCCGGAGTGGACCCCCTCCGATCCCTATCAACCATTAAACTATGATGAAACGGGCCGCACAGGATATTGTGTGTGTGTGTGTGTGTGTGTGTGTGTGTGTGTGTGTGTGTGTGTGTGTGTGTGTGTGTGTTTTGTTGTGGTGATGGGAGGGTCTGGAGAGGATTGGGGGGGGGGGGGGGGGGGGGGGGAGGTGCGGGGGTCTCACAGTTGGAGACAGATGTCCGTGCTGCCTTTAAGCACCCACCGCCTCCCCAGCCCAGCCAATACAAACACAGACACTCGTGCAGATATGCTGCACGGCAGCTGTAGCAGCAAATACAGCAAAACACTGTCTGCATTCAATATTACAAGCTCAGTGCAATATATACACACACACACACACTTCACTATTTCTTTAGCGACAGCTGACCTGTAACATCCACCATTCTATAATACTACTTTGTTTAAAGTAGGGCTGCAACTAACGATTATTTTCATAGTCGATAATCGATTAGTTGTATAATCAAGTTATATAATAAGTTGTATAAATAAAAATGTCAAAACATGGTGAAAAATGTGGATCAGTGTTTCTCAAAGCCTAAGATGACGTCCTCAAATGTCTTGTTCTGTCCCAAACTCAAAGATCTTCAGTTTACTGTCCCAGAGGAGAGAAGAATCTAGAAGATATTCACATTTAACAAGCTGGAATCAGAGAAATCTTTTTTTTTTTTTTTTATAAAAAAATGACTCAAACGATTAATCGATTATCAAAATAGTTGGCAAATAGTTTAATAGTTGACAACTAATCGATTCATCGTTGCACCTCTAGTTTAAAGTGTAATTCCATTTTTCTCATGTCATTTGGCTCCTTGGCCGGAGAGTATTTTATGGCCTTGAGTAAATGACATAACATGGTTTCGCTCTCTGGAAATGCTTATATGGCCAACAGCGAAATTGAGCCGGCGCTGAAGCTAAATGAATGGGAATCACAGCAACAGGGCATTTCAATTACTCCTTCCATGAGTCCAGAAGGGTCACCTTCTCGGCCCGAGCATTACTGCCTGCCCTACACACACACACGCACGCACGCACGCACACACACACACACACACACACACACACACACACACACACACACACACACACACACACACACACACACACACACACACACACACACACACACACACACACACACACACACACACACACACACACACACACACACAACCTGTTCATCAATGTCTGATGCATTTTTCCCCTCAAATTTACTCCCTCCATTTTCTTTTGTCCTTTAGTTTGTCCGCTGGCGTAGCCATTTAGGCCACCATCACTGCTGCTTAGTCCTGTCAGCTGAGTCCATTTAGCAGCCACAAAAGCTGGCCCAGCCCCACCCACCCAATCCCCAGCACCCTCACCCCGAGCCCTCCCACCCTTGCTGCCTCCAAACCTGGGCTGACGATTGAAAAGCAGCTGGTCCCACTAGTCACGATGACAAGAGCATGAAAAATTATTTCCATGCAAAGATGCAAAAGACGAGACCCCCCCCAGGTCGAAGTAAATGTTTAGAAAGATATTCTTTCTTTCTTTCTGTGTGACTAGTGAAGAGATCGGGCGTTTAAACGTTACATGAAAGCGCTGACAAACCTCAGGAAAACCAATTGTTAGCCACTGCTCTCAGATAACAGTGAAATGACACTGGGATGCTTTACAGACAGATTATAAGCCTGTTATTAGCATAGATAAAACTCTTCTTACAACATAATCCTCAGGCAAACCCAAGAAAATGATATTCAATTTAATATTCATGTCATGTTCTGATGCTATTTACTGTATGATGCATTATGTCTTATTACCATAGCTTTGTTATGTAAAACACTGCCCCAAATGGAATTAAGTGATACAATATGAGAAACCACCATCACCCAAACTCCAGTGCTGCTGGGGGGGGGGGAGAAATAGATGAGGTTATCTGTCAAGGTGCAACATTTCATGGCTTTTTAAGCGCTCATAAATTCCTGGCCCTGGCCCCTCCACGGTGTCTTGTCACACCCAGACGTGTTGGAAGGGGGGGTAGGGGTGGATGAGGAGCGGGTGGTGGTGAGGTGGGGGGGGGGGGGGGGGGGGGGCTACTACTTGGCAGTGGTGTAGTCTGCAGTCAATATGACCGTGGGCCCCACATGCAGCAGTGGGAAAGCACAGGAGGCACTCATTATCAGCCACACAGACAGTAGAGGGGGTCTCATGGGGTAGGTGTGTGTGTGTGTGTGTGTGTGTGTGTGTGTGTGTGTGTGTGTGTGTGTGTGTGTGTGTGTTATAATGAAGCACATGGCCCATAGCATGCTAAAGAACAGGGGGTTGAGGATGATCAGGCCAACCTGCGGGCACTCAGTCAGCACGGAGCTGCAACATGTGACAATAAGATTATATGTTTAAGCTGGCTCATGCTTTACATGAGACTACACAGTGCACGTGGTAGATATTATGTAAGTCCTATGAAAATGACAAGGTATGCGATACAAACGCAGGACGAGGAGACTAGGACTGATTGATTCAGAAGACTTTCTTTTTCTTAGTGAGGGACAGCGGATGTGGGGCAGCAGACGGATCACCGTGGTAGGGGTATGAACCGGTTGCCACCCACGTGAATTTGCACAGATGTTGCCAGCCGCTATTGAAAACGCTCTTCCAGGTAGGCGGTTGTCTGGGTGGTTGCCACGCTGCAGTGTGAAAACAGCTTTAAAGGGGTTACAGCGTAGCTACAGAGCCTACGCACATGTAGCTACACCGTAGGCTACTCCACAGCTGACCTACGCCTCCTCAAAAATGTATGCTTCGGCGATAACACATGGCGACTGCAGGATCTGTGATTGGTCGGGATGGGCTGTTTTTGTTTCTTCCTTCAAGAGACCGATGACGGTAAAGATTTTTGAGAGTTAAAACAACGCAAAGCAAGTTGACAGTTGGCGCTTCCAAACAGCGCTAGTATCACAAAATGTAAGAAAGAATTTAAACACAGTTCATATTTGAGTTAAATTGTGATATGGCTGGACCCTGTACAATACATCCATTTAGTTATGCCTTCAATGCGTAGATCCCAACACCCAACATATACCCTGTATACGGCTGGGCTCCTGTTAGCCCATGCATCAGGCATAAACCCAGCTACCTTAAGGACACGCACCAGGTGTAGATCATGCCTCAGGAAAAGTGAAAGCGAATTAAAGATGAAATATTATTCGTACTTTTGGAATGATTAATGATCAATAAGGAGTACATGACTTTTCAAGCAATGGGCCTCACACTGTACTGCACTTGAAGGTGTGTGTGTCTAGAGAGCGTTTTAAAGGCCTTGGCTAACCTTCCATCAGTCCTCTTCCTTCCTTCCTTCCTTCCACTATCACACAAATGCATGCACTCAAACAGAGCAGAAGAAGCCTGAGGCATGCCAAGCCCGTTTGAATGAAACAGCCATATTTCAAATCAAGGAGGGAAGCCTTATTAAAATACTACCTGCAGGCCAAATCTTCTCACGCCAAAGCCCTACCCTACCCCTCCCATTAACCTGGTACTACAGAAAGTGACCCAAGCATGTCTACTGTAAACAGCAACACTAACAGACAAACTTCTCCTCATTTGCATGTAAATCCTTCCAATCTCCTGGCATGGGGGGTGTTCACCTATGTGTGGCTCAGCAGCAGGGTCCCATCCCAATTCTGAGCTGGTGCTGCTGCTCCGGCTGTGCTCACCCACCCAGCAACCTTGAGGTTAATCCACCGCAAAACTCCCCTGGCATGCCATGTTGGCCCTGTGTGTGTGTGTGTGTGTGTGTGTGTGTGTGTGTGTGTGTGTGTGTGTGTGTGTGTGTGTGTGTGTGTGTGTGTGTGTGTGTGTGTGTGTGTTTTTCTGCCAATTTTTCATCTATGTGTTTCATCTCTGCAATTCCAGACAGGATACACATGACTCCCCCAAACCCTGAAAACTTGCAGTCCAAACTCAGTTCTTTGTAATTCTCTAAGAATTAAATGTTGCTCCCCGGCTCTTGACGTTTCCTCCAAGAAAGTGAAAAGATTTTAGGGCAAGCTGGTGCTAAGAGCAACCTGTTCTCACTCCCAACTTGTCAAATACTGACCTAACTGTCCTGATCTTGTGCCACATGTCAGTTAAACTTACGTCCCAACCCGGAGCGTCAAAAAGTGACGCCAAGAGTCCCGACCAAAGACTCTAAAAAGAGGATTTTTGTGCCAGTAACAAACGCCAAAAGGCACCTGACCAAGAGTCACATTTTGACGCGCTGCTGGGAGTGAGAATACGTTGGTAAGAGAGACATCCTTCAAACAAGGAAGCCCGGGTTAGTGCCACAAGCATTCATCCACCCTGCTGCAGTGTCCCTGGGCAAGACGATGATTTGTTTCCTACCCCAGGGTGCTGTCGGGTAGCTGACCCTGACTTCTGACCTGCTGCAGTGAGGAGAAAGGAAAAAAACAATTTCCTAGCGTGGATCAATAATATCACATTATCAAAAAGCTGTGTTTAAGATTTATTTCTCCCTCTCTTTAGTCTCTTAATGGGAACGGATGATGAACAGTGAGGGCTCATGACCTCCGAGGAGGAAAGAGATGTCAGATGGAGTACAGTCAAGGTGAATGGTTGTTCAGTGCATGTCGATTCTATCAACTTAATGAAGCTGTGTATTTATTGGCCTATCAGTTCGCAGGTGGAGGATTTCAGTCCAAACGCTTATATGTTTAATGATGAAAGAAAAGGACTGAAGCGTATTTTGGATTGTCAATCATTCCCTGATGTTTTCATGCCCTGTGTGAGTCTCCTGTTTTATTGAAAGTGGCATATATCCTTAAGGGAGTGTGCAGAGATGCATCTCCGAAGCACTGCAACTCTTTGTTACAAAAGCAAATAGTCTCTTTCGTGGACACTATGATGGAAATAGACACAGATAGAAACATGCCACGTCTCTTCAATTTAGCCCAGCTATTCATGAAATATTCACGCTGTTTGACAATGCTTTATTCAGTTTGAGTGGCTCCCTGCTCATGGTAAAGCTGAATCAATTATCAGGTGAAGCCGCTCACACCTGATTGACAGGCTCGTCAAAAACAGCTTATGTCCTTTTGACAGAGAACAATCTGTTGGCAAAAACACACATTTCGGAGTGGCTTCAAAAGGACCTTTTTTGCTTTAGTTGAAAACGTCACGTCTTTAGCTACTGAGGAAAAGAGGAGATGAAACGGCATTTTGATGGGATTTTCTTTTTTTTTGTGTGGCAAAAACAAGCCAGTAGAGAGATTCAGAGAAAGAAATCTGGACTGCATGCTAAGAAGGGAGGGGGACCAGGAGGGAGATTTGCAAACATGCACATCCATATCCCGCACTTAAGCCAATTGTAATTCAGGCAATATGTCCAATATGTGATATGAAATATGAGGTGTGGAGGGTGCCGTGTGTAAATTTGCAAGTGTGTGTGTGTTGCACCATAAAAAGAACATACCTCCCCTCCGCAAACACATACATGCACAACTGGAGATGTTACGATACCGATTCCGATACCTGAACTTGCGTATCGGTCGATACCGGTAACCGATCCGATACCAGTGTGTTAAAAAATGCATCTATTTTATTATGTTTAAACAGCTGTATGCTACTAACCCCGTATGGCTGTGATATGATTTCTGTCATTGTTGTTACACTCTTTGTGAAACATGAACAAACACAAACAATGAACGCCGTAGAACTTTCTTTTATTCTCCAGTTTGACCGTCAGTCAAAACAGAACAAGAACATAAATAAACTACTTTAAAGTATAATTTTCTTCAGTGCTAAATTACGTGGTATCGGATCGGTGCATAAACTCCAGTACTTGCCGATACCAGCATTTTAGGCAGTATCGGAGGCTTTTTCCGAAGCTGGTATCGGTATCTGAACACAGACAGATATGGCTGGTGTGAAGTGCTGAACAAGGAGAAGTAAGGTATGCGTCTCATTGCTAAGGAGAGCTGCAACAACAGCGACAAACCTCCACTCCCCCTCTGGCCACCCTCCACCAATAACACCCACCCCGGGACAACAATACTAATACAAAGGTGGTCAGGCTTCTGTGTGTGGTCAGCTAATAAAGCAATTGTCTAGCCCTGAAAAGAGGATTACTTTAATCTAGTAATGGCCGACGTCGTGCAGCCTATAGCAGTAGGGTAAGAGGGTCACTGAGAAATGCTGGGAAGCCTATTGTAAGGCAAAACAGCCCCCCCCCGAACCGCCCTCAGCTTACCCTCTGGCCCAGTCAAGGCTACTGTAGTTCACCCATGTGGAAAACCAGAAACACTGTTCAACTCCAGCTCAAGGAGAACGGGGTGGACAGAGGCGCCTATAGACAATGGGTGCCCCCACCCAACAAGAAAACACACACACACACCACACACAACCCATTAATTATTGACCGCTGCGGTGGGATGGTGGCGATGAGCACCTTCAAGAATGCCACTCCAACAATGTGAAGTGAAATTTTAACAGGGTAATTTAGGCATGTTCAGATTAGCACTACGTCATTAATCACAGCCACCAATGAGACCACTGCACTGGCATTTCAAATACAGGGGTTGTCAAATTAAAAAAGGGGCCGCGAAAACATTGAAGTATTCGCCAGTGCTCATTCCTAGTAGAGTTTCTCGTAACAACGTTGTACCTTGCAATCATTGAGAGGGAGGAGAAATGACTGTTGTCATTATACATTTGTAAAATCCTGTCTCCCGGTATTCTTTACCCCCATGCAGTGTTTTGGCATCTGTTAGGTTACGAATTCATGGATGTAGCACTCGCACTCGACTTCCTGGAACAAATGTACTCATCTCACATGTACCTGTAGCAACACAGCAGCAGCAACACAACTCCTTGCATTTTTCTAACCCAGTGTTATTTTCAGTCTGAATGCTCGCTTATTGTGGGATCACTTAGTAAGACATGAAATTACCAGCTAGTGCTGATACCAGTTTGTTCTTTTCTTGGTGGAAAAAGGCAGACGTGTCTGCAGGGAGATGGATGGCTAAACGCTAAATCCAGAGCAGGAGAACCCGACAGCTGCTTGTAAGTTCCTATGCTGTCTCACCGTTTTGTAAGCCTGGCGAATTTTCTCAGCAGTGTATCTTGTCGTTTGCGCGCACACGCACACACACACACACACACACACACACACACACACACACACACACACACACACACACACACACACACACACACACACACACACAGCCCTGTCATTTTCTGCCTGTGTGCTGTTTCATTGTTAGGCTGATAACTCTGACACTGTTCACTTTCCCGCCGCTGCCTTAAAGGTGAAAAAGGTGAATGGTCTGGCTGACATCAGCGTCTTCCTGTTGGAGGAGAGCCAGTCTCCCCTTGTGAGATGACCCCCCCCTGTCAGCTGTCCCTGTCTGCTAACGCAACTTATGGCCAAAGCCCAAGCAATGCCGCAGTTCTCCCTGTCAAACGTACACGAATGTGTTCACATAGCTGGAGCAGATGGCCAGGCCTTGTATCCTGCTTCATGCCCACCACACTTCTTACCCTGCTGGTGTGCCATGCCTGTTCATACCCCTGCACTCAAAGGGGAGGAGGTGGTGGTTCGACTGGGGGAGGGAAGAGCAACAGTTCCAATTTTCCACCCTGTCAACAAACTCCAAAAACAGATGGATCTTGGAGCAGAAATCCATTTAGCTCCACTTGAATGACTTAAGCCCCCATTCGCTGACCTTTTAAAACTCTGAGGTGGGAGCGCGTCTTAAGGAGAAATGAATCCCGTTTAAATACACACGAGTAGAAATCAATAAGCATTTTCCACAGCTGTTTGCCATCGTATTTACCATTTGCAGACAGGTCAAATATACCTAAATCCCCCTGAAATACCTTTTCACCACAAAGGGCTGGCAGCCAGTATTACTTGGGCCATACCAAATAATTTAAGGTGAATGCTTCTGTTGATAGAAAAGTTCCAAAGGATCATTTGAAGTGAGAGACTGCCTTTGAAAACGTCTCCGTCAACAGTCGGGGAATTCAAAAAGGTGAGACGAGGAACACTGTGAGAGAAGTGAACAAAGACGTACGTACTAAAAGCACATCCAACGAGGCTGACATTAAAGATTAAGCCTCCTCTACTGTTAAACATGCTCTCATTGCTCAAGAAGATGCTCTTAGCATGACAGTTGCAAACAGTCCTCAACATGCAAGAGAGGAGCGTAAGCCCCTTATTTATATGCAGAAGGGGAACCATGTCAATTTACATAATGCAAACTTAACGTTTACCACCAGTGATTCGGAATGGACTGATATTTTCTGCCACTCAAATATTAATTTCCCAACAAGTGCTTATAAAATGC
This sequence comes from Zingel zingel, assembly GCA_023566125.1. Taxonomy (NCBI): domain Eukaryota; kingdom Metazoa; phylum Chordata; class Actinopteri; order Perciformes; family Percidae; genus Zingel; species Zingel zingel. The sequence continues at coordinate 30,894,183 of CM042328.1, read as the reverse complement.
TGCATCAGAGTTGAAAATACTGCTTAAAATGTCTCTTGATAGAAACCATATCCTTCATCAAATTAAAGCGTACACCATAGATTTAGCTTGAGGGCGGCCATGTATGAAGGCAGCACCAATGAGAAGATGTCCAATTACCGGTGTGAGTTGTCCAGTTTCTGGAACGAGTAGAATAAATTGCCAAGAAACAAGCAGAAAGAGTTTCCAACTTGGAATGACTCCAATACTTAAAATGAGCTGGCCAAAACCTAGAATTAGTTATACAGCAATCAGAATGAGTGTTCCACCAATTGGAACTTGTTGTCTATTGACTTAAATAAGCTTTTATCAATTACCAGAACAAGTTAACACATAATAACTACACAGGATAAATGACGTTGTCCAGTGATGACACTGCAATGTCCCGTTGCTGCCGTCAAAAGTCCTGCAGCTATTGTACACTCAGCTGTACCACACTCTGTGGTTCAATAACAATGGTTTTCCCAATGACTCCATTGATTGGTTCAATAACTATAATGTGCTGTCCAAAGACCACAACAAGTTGAGTAAAGATTATTTTGAGTCTTAGACGGCTTCAATTGGGGATTTAACATTCACTCTTACGGGGATTTTCCTACTTGGTACCTGGCACACCAGATACTTCTCCCCGTGTTGTTTGAATGTTCTCCCTTTTTAGCCGCTCTGTAATGACTCTCTGATTGCGTTCGACTGATTCCTTTAAACCGTGTATTGATTGTGTTGGTCTGTCAGTGATGACGTCTGAAACTCCCCAGATGGGTCCTGCTTCTTGTGTCGTTTTGTGATGAGTTGATGGATTTATTTTAAGCAAGTGTGCACTACTCACGCCCAACTGTGTGCCATTTGCCTTCACTGTCCTATCTATTATTTGGGTTATGTTCAGTGCCTGTTTCCCTGTCGCATCTCATCACATTATTGTTGTCTTTTGTTCTACTTTCGCTACAGATTCCGTACTCTGTTTTTCATCATGATGTGCCCCTCATGCCCCCTACGGGCACATTCAGACCAACATTAGCAGGACATTAAAAAACACAGGCTCCTCATTAATTTCAAAGAGGCGGCAGCATGCTGTAGAGGGCTCTGGCTCACAATGCAAACAAGTCTGGAGAAATCCTGGTTCAACTTCTGCCCCTGCGCAAATCAACTACATGCAATTACAAATTCCATGTGCAATGACTCATAGTCACGTTAACCTGGCAAACATTGAGACAGTGGAGCAAATGGTCTCTGATATGAGAACTTTCCAGTTCCAATTCTGCCTAAAAGCGTGTACAAACTGTTGTGCCGTGTCTTTGTGTCGGATAAGGCTTCCAACTGGACTTCCTGGTTTATATTTCTTCCTTTTAATCTGTACCCTCAGGCAACACACTCACACCACACCGCCACTTGTGTAGTTTTGCCAGAGGGCTATTGTTGGCCTCAATGAGCCCAAACAGGGGCTCATTTGCATCCTGTAAGACCATGACTAATGACTCTCAATTAATTACATTCTTAATCAAGATACTTCAGCAAAGACATACAAAAATACATGAAATATTCATGAACTACATCAAGGCTTTAGTGGATATAAAAGTGTTCAATTATTTATTTTTGTGAAGTTTTATTGTCCTTAAACATATGAAAATGTGTTAAGGTTTAGACTAAATTACACCAAGTAGGGGGTACTTATGATGCTTTTGAAATTCATGGTGCGTCCATACTGGATGTGTTCACATTAACATGTGGCTTTGTATGTGTACACGCCCTGTACGTTCATACTTGTATGAGTATGTAACTAGAAATACACATTCTCACACACACACACACACACACACACACACACACACACACACAGTACATGGGAAGAAACCTAGGAGACGACCAACGAGGAAAGTCATTTAGCATTGAGGGACTGGTGAGTCACAGAGATAACGGGCTGTGAATGGACACAACGGTTAGACCAAGGGCCCTTTATTGTTCTCCACAGCCCCTGTGGCCCATGCGCTACATTGTCGTTAAAGGGGGGGTTAAAGCTCTTCCTCACACCACCTGTTGTCAGTGCCTCTCCCCCCTGAACAACCCCCACCCCAACCAACCCCTCATCCTTCTGCTTTTGTCCTACTGACCCTTTATGACGCACACGCACACACACACACACACACACACACACACACACACACACACACACACACACACACACACACACACACACACACACACACACACACACACACACACACACACACACACACACACACACACAGGATGCTGGTCAATGGTTGCATGCGCCTTTAGTATGCCCTAATTAATTCATGGCCATCCTCTGGAGGAGGGTTAGGCTGCTGGGTCTGGCTCAATGATGGGCAGACGGCCGGATCACACAGAGGGGGTTAAGCCAGAGGCCCGTGGCCTCACTCCGGCCATCTGATCCCCTTCTTTTAAGACCAGAATGGCCACCGGCTCTGTCCTCCAGGCTGGGACCTGCGATCCCATTAGTGAAGCATGAACACACCTCAGAGCTCACACTTAGATAGACAGACACATAAACACAAACACAGAGAGGAGAGCTTGTTATCATCAACTGAGAACGTCACTGCTGAAGAGGTGATGGTGTCGCTGTAACATTCCCTCTTGGCTCCGTGTGCTGAATACAAATACACATATGGATATGATGATGCACAGAATTGTTTGGATCGTTTCCAGGTGCTAAAATGTGAGGATTTTTTTTTTTGCATTTGAGTAAATTTTCCTGATGATAATTACATACTTTTACTTAAGTAACATTTTTAATGCAGAACTTTTACTTATAACAGAGTATTTCTACAGTGTGGTATTAATACTTTTATCACAGTAAAGGATCTGATTCTCCACCACTGGTATGAGGTAAATGGAAAACAAGACTTGACAGTAGCTGTCTCGACAAACGGATCTGAATGGACAAAGTGCTTCAGACAGCTGGTGAAAACACTGTCATGCTCCTGAATGCACAGGAAGATGCAGCGAGGGCATTACGTGAAAGTCATACCAGTGGGATGTGTAGGCCTACTCATATTCCACTCCCAGATTTTCACATTCCGTTGTCGTGTTGACGGCCCCTAAAAGGCTTCACAGTTACACTTGCTTACTGTCCCACAACCATGCCAAATAACAAATCTGATGAGGAAGTGGGGGCTGGGGACATGCATATACAAAGTTCTGAGCCCTGTAAGCTATGTTGGCACAAGGTTGAGCGCCAACTTCTGCTGTAGAACCGGCCTCATGAGCACAGTCATCGGCCGATGCCGATTATCTCAAAATGGCATTAATCGGCCCGATCGCTAGCAATGACAATTTTGATTCTGATGTTGTTAAAGGCAGGTTTTCCCCCAGTGTATTGCAAACCCGTTGGCCCACCGGGCCTAAGTTGCCCCACACCGGGCCTAAGTTGCCCCACACCGGGCCTAAGTTACCCCACACCGGGCCTAAGTTACCCCACACCGGGCCTAAGTTGCCCCACACCGGGCCTAAGTTGCCCCACACCGGGCCTAAGTTGCCCCACACCGGGCCTAAGTTACCCCACACCGGGCCTAAGCCACTAAGAATTATTAACGTATTTTTAAGATGTTTTCTAAACTACAGTTACAGTGGGGCAGCTCGGTTGGAAACTTAAACAGTCTTTTTTTTTTCCCAGTTAGCTTTTAGCACTGACTTATTTTCTTGTCATTTAGCAGGGTACAGGTACAGAGCCAATGAAATGCAGTTAACATCCAACTAGAAGAGCAAAAGAAGCATTAAATACCAACGTGCAGGTTGAGTACAGTATTCTGTGCAGTTATGTAGACGATAGAGATTAATTATGTACAACAGTGTATAGTTAGATAAATACAGTTTTTTGGGCAGGTTATGGAATTAAAAATATATATATATATATATATATATATTGTGCAGTTTTGGGTGTGTGCATTGCAAGCGCATTGATGAATGTAATGGAATGGAAGCTGTTTTATAGCTTTTTAAATTCTTAATTTCGCGATTCCTTCCATGATTCTGTGATCACAGAAACTATTGGCCTCTACATTAATGCTGCCATCAGTCTGGGACATTTTGGGACAAAAGAGCACCTTTCTTACAACTAATATGAATATCTAACCAGCTTTCCTTAACTGCCAGAACTTATGAAGTTGGCAAATGAATAAATAATGCATGGATTACTCATGGATGCTATCTACAACGGATTATAGAACAAGTACAAGAAAAAAGACACGTATGTGCTGAGCTACAGCACAGGTCAATAGCTGCTCTTTCTTCAAACATTTGACTGACAGACTCTCAAAGACATCTCGTCCTCACTAGGTCAAAGGACAAACCGATACAATCAGCTGTCTTGTAATAGCTGGACAGATAATATCAGCTCATTCAAAGTAGGCTTTCAGCTAAGCAGCTTATTCAGAATATGGTTCAAGATTTTTTTTTTTATAAACGTTACACAGTTTAGGCAAATCGGAAGAGAGGCATTTAGTCGGGAGGGTGACGGCGTTCCTCAGCTTTGTTTCAACAGTTTCACAGGAATACATTTTATTAAACCACGGCTTGGCATTAAGACTATATCTACACTTCATTTTTAAGTGGCGTTTTGAAACAAAAATGATCTCCGTCCACACAAGAGTTTGAGTTTAGTAGCAGAACTAACTGTCCATATCACATGACCGTTCACACACACACTGAGCAAACAGGAAGCAGATCGTCTGACGTTACTCTGCAGTTGAAAATCATGGATGTAGGAGTTGAAAATAAAAGGGCCACAACGGTGTAAGAGCAGGGATATATTAGCTTGGAGCAAGGACGAGGTGGAACTGTTACTGAAAGGAATGTAAGCTACCTAACGATAAGACTCACCATTTCATGCATCACCATTTCCAAAAGTGTCCGTTTGTGTCCGTCTAGACTACACAGAAACTTCTGGAGTTTTCAAACCAGAACCATCTTTGGGCGCAGAAACGTTGCGGTAGTGTGGATGTGAGGCATAAATGTAGCAAAAGACATCAGTTTTTAAACAAAGTTTTGTAGTGTGTATTCAGTCAAAGGCAACTTAAAAAAAAAAAAATAAGTAATTGAGCTGGTGGTTAGAGCAGCACTGACATACTCCAGTGACTGATAATGCTCACTTAGCCGTAGCCTGCAGGTATACGGCTACTTGCACAGTCTGTATATGTACAGATCAGTGTGACTGCATGCCGCTGTGTATGACAGTGTGCACCACAGAGCTCCAATCACAGCCCATATGGCTCCAGACCACTGGGGTTAATAACAGGGACAGAGGGCAGCTCCAGCAGAGCACGGACAGCAGAGGGAGGGGGGCTCAGGGGAACCAGTGGGGGGGTTGGGGGTTTACTTTATCTCTTCTTTTAGAGTCACCCACCCTACACTTTTTCTCCTATAACAACTCTTTATAAATCCATAAACCCTGAAGTCCATTTTTTCTGCACAGGGATATCAGTGATCAAAAACAGTTTGACAGGTGTGTGTGTGTGTGTGTGTGTGTGTGTGTGTGTGTGTGTGTGTGTGTGTGTGTGTGTGTGTGTGAGTGAGTGTGAGTGAAAAGGAGAAAGAGAAAGGAGGATCCAAGAGGTGACGGTGCTACTTCAGCTGTTTCTCCCACACTGGTGTCTAGGATTACTAAGGGTGAGAAAGTTGGCCAGACTCTCGTTACAAAGTCTTAAGGATGTACACACACACACACACACGTACACGCGCACACACAAGAACAGATTCACACAAAGGCAGAGGAAGACAGGAGTTTCATCACATCTTCACCTGTTTCTTCCCCAAATTACACACAGCAGCGGCCATTTTCAACATTGAAGGCTTGGCCTCCAAACAACCTTTGAAAAAGGGGTAGGGGTGGGTTTTGGGAGGGGTTACCAGTCAGCTTTATTTGAAATGCATCTGACTCCGCCCCCCAGCACCGTAAAAAAAACCACCTCTTTCCCTCCCCTGTTGGCTGAATATTCATAAGCCATAAAGCCAGGCGGTAGAGACGTAGCAGGCATAATAAAAACGTCAGAGGTATGTAACACTCAGAAAAAGCCACCAGGAGCTTGGGCAAGTCACTCTGAATGTCAAATCCCCACCCAGGGGTGTCTGGCCTGTTAAGTCTATTGTGCTTGACTGACTTTTATGCATCTGACATGAATTGGCCTCTGCTCTTGGTGCGGAAACTTTGTAGGCCGCATTTTCAGGATCAAAGAATCTCTTTTAAGGCGTGAAATCAGATAGGATTGGGTGCACAAAACACGCATTCAGGATATATTCAGTAAAGCTCTACGGGATCGGTTCTTAATGCAAGATAATAGAATGTACAGAGCAAAGGATTTTTAAGGTGCTTACAGCTGGGTGACAGCTACACTTGTGTAATATGAATTATTGAGGTAACTGGTGACACTGTGTTTGTCTCTTGTTGCTATGCAAAGTCATCAGTGCATTGTTTGTTTAAAAAATGACCAATTAGCTACTGTAACCCTCCAGCTACATCATATTTGAGGTTATGCTCCACATACTGAAGCTTGAAAAGACTCATGCATCAAACCCCCCCATTCATCAAACATGCCTTTAATAATAAGTGGAAACTGTTACCAATGTAACTAAGCAGAACCGTGCCTAATGACTTACTGAGTGACTAAGTGTCAGTAGGAATGCTTACAAAGGAAAAATGGTCTACACTCTGCACACACTTGTCCTGGGAGAACTTTAATTATAATGACCTGCCAAACTTTCTGAATGAATGTAATGTATATTAGAACTAACTGAGTCACTGTTGATCATATATCTGCTAAAAGAGTGCACTGGGACTAGGCCTGTAACAATTATTGCATAATTGTTCCAGTATCGCTGTTTCTTTGTTTAACATTAGCTAAGGTCCTATGGGTATGACTGATAGTAGATGTCAGTTGTATGTTCATTTAAGAATCAAATACAATGTTTTATGGTATTAAAGAGACGTGGTTTACTTGTGTTGTTACATCATCTGGGTCACATAACAATTTTATAACGAAAAGATGTATCCTGGGATTTATTCAAAAGTTTAATTTGTCTGAAAAACACATACATAAATATATTATATATATTTTTTAATTGGACTGAAAGAGACAATTATATTGTTGATCGCAATTATTTGGGAGAATTAAATTGTATGTTAAAATGTGGAATTGTTACAGCTCTAACTGTGACCTTTTGATGTAAGACCCTTGGAGTGTCTCCATCTCTGCCTGGGTCACACTGGGACGGGAGATCTTGGAGGCGCCATAAGCGCCCTTTTTATAACATCGGTCTGTTTGCTACATGGATGTATACTAAGAACTGGATACAGCGTTCAAGGCAGAGCCCCGTTCATTCCTATGAGAGTTGCTCAGTGGCGCATGAAGCCATCATGGAGCCAGAAGTGACCCGGGTGATCGGCGCTGCTTCCGCACTGTGCGTCCCGCAGAGCAGCCGCACTACAGACCTCCGTTGTCCGAGCCGGCTACTTCTGGTTTAGCACTCCGCTAACTTGACTAAGGATTAAATGATTTAGTCTTGCAGCTCTTCTAGAGCTCAAAATGTTATGGACCGAATGGATCACATTCTGATAGTGAAACATGTCATTTTACAGGGGTTGTGAAGCACAAAAAAAATCTATCCACTGTGTCTTCTTCCATGTAACACCGGGAACACATCGCAGGCGTGAGCGTCGCGTATAGCAGCGTAGCGCAGCTATTTTTATTTCGGCACCAATCTTTTCCAATCTGTTACTTTGTTTGACCTCTAAGGACTCGCTTATCAACTGCCGCTTCAATTGTACATGAGAAAATGTCCAGACAAGCTGTAGTAAGAGCTCTATTTTAAAAAAGATCTTTCATCCTGGCCCCTTTGGTAGAGCTGAAGATCTTTGCCCAAACGGTCGGGTTCGGTCTTAATTTTCATCATGCATCACCTTCATTGTCAGGTGGTGCGTTTCGATTAGCGTGAAAATGGATGCTGAGGAGGTGAAACGAAGGGTGGCCTCTGGAGGACTTATTTAATTTCTTTGTTCCAACTTCCAAGTGGCCTATAGCCTACGTTAGTCATGAATAAATTATGTATAAATTACTCATTCTTGACAAAAGGCAAAAGAGCTGTGTGCGTGCGCATATTTGAATAATGCCGGGCTGTAAACGGGTTCAGGCTTTTAAAAAGCTGTCAGTCAAAATGTACTTGTCGGGCTCGGGCAGAATTCTGTCGGGCCAAACTTTTAAGGCCCGATTACAGCTCTACCCTTTGGTACATGCACAAAGAAATTAACACATGACATGGAACAAAATAAAGCACTTTCTAGACAAACTCTCAAGGCAGTTCTATGTGTCAGCACTTGCAACATTCTGCCAATTCATCCATACTGCCGCTCAGTGGCCACCCTTCACCACCCTGCCTGCTTCTCAGCCTGCAGCAGATGGACTGTGAGGGGTTAAACCTCCCGAACCTTCCACCCTTCCCACTGTGCTGGCTCCCATCCCGATACCAAATATACACACCGACACACAGTGCAGCTCCCTCTCAGTTTGCCCCAGTGCTTCCAAGTCACAGACTGGGGAGTGAAGTGACACCATGCCACAAAGTGCCATCTTGCACCTTCCCTGGTGCCATGCTGAGCCCCCTGGCAGCTCCAGGCGGGCTTATGTGACCGTGGCCTTATCTCCGGCCTCATTGGTGCCATGCAGAGGGGGCTGGCCCTGGCTTGGCTTTGGCACTGGCCCACTGTTTGTTCAATATAACCTCTCTCTCTCTATTTCTCTCCCTCTCTCTTTCTCTCTCTCTCTCTCTCTCTCTCTCTGGAGGCAATGCTCCAAAAGTGTGTTTGTTGTGGGTTTGTGCGGCTGTGCAGGCAGACGCACACTCAAGAAGACACAAGTAAAACACACACTTGCAGTCTTTCCTCTCCCACCATGGATGAGGGATTCCTAACTGGCAGAACCACTGCTGGGCCCCGAGTTGTGTCCCTGTGCATGTTTGCAGACAGCTGCAGAGAATGTCACTGCCCGAAGGACCGCGCAACACAAAGCTTGATAAACAGAAAAACAGATGAACTGATCAGCTGCGTGGCCGTGCAGACTGCAAGACATTGGTATTAAAACCAACTGGCTCAGGCTACATCCACACTACTACGTTTTTATTTTTAAACAGCGTTTTCAGATCTGCGTCCACACTAGAGTTTTAGCTGACAATGCATATCACATGACCGTTCACACACACTGGGCACGTGTGTGCCAGTGTACACAGGAAGCAGATTGTCTGACGTTACTCTGCGGTTGAAAATCATGGATGTACACCCTGAAAATACAGAAAATAATTTGGAGAAAGAACAACAACCGATAAGACTGACTGACGTGCATCAACCTTTCCAAAAGTCTCCGTCTGTGTCCGTCCAGACTACGATGCAACGCTGGAGTTTTGAAAGCAAAACCAGGGCAGCAGTGTTTCCAAATGTCTCCATTTTAGGGGCTCGGAAACACCGGAGTAGTGTGGATGCGAGGCGTAAAAGTAGAAAAAGATATTAGTTTTTAAACGAAAATGTAGTAGTGTAGATGTAGCCTCAAAATACACACTGCCTCACAGAGCCTTGTTTGAGATCCTGTCCAAGGGAACGCTTGTCTAAGAGTGTAGCTGCCAGGGTGCTGGCAAAAAATTATAATAATGCGTCTTTAGTTGTGAGTAAGCACTATCGTAATGTCATTAGCAAGGACAATTCCTCTTCAACTCAAAAGGAGAGCTCAAAACTAGCACAGAGCACAGAAACCCATTAGGGATTATTCATAGGGAGTGGAGGTTATAGCATCTGTCACTGCTCTACTCCTATGCTCTTTCTCATAACCAGCTCTACATAACACCGCCTAATCTACCTGCTCGGTTTCCATATACAGCTTAAATCACAAATACCCCGCAGCTTCTGATGCTGATACCTAAACAGAGCAAGAGCAAGGTTAAAGGCAATTCCTCATGCAGCTTTTAGCAAAGGTGACGGACACAATGCACAGACCCTAGCTGTTTATAGAGGAGAGAGAATGATTCATGGGCTGTTTTTCTGTGGAGGAAGTCAGTGAAAATCCAGCCTGATTATTAAGTTAGGGGCTGGAGCCTTTCAGGAAAATATGATGGGCGAGGTGTTTGACAGGAGTCTAGAGTTTCACTGATTTTTGTTTTTAATGGGAATGGAGTTTCTTTTAGCGCTTTCAGCTGGTTTGTGTTAGTGCAATGAGAAATTCCTGAGACGGTTTCTGTTTGGACGGGTGGATGATATTAGGAGAGGCCGGAGTGAAGGGGTTAGAGGAAATGTTTCAATCTTAACGGGTGTTTCTGCTAACAGCCGCTAACAGCATGCTGTTCGGACTCATTCTAATCCAAATTTGAAGATAAGCAAAGCACAACAGAGGCAAAAGTTCATTTTGTGTGCCGGCTGTCAATATCAACACAATGATCAGTATGTACTCTTTGGACCATTTTGTCCATAAGTCATTCAGCAGCACCTGGTTTGTAGTCCATTTTGAAAACACAAGTCACATTATTTTCTGACAATGTGACATAACAAAAACTAGGGATCAACCAATACTGGTATTTCAAGGCCGATACCGATTATTAGTAGTTAATGAAACCGATAACAGATATTTGGAACCGATATGTATGAAAATGAAAATGAAAATCTTTAAGTAGAAAATTAAGATTTTGGAATGTTACAACATAAAACTTTGTTTAAAAGCTTTAAAGTGCTCATATTATGCAAATTTTCAGGTTCATAATTGTATTTAGAGGTTATATCAGAATAGGTTTACATGGTTTAATTTTCAAAAAAATTGCCATACTGCACATTGCTGGAGCTCCTCTTTTCACCCTGTGTGTTGAGCTCTCTGTTTTAGCTACAGAGTGAGACATCTCACTTCTGTTCCATCTTTGTTGGGAGTCGCACATGCTCAGTACCTAGGTAAGGACTACTAGCCAGTCAGAAGCAGAGTATGAGGGAGTGCCCTGACAGTACCTAGGTAAGGACTACTAGCCAGTCAGAAGCAGAGTATGAGGGAGTGCCCTGACAGTACCTAGGTAAGGACTACTAGCCAGTCAGAAGCAGAGTATGAGGGCGTGCCCTGACAGTACCTAGGTAAGGACTACTAGCCAGTCAGAAGCAGAGTATAAGGGCGTGTCCTGACAGTAGCTAGGTAAGGACTACTAGCCAGTCAGAAGCAGAGTATGAGGGCGTGCCCTGACAGTACCTAGGTAAGGACTACTAGCCAGTCAGAAGCAGAGTATGAGGGCGTGCCCTGACGGTACCTAGGTAAGGACTACTAGCCAGTCAGAAGCAGAGTATGAGGGCGTGCCCTGACGGTACCTAGGTAAGGACTACTAGCCAGTCAGAAGCAGAGTATGAGGGCGTGCCATGCTAGCAGCTAGGTGAGCATTATAACGTGTGTTCCAAAGTGACCACGTTTGTCTCTGAAGTAAAGGCTGGACTACAATAGAGCTGTTTGGAGCAGTTTGTGAACAGTGTTTTCTGTTGGAGATGGTAAGTCCCTTTGGGGTGGACTTTGGGCTTTTTCACTTTGTAAACCTCTAACGTGCACAAAAAAGATATGTAACACAATAAAGGAAAGGGAAAAAGTAACAAAAAAAGCATAATATGAGTACTTTAAGCAATTATTTAATAAATGAGAAACTTTCAACATAATACCAAGTAACAGAGAGTCAGATAGTGTTCCAATAAAACACAGATACAGATAACCTGCAAACTGCCAATAAACAGCCCTATATTCACTCTATCACTAACAAAAACACCCACCTGGATGCAGCAATAAACCAGTCCTCTATATACTATATTTGTATTCATACATGCTTTCAAAACAAAGTTATACTTTAAAGATATATTCTAACAGTGAAGGTAATGAGGACTAGATTTAATTGGCCCTATCTGCATTCCATTTAAGTGTCACTAATTACAAGCAGCCTTGTTATGGAGAGGGGGGAGGGGGGGAATCCCGAAGTGTCTGTTGGAAACCCATCTGACAGGAGTTAGTTGTATTTTAAGGAAGTAACATCTGCTAGAGAGAAGCTGCCAACCAACAGTGGCCTTTCCTCCTCTCCCTGCCAGGAAGTTATATATATATATATATATATATATTTTTTTTTAGGTTTCCTGTCCAGTGGCGACAACTGTTATCTCTTTGCAGGAGCTAGCTGTCATCCATCTACATTAACAGGCCAGGTCGCAGAGGCCAGGCTCTCTGGAGCGGGACAAGATATGGATGTGATGTCGGAGGCCGGAGAGGAGGCGAGGGTGGTGGGCGTCTGTGGACGGGGGGGGGCTGCCAAGAGATCTGACACCAAGGTCAGGGGTGGCATCTTGAGTTAACTCATCCGAGTGATAGTGATGATGAGAGAGCACAGAGTCCTCTGGAGCTGCCTCTCCACTCCTCTGCTGTTAAAGTGCAGCTAACAGCATTACTTGTGAAATCTATCTTGGATTTCATTTGTTTCCTTATTACTGGAACTACATAATACATGACACGATGTCTGACACCTGATATGTGGACAAGCACTGGGCTATCACAGCTATCTCTTCTTACCTATACACAAACTTGTGTTGCATTGTCTGCTGTGTGATGTTTTGTATTCAGCCCATTATCATGATGAAATAGTTGATGTTGCTTGATGCTGCTAGGTTAAAGATATTCTTAGTCGACCAACACTCAACCGGTTTTGTCGACTAATCGATCAGTTGATTCAACGGGCAGATCTGGGAAAGTGAGTTTTTCCACATAGTCATGCAAACGCACCACTTTAAATCTTGTGTTTGTCAGAGATGTGAGCGTGAGTTTCTTGGAAAATAAAAAACGCATAAAATATGACTAATGGACTTAAGAAATTTGAGTCGACTTAAAGGGGTGATAGAATGATTATATAGGGTATTTTACACTGTTCCTTAAGGTCTCCTAATAGGGTATGTAACATTGGTTGGGCTGAAAATTGCCCAAATGCTATTTTATTAGGCCCTTAACTACCCTGTGAATATGGCTCTATTTGGAACCAGAGCTTTTCTTCCAAATATGGAATGCTCATGAATATTTAGATGAGCTGCGCGCTGATTGGTTTGAGCGAACCACATAGAAACACATTGGAGACGAGACAGCAGGTCTCATATTTCACACACTGCAAAGTTATACATTGCTTGTTGGGCTATTTCGTTATTAAATTCACTTCTGAGACTTTTTTTAAGCGAGAAATCAACTATATAAAGCTCAAATATGGGCTGTTTTACGAAAATGTATGGCTAATTGCAAATTTGGTAAGACGTGTCGGACGTTAGCTAGGAGCTCCACAGTCTGACGAGAAAGCAGCAACCTCCATACCCAGTGAAAGTCACCGTTTCCCGGGTACTGGACTACTGGAATACTCTGTGCTGCCAGCTACCGGCATAACTAGAGTAGCTATATTTACAGTTTGAATTTCGTAACGCCACTTATATAACATCTACCCCAAGGTCTTATAAAGCTAACAATGGTGTCCAATATCAATTTAATGCATTTTTGTGAACATTAGGGGTTTTGTTAGCTGCAGCTGTCCCTTCAATCCTATGTGTACAGATCGCGGCTAGTTAGCTTCATTTTCGGCGTAATTAGAGTATATTTACAGTTTGAATTTCATCACGCCACTTATATAACATCTACCCCAAGGTCTTATAAAGTTAACAAAAGTGTCCAATTTCAATTGAATGCATTTTTGTGAATTTCAGAGGAATTCTCAGAGGAGGCTAGCTAGCTCTCATTGATAGAGCTCCATCCAGCCGCAGGCTCTATCAATGAGACTCATGGACAAGAGGTGTTTATTTCCCCGATCGTTTGTTTAAATAACTCAACACATTAAAATTACACACATTATAAGATTAACTGGAACCTGTGGTAAGAGATTGCTGGCGTAACAAGCTCGCTGACCGCGCTCTCACTCACACACACCGGCCATTTAGCAGGAAGAGGGGAGCTGCAGGCCCTGGAGCTCTGTCAGGGCAGCGGCGTTTGGTAGTCCACTAACCCAAAAAACGGTGACTTTGCGCGGGTATGGAGCACCGTGGGCTGCCAGCCGTGACGGAGCTCCATCTACCTCACAGCAGGCCGGGGTCTGTGAAGAAAGGCAGGCCGGGCGGCGAGGCAGCAACACAGGCAGCACCGGCCGCTGAACTCCGACACACAGTCGGACAAAATTTGCAATTAGCCATCAATTTTCGTAAAACGGCCCATATTTGACCTCTACATAGATGATACCTCACATAAAAAAGTCTCAGAAGTGAATTTAGTGGTAAAATAGTAGATTAACAATGTAATAATTTCTGAGATCTGCGCGACCTATTCAGAAGACTACCTGATCTCAGGTCAGTGGTGTAGCCTATGATAATGTTGGGGCGTGACAAAGATAGAGACTAGAGCCAAATGAGGAGGAGCCGCCGAGTTGACGTCAACTAGGCGGCTCGTTGAGATTTGCCCGTTTTCAGAGGCAGTTTCAAATTGTGAGATTTACAGAGGAAAGAGGTGTCAGTGGGATTTAGAGCTTCTATGTATGTCCTAGTTACCCACCAAACTGTCATTATTCAACTATGACAAGGTAACATCGGTTTTGCATTCTATTACCCCTTTAAGACCAAAACGACCAATTAGTTGACTAATCAACTAAGAGAGGGGGCAGCTCTAGACATGACTGTCTTCAGTATCACTGTAGCATCACATGTCATCTGTCCTTTACTTAATTCCCATGTCTGCCCTGCATTACACAGAACAGCATTCAATTTCATCAAATTCAATTTCACACATGCGCACGCACGCACACGCACGCACACACACACACACACACACACACACACACACACACACACACACACACACACACACACACACACACACACACACACACACACACACTTACTTGCCACCTCCAGCGACGCATTGCGACTGACAGCCTCTCCCAGGTAGTTGCGCGCCACGCACACATAGATGCCCTCATCGGGTTTGCTTCGCCTCCCGTGTACAATTCGCAGGAAGAAGAGGGAGCCGCTGGGCAAGAGCATCCGGTGGGATCGAGGGTCCTCCCGATCCGTCTCGACGCGCTCACCATCTTTGTACCACTCCACCATTGGAGTCGGCCGTCCCTCGGCCTTACAGTTGAGGGTGGCCGGCTCGCCCTTGGACACGATCAGATCAGACGGGTGTTCTACGATGCGGGGCGGCGCATCCTCGAGCCTGGGTCGAGATCCTGGCGAAAAGACAATAACAGACGGAAGAGAAAGAGTTACGACCTAGTGCATCAAGGGGCAGCACGTTTCTGACGCGCTCTTTGTTATGTTGGTGCAAACCTGATTATACAACACCGGTATGAGTGTTAGGTGTCAGCAACAGGACTGAAATTTGGGAAATAATTATAGCTAACTTATCTCCAAACCAGAGCCATTTGGTGTTTTAAAGCTTACACACTAGACAACAGATTAAAAAGGAAGGCACAGCTTATCCAGTCTGTGTGACAACATGATAGTTTAGATTGTTTGCAGATGCCGGATGTAAAGAGGGTGGTTGCACTAGTGTAGGAAGAGTAAGCAGTATAATAAACCTCAGCATACAAGAGGCAAGCGGGCGGCACAACTCTCTCCAAACCTCTCGAGCTTGGCCTGTAAAAGGCTGCAGAAGAAAAAAAAACACATTTTTATCACAGGCAACATGGCTGCGTGACGCAAGCGTGTAATGTAATTACTCAACATTGGAACTATAAATCAAGAGGTTTGAAATGACAAGCTCTAATTTCTGCATCTATCAAACCAAAACCAAATTCTCCAGCAGTGGAGGGGCAGCAGGAGAGAAGTAAACATGGTAGAACAGTGCTAATCATAAGCTTATGGGAAAGTAGGTTGGCTGAACTACTGAAATATTCAGATATCAAAAATGTACAACCAAGTCCAATATATACTTTTTTTTAAAATACCTAAAACATTCAAACTGGTGTTTTCTTTTTAACATAATCATTTGCAAAGCTCTGCGTGCTGCAGGTTTCTGTAAATGACTTATCAACATCAATGTGCTGTGTTTCTTGTCAGTGTTTTCAGACTGTCTGCAGACTCTAGCTTTATTTTTAAAAGTCTGATTGAATGAAATAAATGAAGACCTGAGACAGAAGCAGACGGAGACGTGGCCAAAGTAATTCCCAAAGGTTTTTATTTCAAGCTTTGAAATTGCTTTTTTACCCCTCTATCTTTCCTCTTCCTCCTCCAATTTGACTGACAGCATGTTGGCGGTACAATTATGTATAAAAAATAAAAAGCAATAACCCATACTCAAGCACCGTGAGGCACAAGTGAAATTCCCCCCCTGGAGAGCATATGAAAGAATGACAACAGGAGGTGCGTCTCGCCACTTTCAGAATAACCAGGTTTTGTTCCAGTGATGATTGTTGGAGCATTTATGACTTTGCAACAGGGGGTTGCTATGCTATTTGAAACTAAAACCATTTTTCACGGCCACAGTGTTGCATGCTTTAGCCACTATGGCAGCGTGCTACGTAACTTTGTGTTTTCAGAACATCTGCAGAAGGAGATTGCAGAGCGAAGACAGAAAACATGAATTGCTTTGTTCAGCCTTTAGGAGTTTTGTAGCTCCTGCATCACACAGTATTCGCTGTCGCCTGAGCTGTGTTTCACTCCTATGATGCTGTTCTTGTGGAATAAGTCATTGCTTAGTTAAAGTTTGCTTAGTTAAGTGCTGTACCGCCTGTCATGTGTTGCATCACTCACTACAGAGCTCCAAACTGCCTCTGATAGCAACATCAGAACCCAAACTGTGCGCCGGTAGCTTCATGAAATGCTTTTCCATGGCCGAGCAGCTGCACACAAGCCTCACATCACCATGCACAATGCCAAGCATTGGCTGGAGTGGTGTAAAGCACGCCACAACTGGACTCTGGAGATGGAACCATGTTGTTTGGAGTGATGATACACGCTTCACTATCTGGCGGTCTAATGGACCAATCAGGGTGTGGTGGATGCCAGGAGAACGCTACCTACTGGAATGCATAGCGCCTACTGTAAACTGTAAGTTTGGTGGAGGAAGGATAATGGTCTGGGGGGTTTCTCAGGGTTTGGGCTAGGCACCTTAGTTCCAGTGAAGGCTATAGGATACAAAGACATGTAAGCCAATTGGGTGCTTCCAGCTTTGTGGCAAGAGTTTGGGAAAGGCCCTTTGTGGTCCACAAAGGCATGGTTAGACAAGTTGGGTACGGTGGCACTGGATTGGCCTGCACACAGCACTGACCTCAACCCCACTGAACACCTTTGGGAGGAATTAGAACAGCCATTGCAAGCCAGGCCTTCTCGTCAAACAGCAGTGCCTGACGTCACAACAGCTCTTGTAGTTGCTGAATGGGCACAAATTCCCACAGACACACTCATAAATCTTGTGGAAAGCTTTCCCAAAGGAATGGCAGCTGTTATAGCTGCAAAGGGCCGCGGTCCAACGCCATACTGATGCCAATGGTTCTAGAATGGGATGTCCAACAAGCTCATTTAGGTGTGATGGTCAGGTGGCCATATAGGGTATGTTTATGTAGGAATTTAAGGGTGATTTTTAGTTTTGGTGTAGGGTCTTAGTTTGTGCACAAAGAAGAGTTATACAAAGAAAGAAGATGAAGCCACAACTGATCAGGAAGAGAAAGAGGCGGGAGCCTGTTGCAGTGTGGGTAAATCTCAAACATCCAAGAGCTAATCAAGATAGCAACTTGTTGCCTGTGGTCTTCATTTCGTTTGGAAAGACAGCTGACAATGTGCCTACAGCATACACTGAAAACAGGTCCAACATAAGAAAGAGGGTCGTAATGGTTCTTCCCACAGGTGCGTTAATGAGAAGGAGTTCAAAAGTTCAGACTTTCCTGATAACTCCTGATAAAAAAGCAGTCAAAATTCCTGCCCTCAAAGTGACAAATCCTCTTTGGGAGATTAAGAACTCAGCTAAAGTCTTGTCGCTGATGGGAATATAGAGTACCGTCTGATGGCCCTGCTCTCAATGCAATTACATTCACAAACATGAAGGAAATAGAAAGTTCTAAAAAAGGAGGAAATGGTATTGGAGGCTTTGAAGTTGCTAGTATGAATCAAATAGCAGCTGGTGTGTGAATGAGATCAGATATACATTTTAGACTTCTATTGCATTGCCCTTAATGGAGAGAAAGACATTACTCATGTTCTTTTTTTTTTTTTTGTCTCTTTCGTTTTCAAACTGAATATTTACAGTATTTTAGTTTTTATAGAGTTTTTAGCTTGCATTAGTTGAATGGCAGTTGAGGGTTACATTTTGCATTATTATTCTTATTTGCAGGATTACCAGTTAAAACATTTGACGTGATACATTTATAAAACTAAAAAAAAGGCACTATTTCTTACAAGACAGCCATCATGTGGAATACACAGGTCATTATCTTGCTAACTGCCTCTTGTCCCTCAAGGTCTCTGAGCAGTAGATAGAGACCGTTCATTTTAACCCTTGTGTTGTCTTTGTTTCAACCTTGAAAAAAAACGCTTTTTTTCTGACATTTGTGACGCCTTTTTTCACAAGTTGTTTTTGCTTTTTCCAACGTTTTAAATTTTAAAATTCTTCTTCTACACATTTTCAGCGCTTATTTCTACGTCCAATATTTTCTGATTTAAAACAAAAATTTAAAACGGGCCAATGTGACCCGAGGTCAACACAAGGGTTAATAGCTGTAGGGTGGCACATGCATCTTGGCTGAACGGAGTCTGTCTGGTCGGGAGTTTTTGTGTGTGTATGTGTGTGTTGGGGAGGGAGGAGGGGGGGGGGGGGGGGGCTGTGGTGAGAGCTCAGCGGGACAGAGCCTTTAAGAGCGGACTCATAATTTTTACAGTCCAAGCTGGTTGGAACCAGCCATGTGGAAATGTAAAGCGGAGGCTTTTAAAGAGAAGGAGTGTCTGTGCAGGCCAATCCATGTCGACTGAGCTAAATATCAACAAGAGAACGTCCAAGTGGCAAGCAGTGAACACCAGCTCTTAAAGATGATACGCCTATCATCCGAGGACATTCAGACATGATGAAATGATCTCTCGGCTACTGGCCCCATACTTACTGTACGTGAGTGTGACTGCATCCAAGATGACTTTTTTTTTTTTTTTTTTTTTACAGATAATGAGCCATCTTTGTAATCTACACTGATATCGCTGTAATGATAGTGATCTCTGCACAAGCTAGTGCAGCCACGGGCTGTACATCAGTATGACGGTACAAAGCTTCAGATCTGCTTGTTGATAGAGACTGACTGTGCCGCCACACAACTCGAGGACATTTGAATTCCTAAGCTGCGTGTGCTACAGTGAGCATAGACGGATGTAACAGATAGGGCGAGGCTTGAAAAGATGAATTCAAATTGGGTAAAATGGAGAGTCTGGAGAGTACGACTGGTTGTCTTGAGAAGGGTGTCAAATAGGAAAGTCTGGACCCTCTGAGGGCCTATTAGCTCCTGCCCGTGGTGTACTACAGCAGGATGGCAGCAACTCTCAAAGCTACATGTGAGCTAATGAAACCACAGGGATGCTGTAGGAGTGCTTGACAAGAATGGTGCATGGAGAGAAGAGGAATTATAAATTCCCAGTGTAGTACACTTGAAGGATATATGTGTGATTCCCCTTGTACATCTGATAGCTGTCAGTCATCAGTAGGGAACATGGTTTTATATCTTGCCTTTACTGTCATTTTTACTGACAATGCAAACTGACAGATGGGTGACAAATTCAAAGACAAACCTGCATACATGTGTCTGAAACCATTGGGAGCCTTCCACACAGGCCACAATGGCTCAGCATATCGTTGAATTGATATGAATGATACGCTATAGCGGGCTATAGCGTGTCATGATACCGTGATGCAAAAACCATAACCGTCAAGCCTCATCATCTCCTATTGCTCTAAATGTGTGCATAGTGACAATAAATAGCTTAAAACGGAAACATCAGAGGTCCCTCCTACGTTCTTATCGATGTACCATGGTGATGCTCAAGCTCCTGTGAACCGATCCTAGAGATATATTCTACAAAAGCCATTACAGTTATCAGATCTCAGCCAAGATGAAACACCAATGGCAAACAGCGGGCCCATGCTTCAGTCGGAAATGTGCACAGTATCTATTTAATGCAAAATAATATATACGCTTGAATTTACCTTCTAGCAAAAACATCGACACAAATGCATACAGAGTGAATTTCTGTCAACAACTTCGAAGTCATTTTGGGGAGGAGGAGGAGAGAATAAAGCCTGAGAGGGTGACAGTTAAATAGTGCTTGAGACAAAAGTGCACCGAAAGAAATGAGAAAAATTGCAACACAACAGCCACGGGGAGCACAAACTCCTGCTGCAATGTCCTTTCTATAATGGAGGATGGCAAAGTGCTGAGGCACAACTTTTTCTCATCGAGTACAAGAAGAAGAGTCTCTGCTGATATAAATTAAAAACGGAGGCCCACTGCCAAAGATCTACAGTGGATTCCCCCCACCCTCCCTTGCCAACTCCCCAGCTTTATTTCACCACAAACAAAAGTGGGCTTTCATCCCCAAGCAGATTTACTTCCTCTTAACTCACACACATCGCTCCAGTACTCTTGACTTGACTTGAAATGCTACTAGAATGGGGGGGTGGCCATTTATTTGTATGTGGGGGGCTCAGGCTATTGACACAAAGGAAAGTGACATCAATACTTGTGACTGTGAAGATCAACTTTACAATGTCTGAAAGTCCTGAAATAGAGAAATGTTTAAAAAAAAAAAAACACACACATTCTAATAATACCAACTCACAAGTGCATTAAAAGTTCATTTGACTGCATGACAATGACTTTTTCTGGTATGAAAATAATTCCGCTTAAGTATCCAGAAATAATCCCCTGCTGAGAAGTCACAGGTCAAACGAGTGACTGTCAACTCGTTTTGGAGCGTGTGATTGGTGGTGTGTTCACTGTGCTGCTGTCGAAACAAGGCCTCGACAGTGCAATCACTGGAAAGAAGGAAAACTGAGGCTAAAACAACTAAGGAAAATGTTCCAAGAAAAAGTTGTAAAGTAAGAGAGTGAATGTCATCTCGTGTAGATCTTCTGATTCGGAATATTGAGAGCTGTGAAAAGTTCATTTCAAACATAATTCTACTTGACAAGCTATTCACTTGCCATGACAGGCTGTTAAACCTTTTTCTGCACCTCAACAGATTAGTATGTAAATATGCACTTCCCCCTGCATCCTCCTCCAGACTTGCATTCCACAGACACGTATTCCCAAACACAGATGGTCTGATACTCAGATGATGCTCTGACTCATACAATAAATCCCTGAAGGACGCTGATTTTGTCCGATAAAGAATCAGTTCAATCGTGAGGGCAACAAAAATCCTCACACCTACTTACCAACTGTTTCACTGCAGAAGGTCCAGCATGCCGTGCACCCACGCCCGAGCCAGCCTCCCAGCTCATACTGTAGAAGGTGTACAGTATGTGTCATCACACATATGATCAAAACTATTCTGTTCACTAAACAGGCCTGCAGGGAAAAGGACATCAAACATGGATGGCACTTCAGCCCCATCACGTCTTCCACCCTGACAGGGTGAGAAATTCCTTTCATTCCTGCATGAAGGACTTGAAAATAAATCAGAATACCGCAGTATATCAAAAGCCTGCATTCCTTATCACTCTGGTGGTGACTTGTGGTAAAAAGAAAGATTAAGCCATGCTCTGGCTTAGCAACTAAAATGAAGGCTAAACTGAGATAACCCTCACACTGAACACAAGATAACCACCAGCCCACCCAATTCTACTTAAAAAAAAGACATAACTGTTAATGGTGTTTTTAAAATGAACTTCAAAAGTTTATTAAAGTGTGTTTTATGATGAAAACTACCGTTTCTTTAAAGTGTCCATATTATGAAAAAATCACTTCTTCTGGGATTTGGGGTGTTATTTTGTGTCTCTGGTGCTTCCACACACATACAAACTTTGAAAAAAACCATCCATGCTGTTTAGAGTGAGATACGGTTTCTGAATGTGTCCTGCCTTCAGTCTCCGGGTGAGCTGGTCAAAATCTGCACGGCTTTCTACGTCACTAGCCGAAAACAAGGGGGCTAGGGGGCTAACCGTTAGCATGCTAGCTCATTCTCAATGGTAAAACACTGCTACAACACACACACAAATTAACCCTAATCTACTAAATAAATTGTATAGAACTACTTACATGTCCCTGTTCTGCAGGTATTCCACGCAAAGTTGGAAGTGGGCCCTCATTTAGAAGAAGTCTCCCGGCTAATCCTGGCTTGTACAGGCCAAAGTTGGAGAAACAGCTAGCTAGCTAGCTCATGTAGTCCTTACCTATACTGAGCATGTGTGACTGCCAACAAAGATGGTACAGAAGTGAGAGGTCTCACTCTGTAGCTAAAACAGAGACCTGACACAGGGTGAAAAGAGGAGCTGCAGCAATGTGCAGTACAACAAATATATGGTGTTTTTTGAAAATTAAACCATGTAAACCTATTCTGATACAATCTCAAATTAAAATTATTATTAATAATTAATTATTAGCCTGAAAATGAGCAGAATATGGCCACTTTAAATGGAGTCTGGTGTAGTTTGGTGATGGTGATTTCATGTTAAAACTAAAAGGATCTTACTCTTTAACAGAAAGGTATATCTCTGTAGGGATCCTTTCCATAATGCTGTCAGAAACTCAGAATAATAATCTGAGCCTGTCAGTGGCAAAAACAATACTTTTAGTGGCCGTAAATTGAAGGTGCACAATTGCCCTATTAACGTTGCATTGCAGCTTGTTTCAACGCTGCCAACTGCAGCGGTCTCACTTAATACTGGACCAATTTCAAAGATTGTTGTTCCCATCAGTCACCTAGACACAAAAAACATAGGAAAGGGGCCAGGTTTAAAAAAATAAAATAAAATTGCAGTTACCGTTTAAAGAAGGGACAGAGGAGAGAGGGGAAGGGCATAGAACGACAATAAAAGACAATTCAACAACTTCGCTATTCCCATCTCTCCCTCATCTGCAATTCTTTTTAGCGGGCTGCCTTCCCTCATACAGAATTTGTTGTTTTACAGCTTTGTTGCCGCCTCCTCCTCCTCTTGATTTCCACAAAAGCCACAGGAATTGATTTGCAAATGTGCATTCAAAGTTAAATTGGCAGCAGTGAGGCAGGCTGGAGTGCTTTCTCTGCAGCCTCCTACTCTTTGACCCTGTGGGGACATCAAAATGAGGCACTTGCATGAGAATACAAAGTGCCAGCCATAAAGAGACAACCTCTTTAATTGAGCCTATGTTGATGCTAAGCATCTAAATGGGCAGGGTCATCTTTGCAAAAGGAAATAGGGTGTTTTTATCATGTCTCTCTTGGGGCCATGAACAGATTTATGAGTAGGGGCTTTTTGCTCTTCCTTTAGAAGAGGGGATTGTGGAAATTGGTAGCAAAAAGATCCAAACTCTCAAAGGCAGCTCCAAAAAATGCCCTTTCACTAACAACTCTGTTTCATGCTCCCTCTGAGGACGGCCTCTTGTGCTGGCGAAACAGCTGAAATGAGTTTTGGCTATATATTTGGGCAAGTTGACAAGACAGAAGCAGCTTGCAGTAGATAAAGAGCAAACAGTGGCGTCTTTTCTGGTCCAACAGGAACAGACAGTTGAGCCCAACAGACCATTTTTACACAAAAAGTTTAATCATGGTTAAACGTGGCTGAGAGGCTTGGGAGTTTATTAAGCTTTGATTCAGTTTCCAAACCCAGTAACAACTCTGAGGGGGCAGCAAAGCATCTATTTGGACTGTAAAATGCACTTTCCTTAAGTTTCTGCAGCACATTGGGGTATGAATAATCCAGAATTGGCCTCTGCAAAACATCAAATACCAACATTGATAATGCAGAAGATGGTGCGGCTAAATGATTCTCATCTTAAAAACATTCGGAGAACTTTGAATGCAACTCAGAGAAGAATTTGCAAAAAAAGCAGTCCTGAGGACTTAAAAAATAACCAGTCCATCATCCTTCAAGTTATCACAGATCCTGCCAGGAGTTGTCAGTCTGAGTTCCAGTAGCCCAGCAGTAACAAGCATCGATTTTCACCGCCGAGTCCACCGAGGCTTGTGTTTTTGATAGGGCTTTGAAAGAAGAGCAGAGCAGCAACTGTATGTGGCGACTACACTCCCACTATTCCTTCCATTTTGCTGAAAGTGTTCTATGTGATGAGAGCAAGAAGAGACAAGAGGAACGCAGTGACGGACTGGGATCAAAAAACAGCCCAATCCGGCCATATTTTTGTCAATAACCTAGCTTGGAAATTGGTAACTCTGCCTTCCGAGTGCATCTTTCCACACACTTTACAATCTTGAATATCTGTGGCTGCATTAGGGCTGGGCAATATGGAGAAAATCAAATATCACGATATTTTTTTACCAAATACCTCGATATCAATACCGCAACGATATTGTAGTGTTGACTATTGGTGCTTTCACAAAATATTTACACAATGAGATTTTTGATAAATAATCATCAGTAATGTGGATATAATGTCTAAGTGGGTAAAGGCAAATAATAGAACAGTTACAACAGTCTGGTAAGTTCAGAAAAGTACATCACTTTACTGTAATGCAGCCTTTAAAACCAGGAAAAGACAACACTTACCATATTACGATATCCAAAATCTAAGACGACATCTAGTCTCATATCACGATATCGATATATTGCCCAGCTCTAGGCTGCATGCATAAAATAACTTATCAAAATTAACCAAAGATACATTATCAGTAGTGGCCCATAGGGGGGGCGGCCCTTCTGGCATTTGCCCGAATTCCAGATGGTCAGTCCGTCACTGAGAGGAAGTAATGGAGAAAATACTGGAGCGAGGGAAGTAAGAGTATTGGCTGTAGTGATGGTGCATCCTCGTCAATTCTGCCTGCTAGCAAACAACATGTTACATGTTACATGCCTAAAGGCTGCTGTGTGATGGAATGACTGCCAACAGGGTAAATAACCCATGATTACACACTGAACTGCCTCGCACTATAGTTATATTTAAATCTTAAATCTCAGATTATACTCATATTGCACTATTCCTTCCCTCTCTTATTTTGTTATTGTATATTTATTGTAAATTTGTAAATTCTATTGTATTGTTATACTGTATACTTAGCAGTATTTCTTTATATTTCTTACTGTCCTTTCTGTTTTTATTCTTGATATGTTAAGTGAGCGTTGTACTTTGAGAGCAAAGATTAACCGGAGTCAAATTCCTTGTTTGTTTTATGCCAACCTGGCCAAAAAAGCTGATTCTGATGATGTTTTTATTCAGTAAGCTGCCGAACCCAAAAACTGAGCTTTTAGTGAAGACGTGAGGAATCAGCAGGAAGAATGAGAAGAAGGAATCCTGACGCCAATCTAACGTTAGGCCAAACGTAACGTGTTCAGCAAGCATTTTGTTACCAAGTCAAATATCCAAATGCCAGTTTTAGGCTAACTATGTTTTTGTAAGTAAAGCTAGAGCATTTTGACGGTATGTATCTTGAGTTGTAGCTAGTGGAAAGTGCCTGAGCTTGCTAACACATAGCTAGCATTAGCTTACTAACAGCTAACTTGTCTTTTCTGGTTAGACACAATGGTGCTAAAATACTAATTGACATGCTTAAATCTGATGTTTTGGGCGTGGCTTTCAGAGTATGCCGCGATGTGCTCTGTCTCCGTGCTTGACAAAAGGCAAAACTGAAGAAAAACATTAAAAAGGTGGAAACTAGGGGCTGCACATATATTTTGTTGTTTTTTATCGTCATCGTGATATCAACTGGCGCAATAAAGACATCGTGAAAGGCTGCGACGTATCGCAAAAGACACACTTTTTTTTAGTTAGTTAAAAGAAAATGAGTAGAAAACTGCACTTTAAAATGTAACTGTCATTCTTTTGTTTAGTGCTGCCTTTTGTATTCAATTCAATGTACAATGTGTTCAACAAAAGAAAGTGCAGCAGTCCATTAAGGTTGACCACTGAAGGCCCAGCAGTGGATGTGCCCACTCCCTCATGTCCCTCCAGGACGGACACTCTACGGCTGCGGGTGGCCTAACACAGCTGGGGGGAAATGCCATTGCTTTCCTGTTCCACAGCAAGATAAGCTCCTATTAGATCTGCGCTTACACGCACATACACACACGGGCTGACTGCTATCTGCTCCTATCCGTCTGACCACATACATCACACAAGTCACCCTTGAGGGAGGAAAGGGTCGAGACAGGGACTTCCTGAGTCCAGAGCTCGAAAGCAAAACAATTAAGATACAGCAACAAAACAACAAAAACTCTGGGGGTTGTTTTTAATTTTTTACATTAACTGGGTTGATACCCATGCATGAGTTTACAAAAAGCTGAGAGTGATTTGAAGTTTGAGCTCATTTCCCATTCATTCTAAAGTCAAACTACATGAGAGACCTATCATTTGGGCTTCAGGGTGTAACAGTGAATGACGACGGGGAAGTCTGACATAGAGCCAACTATTCAGCTCACTGACAAGCTGCCCTGTCCTTCTCCTGTTTTAGTTGGATGAATCGGTACAGTGTGCTCGTACTAAATATGACGTTCCATTGATCATTTTCCATGATGATACACTGCTGGCACTGTAAGGAGACTACATTATGATACCGTAATATGAACGAGCCCTGTATCATAGATGGAGCACTCCGAATGTGTAACGGTAGTGGTGAAAGATCCCTTATCTATGAGTGATAACATGACCATGAAAAAGAAAAGTGGATAAATGGACATTAACACATCGTGGAAGAGATTTCAAGGAACATTGGTTCTGGAGTATAACCAAGACATGAAGTGGAGAAAGTGGAGGTGTATGGCTGGCCAATAATTCAACTTGATAATATATCGTCTTTCAAGGGAATCACATTGTCATGAAATAATAGATCCAGATATCGTGATGTACAATTGCGTTTCTAAATTTATAATAAGTGCATACTAACTCAATTTTCTCAGAAACAAGGCCTGTAATAATTATTACATAATCTTTTTTTTTTTTTTTTACACATTTGCGGTTTCTTTGTATAACAGCAATTAATTGCTGACATTAGCTAAGGTCTTAAATCTGTATGACTGGTAATTGTTGATTATGTTTAGATATGCAAAATTGTAATTATAGAAGTGATTATTGGTCAGACTATATATTTTAATTATTATTTTAATTGTTATTTGTTGGCATTTGACCCTAAACACGTTAATATCAACAAAAATAACAAGGGAGGAGGGATACAGTTAGAAAATATGTTTTAATGATAATAAAGAGGCGTGGTTTACTCCATAGGCTGTGTTTTTGTATTATTACATTATCTGGGTCACATGACAGTGATATATAACCAAAAGATGTTTCCTGGAATTCATTCTAAACTTTAATTTCTTTAAAAAAGTAATAAAAAAAATATATATTAAATTTCACTGAAATAGACTATTATATTGTTAATCGTAATTATTTCTGAGACAATTAATTGTACAGCAACATTAGGAATGGTTCCAGCTCTAACTGAAACATTTTGAGGGAATGCCATTTGAAGAATTGCAGATTTGTGTCAACATCACACTATTTGTCAGTATATAGCTGGGAGAAAAATATTATAATATAATAATATCTTTTCTCACTTGAAACGGTTTATCACATTATTGATGATTATTTATCTAAAATGTCATTTTAAAAATATTTTGTCAAAGCGCCAGATATCGAGGTATTTGGTCAAAAATATTGTGATATTTGATTTTTCTCCATTTATCACCCAGTCCTAAGGGGGAAGCTTCAGAAGAGCGAGAGATGGATTTTAACCCAGCTGCCTATCACTTTTCTAAATAGTACATGAATGTTTTTGATTTCTGCAGTGGGTTGCAAATAAGAGGGGGTCAGCCCAATGGTCCCACAGCCCAATGGTCCCACAGCCCTATGGTCCCACAGCCCTATGGTCCCACAGCCCTATGGTCCCACAGCCCTATGGTCCCTCAGCCCTATGGTCCCACAGCCCTATGGTCCCACAGCCCTATGGTCCCACAGCCCTATGGTCCCACGGTCCCACAGCCCTATGGTCCCACAGCCCTATGGTCCCACAGCCCAATGGTCCCTCAGCCCTATGGTCCCACAGCCCTATGGTCCCACAGCCCTATGGTCCCACAGCCCTATGGTCCCACAATTCTAAGATTTTTTTTTTCACTGAAAATTAGGCCCTATGTTCCCACATTTCTAAGATTTTTCTTAAAATTAGTCACTACGTTCCCACACCCCTACATAGAACATAGTGCTGTGGGGACATAGGAACTCTCCCCTTAAGAGATAACAAGCAGAGGCCTCTAATTGCCTTGTCACCCAAGTCACATTTCTTTAAATAAGCATTTCCCTTCAGGACATCTTGCATAACCATCAAACTGCTGCTACAGACAACAAATAGCCAAGGAGACACTGGAGTCACTGTTTGTGTACCAACACTCCCATCACAGAATGACAGGTACCCAGCAACTGTCACTTTTTTTTCAAAAAGAGCTGTCCCTGTCACTTCTAAAGCCAGCCATTAAATAATGGACAGCAGTTGTCAAAATCCCTCTGCCGCAGCATCACCTTGATACACCGGTGCTGAAAATGATCCATTATCAGTTGGCTCTTTCTCACAGCGAGCTTTAAAGTGCCAGACCCTCACGAATATATCCAACTGGCTGACAAAGTCACGGCGGTGACAGCTGCAGCTTTACCCCTGGGCTTTTCCTTTTGACTCTGCGGCAGTGTTGTTGTGCGTCACGTTGCACATTGGAAAAAAAAAAGTCTGTGGACAATAAAGAACTGGATAACCATGAAGATTAGACTGACCGTCTCGCCAGTCATACTTTAAAAACCCAAGTGCTCTTGTTAAACGGGTGATCAGACACTAAAAGACACAAGAGGGACGGATGGTGGTGCTTAAAGCAATGCAAAAACATGGTCAAGACAGAAATAAAACATTATTTACTGACTTTAAAGACATTGAAAATGGTAGTTTGAATGAAAATACCATCATAGCAATACTATATATTTATCAAAATGTATCAGGTCTCTACTGAGGGAATGATAGGGGATTATTGGGCCAGTGCATTATAATGCAGCATTTGATGGGGATACTAAGCATGATGAAATCTTTTGTTTGACAGTATATACTTGGTGTTTTCCATCATACCGTTTGGAGTCTTCAAGGACAGAAAGTGCAGTTTAGAATTCTCTCTCCCTGCCAGTGTGCACTGTGCTTAAAAATCAAATACATTGTGTTTTTTTTACCCAGACATTTCAAAATAATACATTTTAAACCTGTAACTGCAATACGGTGAAACCGTGATGTGTTTGATGAAGGTTATCATACCGTCAGAAACTCATACCGGCCCATGCCTAGTCGGAAACATCCAGATCTATAAACAATCTGACGGAAAACAGTAACTGTGAAATATCAAATCTACTATTTGCTACATTGTAGGGGAAGGGGAGGGGTTTAAGAACACACCAGATGGGCCGTTTCAGTGACGCGTCCACCGCCACACAACTAGGGTTGGGCATCGAGAACCGATTCCTACTTGGAATCGTTTCAAAAGTTACTATTCGGAATAGTTTCTTTATTGGAATCGTTTGGAGGATTTGGTTTCAAATCTGATCATGGGTTCCAAATTTAACATGCGCAATTTTTGCTTTCCGTAGCGGCCAGGTGCTTGTTGTGTTGCAGCCTTGGAGCACAGTAAGCAGCGCTCTAGTGTGGCTTTATTTTACGTTGAAAAAGCCCAGTAAAATTGCAACCCACCATTGAATCAAAATAAAGCTTTCCTCTTATTTGTGAAATACAGTGGGGCAAAAAAGTATTTAGTCAGCCACCAATTGTGCAAGTTCTCCCACTTAAAAAGATGAGAGAGGCCTGTAATTTTCATCATAGGTACACTTCAACTATGAGAGACAAAATGAGAAAAAAAATCCAGAAAATCACATTGTAGGATTTTTAATGAATTTATTGGTAAATTCCTCTGTAAAATAAGTATTTGGTCACCTACAAACAAGCAAGATTTCTGGCTCTCACAGACCTGCAACTTCTTCTTTAAGAGGCTCCTCTGTCCTCCACTCGTTACCTGTATTAAAGGCACCTGTTTGAACTTATCAGTATAAAAGACACCTGTCCACAACCTCAAACAGTCACACTCCAAACTCCACTATGGCCAAGACCAAAGAGCTGTCAAAGGACACCAGAAACAAAATGGTAGACCTGCACCAGGCTGGGAAGACTGAATCTGCAATATGTAAGCAGCTTGGTGTGAAGAAATCAACTGTGGGAGCAATTATAAGAAAATGGAAGACATACAAGACCACTGATAATCTCCCTCGATCCGGGGCTCCATGCAAGATTTCACCCCGTGGGGTCAAAATGATCACAAGAACGGTGAGCAAAAATCCCAGAACCACACGAGGGGACCTAGTGAATGACCTGCAAAGAGCTGGGACCAAAGTAACAAAGGCTACCATCAGTAACACACTACACCGCCAGGGACTCAAATCCTGCAGTGCCAGACGTGTCCCCCTGCTTAAGCCAGTACATGTCCAGGCCCGTCTGAGGTTTGCTAGAGAGCATTTGGATGATCCAGAAGAGGATTGGGAGAATGTCATATGGTCAGATGAAACCAAAATAGAACTTTTTGGTAAAAACTCAACTCGTCGTGTTTGGAGGAGAAAGAATGCTGAGTTTATCCAAAGAACACCATACCTACTGTGAAGCATGGGGGTGGAAACATCATGCTTTGGGGCTGTTTTTCTGTAAAAGGACCAGGACGACTGATCCGTGTAAAGGAAAGAATGAATGGGGCCATGTATCGTGAGATTTTGAGTGAAAACCTCCTTCCATCAGCAAGGGCATTGAAGATAAAACGTGGTTGGGTCTTTCAGCATGACAATGGTCCCAAACACACCGCCCGGGCAACGAAGGAGTGGCTTCATAAGAAGCATTTCAAGGTCCTGGAGTGGCCTAGCCAGTCTCCAGATCTCAACCCCATAGAAAATCTTTGGAGGGAGTTGAAAGTCCATGTTGCCCAGCGACAGCCCCAAAACATCACTGCTCTAGAGGAGATCTGCATGGAGGAATGGGCCAAAATACCAGCAACAGTGTGTGAAAACCTTGTGAAGACTTACAGAAAACGTTTGACCTCTGTCGTTGCCAACAAAAGGTATATAACAAAGTATTGAGATGAACTTTTGTTATTGACCAAATACTTATTTTCCACCATAATTTACCAATAAATTCATTAAAAATCCTACAATGTGATTTTCTGGATTTTTTTTTCTCATTTTGTCTCTCATAGTTGAAGTGTACCGATGATGAAAATTACAGGCCTCTCTCATCTTTTTAAGTGGGAGAACTTGCACAATTGGTGGCTGACAAAATACTTTTTTGCCCCACTGTAAGCATGTGACCCGTTTCAACTCCACCC
Organism: Zingel zingel; assembly: GCA_023566125.1. Taxonomy (NCBI): domain Eukaryota; kingdom Metazoa; phylum Chordata; class Actinopteri; order Perciformes; family Percidae; genus Zingel; species Zingel zingel. The sequence continues at coordinate 30,862,639 of CM042328.1, read as the reverse complement.
CTCAAAGAATTGGAATCCAGAATCGATAAGAACCGGAATCAAAAATCGCACAACCCTGCGGAAAATCGCCGGATTGCCTTTTTTTGTTGTTGGTCTGAACACAAGCCTTAGAATAGAATAGAATACCTTTTATTGCCACTATACACATGTACAATGACATTAAAAGCAACTCCTTTTCCAGTGCCAACATGTACGTAAAATAAATATAACAACATGGAATAAAATAAGTAGTGCAAAAAAAAGGGGGATAAGGTGCACAGTTCTGAGACGCTATATACATATATAAAAAAATATATATATGAGTTTTATATGCAGTGTGGGTTATTGCACACAATATGCAACACAACGAAAACCTCGACAGGGCAAACGCCGTCCTGTGCTCCATGACTGACACGTCATCACAGGCGGATTGGTTCACCTCGCTCCATGTCTATTTCAGTATTTGACCAGCAATCGGGAGGTCAGCCCTCCTAAAACCACTGGAACTAATGCTGGGGGCCATCCATCTGTCTACAGCCTGAGGTGGGGGAGCTCAGGCGGTATTGTGTTGGGGCCCCTCAGGCGGTCTGAGGAGAGGGAGTAGCTGACTTGTCCTGTCAGCACCCGCTGCTAAAAAAAGAGTTCCTGTTCAGTGTATTCCCTTTCCTTTTGGATGCCCGATGGAGAAGTCTCTGGTGCCCCCGTCGTGTGTTTATTTTAGCCCTCTGTGGTGGGAATGTGCAGGGTAGAAAGATTAAGATTAAGCATCACCATTAAGAGAGTGAGTGCAAGAGAAAGTGACAGGGCATGTCTTCATGTTTCATTCACTACAGTCGAATGCAGAAATAGCTTGTTAATAAAGCGTCCATATCTGGGACTACAGTCTGGTTTTCTATTATCATGGGTATACATAATAAGTGGCTGCTCTGTGACAAGAGTACCGAAATGCAGCTCAACCCAAGCCTTTTGACGACTTGGTTCCAAATTTAGCAAACCAGGAGCTGTGCATTTAAACAAAAAAGAAGCCGGAAATAGGCAACTTCAAGCTTCAAACGTCAATTTCAGCGCCTTATTAGCGCTGCTGATTCTGTGATGACAGGAAGAGGATGTTTAGTTGCTCGTTCTCTGCCTTTTGAGTGCTATTTTTCAGCGAGCGTAAATGAGGAATGACTCGTACCTCGCTGGTTTTCAAGGAGCTCGTTTGTCACGTATCATATCAGAGCTTGCTGAGCTATCGACAGCCTAATTGATCTGTAGAGAACAGATGGGCAGGCAGGTGGGGGGGAGGAGGAAGGTACACTGAGTGTGTGAGTGTTAGTTCTCAAAACTGACTACAAAGCTTTCTCTGTCTCCTTTTTTTTTGTCTCTGCAGAAAACAGCAGACATGTTGTCAATATCCCAATAGCAGAAACCGGAGCGGCTACATGTCGCCTTGCTGCGCTGCTGACTCATCCACAGTTCAAACTGTCACAAGTCAACAATGCAGTGATGATAACAAGACTGAGACTGAAGTGCCACTAACAATGGCATACACACTCCAAAAAATAACTCATTGGATGAACTCAATTAAGTTGTAGGCAGGATTTCAAACCAATAAATATATGTAGCCCCATCTCAAACTAAGTACACCCATTCAACAGAATGTAAATCAGTTAGCCTAACTCGTCTGTTGCTTGCAAGCGTAAGCTGTGCTTTTAAACTTCTGATCTGTGTTAACCCTTTGATAGAGCTGCAAAGATGAATCGAGTAGTCGTCTATTACATCAATCTCCAACTATTTTGATAATCGATTAATCGTTTGATTTGTTTTTTATTTTTTTTAAAAGTCAAACTTCTCTGATGTCAGCTTGTTAAATGTGAATATTGTTCTAGTTTCTTCTCTCCTCTGGGACAGTGAACTGAATATCTTTGAGTTGGGGACAAAACAAGACATTTGAGGACGTCTTCTTGGGACTTTTTGGGAAACACTGATCCCCGTTTTTCACCGTTTTCTCTAGGCGTCGACCGATACTGGTTTTTCAGGGCCGATACAGATTATTAGTAGTTCCTGAAACCGATAACCGATATTTAATACCAATTTGCATTTACAGTCAAAATTTAAATCTTTTAGTCAAAATTAACATTTTGGAAGTTGGTTTGAATGCTTTAAGCAATTATTTAATAAAACCAAAAGTGTAAACCTAATACACAGTTAAAAAAAAAAATAAAAAAAAAAATAGCCTCCTGAAGTTTGAACGTGCTATCTATCAGATTGTCTGCAGGTGTTGCAGAGCCGTAGCAGAGCCAAAGTAGCACACTTTATAGTTTATTAACTTTATTGGTTATGAGTAAAATAAAACACCCATAGAGATAATCTGCTAATTGCCAAATATGGGCCCCGATAACCGGCCAGGCCAATAATTGGTCCATCCCTAATTTTCTGACATTATACAACGATATGCAATAACAACTAATTGATTATTCGGTAAAATAATTGACAGATTGAAAATGAAATTGTTAGTTGCAGCTCCTAAATGTGGATAATTCATTATGGGCTTCCAACTGGTGACCTGAGCAGTAAGATCAAATGTTCAATATGTAATTAAAAAAAGAAAAAACTGGATGTGGATCACAGATACTGATACTGAGGATGTTCTCACCTTATATCTAGCCATGCAGATAGTTTTGGTTTAATACGTCCAGGTTTTGACTCATCGTTTAAGGAATATTTCAAGTAAAAATTCCAAACATTTCCAGATTCCATCCTTTCAAAAGTGAAGATTTTTGACAGTAAACTTTGACTTTTGGACTGCTGGTCAGAGTTTTTTTTTTTTTTCAAAGCACTTTGAAGACGGCCCCCTTTGGAAATTATAATGGACATCTGTCTTCACTTCTTTGTGGCACTTCATAGACAAAACAATGAATCGGTTAATTCTTGAAAATAAAAGACAAATAATCCTTATTATTATTATTATTATTATTATTATTATTATTATTATATCCTTATAGCCCATATTCACCAGACCTGGCTGGCTGGTAATTCCATTCCCCTCCACTGTACTGGGCTTCAGGCACAATTGGTAAACCCTTGGCAAACAAAACACAACTATCTTCATGGCGAGATACCAACACACGATAGAGAGAACAGCTGTTGAATTTTCTTTGTGATTTGGGTGAACTGGACCTTTAACTAGTTGGTAGCTAGCTGGTTTTAATTTATTTTTATATTTTTTGTGGGCATTTTAGGCCTTTATCTGACAGGACAGCTGAAGACATGAAAGGGGAGAGGGGGGGGGGGGAGGGGGGATGCCAAAGGGCCGCAGGTTGGAGTCAGACCTGAAACCTGCTGCGTCGAGGAGTAAACCTCTACATACTGTATGGACGCCCGCTCTACCAGCTGAGCTATTCTCTTTTAGAATAATGTTGATATTAGGGTGTTTCCTGACTCAGAATGGACCTTTGGAGTGGGTGACTAAGCAGTAAGCATGATCGCTCTGCATACAGTAAAGGCAGTGAGTCTGTGTTACATATTTGACAGAAATCTATCTGCATTCTCCTGTTATTTCTGACAATTTGATAAGCAAAAAAAATGTCTATTATGCTTGAGTAAATGAAACCTTTATCTGCTTAAAAGCCCTTAAAATCACCGGGAGAGTCCAGCACAGCCAGCCTCTGGACGGTAACACTGAGATAAGTGCTGCTATTCAAGTTTATGTTCTGCTTTTTCAACTGTTGTTTGGTAAATAGCTATTAAACACAGCCAGAGAGGATTTGAAGTGCTATTTTTCTGTCATTTCTTGTCATTTTGGCATCTTTGGGGCTGGCTAAACCCAGATTCGGGGGAGCCAAAAACTCTATGCAAGAAAAACCCCTGGATATGTGTATCCCATGTTTAAAGAGACCAAACTGTTACTGGAATGTCACAGAATGAATCCAAGAAACAGCTATAGTCCTGCCAAACTGTCCTTGACCAATCCATTAAAAGCCCTCCCAGCCTCCTCCACTGTAAGTCACTGTGGATGACAGCGGCCCTTAAATGCCTCAAATGAAAACGCACAACTGCCAGTAACCGAAGAAAGGACTTTGAACAATGAGACGTCTTGTTAATTGTGCTATTTCAGCCACACTGCACCCCAGCACACTTCCCTCCCCAGAGGAAATGGAGTTGTACGCTTTAGACTGTAATTGCAGTGTGGGTATCAAGGTTTGGCGCGGGGCTATTTGTTCTGGTTCCTGGTCTGTTTGAGGACACGGTCGTGAGACAACAAGACAGCTGTCTTCAAGTCCTCCCTCCCAATCACTTCAGTGGCAGCATGGCAAACACCCGGCCTGTTGCTGGTCTTTACGGAGAGCTGACACAAGGGTTGGCGCCCCTGCAAAGAGGTTTTTAAGCCAGCCCCCAAAGGAAAATAACCCGCACCAAAATGATAAGAGTTGAGAATTAAAAACAGCAATTCAAATCCTCTGGAAATGTCTTCAAGAGCAAGTTACCAAACAACCGTTGAACAAGCAGAACATAAAATGAATATAAGTGCTAATCTTATAAGAGTCAGGCTGTACTGGACTCTCTTCAATATTAATATTATTATACAGTTTTTTGTTCATCCAATTGTCAGAAATAACAGGTCACTGCATGGATTTCGGTCAAATAAGGTAAGACAGACTAATTTACTGTGCAAGTACCGGTCATGCTTACTGCCCCCCAAAAGAAAAGGCCCATGCTGAGCCAGGAGACGGCGTGTTGACTGACGGTGACAGAGATGACTGACAATAACAGTGCAGACTCCAGTGTCATCTTACTGGCCAAACAGTCTAAAGACCACACCCCTGAAATGTGACTCCGGGCTCCACATGAATAGGGGGCTCCTTCAGATATGAAATGGGCAGCCAGGATGATTTTGAAGTTCCTATTATCATATTGTATTATAAAGCTCGTTTTTATCTCCCCAACATATCCGTGCTGGTACCGATCTGAAGCTTCCTCTCCTTCTGATCTAAGTCGCTCTGATGTCAGAATGTGACACAAATGCTTATTCAAAAGTAAACTGCAACGAATATCAAACGTCCCGTGGCTAAAAAAAGAAACAGCACAGGCCTCCTGTTAACAGTCAGTGTGTGTTTTTACTAAAGTGAAAAATAAGAAGCATTAATGCAGCCTTTGTAGTCCCAGAGGAGCATCTGGAGTCACTGAAGGAGCACTCTCACAGATGCTGAGTTCATATGCTCTGGGTTCATAGCCAATGTTTACAGCCTTGTAAGAGAGAGCCTCGGCAGTATAGGTCCAGGCCCAAAGACACCACACTGTCACAAACTACAACATCCCCACTTGCGTCACGAAAAGAGAATGCTTTTTGTACATCACCGTTGGGGTGTTTCTGTGCAGAGCACAAAGTGAAGGTATGTTGACATAGAGCATGGAAGCCTCCTGGTAGCAGTTCATCAGTGACACAGTATGTGATTGATGGTGATCTGTGGATCCAGCTTCCAGTCTCAATAAGCAGGTTTTCATCCTAACCCAGAGCATGACTCACTCTACCAGTCCTACTCTATGTGATGGGGGTGCTTTCTTCCCATAGGTTAGTGTCAGAATAACTCAAAATTAAAGGCAACGTATGCACATCTTTGAATATATAGTATATATTAAAAAAGCCATATAACAACAAGGCCAGTGTTCTGCTTTGGACATGTGTATCTAGGCATTTAGTGGAGGCTAAACCCAAGGAAACTGAGCTTTATCCACCATCACTGCATGTGTTCTCTGTGTGCTCAATGCAACTATGGAACCCCAAAATCTACACAATACAACACAAGAGTGCGATCAGATGGAAACAGATGAACAATTTAACATTTAACATGCAGCAACTGGTAAAGACTATGCAACGCCGATTAGGCCTACAGTAAAAGAAATCCATACATTTGTTTCAACACTGTCCACAGGGGGGAATCAAGCTGCCAACCTTGCCATGCTCACTTACACTGACAGTAGACTGCACCGGTAAATGGAAACTGTCTGTATCATGCGGTTTCTGTTTAACAATTGCATTGTGTCTTCTCCTAATGGGCCTGATAACTGAGATAAATGAGCAGGCTGGAATCATAGCAAAGTCAGATTTCTGTGGGGAGCAGATGCTGGTGTGAATCCATGGTCCCTTGGGCAGGACACACAGTATTTAAGCTGCATATGGGCTACTCTTGTGGCTGCTGGTTTAAGTGGCCTTTTAATGACATCATCCATGATTACTCACTATATGCACACATCCTGGCATATATAGGGTTCCTACATGGAAAGGAACACATGTAGGCCTAATAATAACTGCATGAGTAAAATTACAAATGAAATTGAAATATCTTCTCATTGTTATGTGGGACCCCCTTTAAAGCCCGGGGGGGGGGGGGGGGGGTGGAGTGTGTGTGAGACCTAGTTGGGTCCTGATATGGAGCATATATCAGCTTCCATCTGTGCAAACATAACCCCAAAACAACTAGACCAAACATGCCAATTTAAACTTACCATATGCCAAAGTTCTGAGTGCAAATAAAACCAGTAGGGGAACCAACGTCTGGCTGTACTCCATTATACACTCAGATGGTTCATAGGTAGATAAGCTCGGTCACAGTTAGTGAGACAGGCTGTCCAGCAGCAGGGATATATATCCAAACAGACCAGTCTATGGGATGGAAACAGCGGCAAACCCCACAGGCAGCATCTCAGCCGCTGTAGACTGAAATAAGAAGCTCAATCATCAAACATGGTAACTTTTTCGACCACTCCAAAAAGGCTGTGTCTAAACCCGGCGAGTGGTCCGTGAAAAAGCAAGCCGCAGGTGATGAGAGGAGAGGCGGCCGTGAGTGGCAGGCAGCTCCCCTCGGTCAGTCAGTCCCGTTCTCTCCCGTTTTCACATGAATATCACAGGGGAGAAACACTCATAACGGCTTCCCCTGAGAGGGAATTAGTCCCAAAGTGCATGAAGTCATCGCCCCGAGAAGAAAAACTCCACTTTGTTAGACACAGAGGTCCATTTCTTCTTTCTGTAGCTACTGTCTCTGTTCCTCCGCTCTGCTCCGCTACTAGGACTGAGTTACTACAGCCTCATCACTAAACAACACGGTCCCGGAGCCAAATACACATTTGTGTAAAGACACCGATGCTAGGATAGATCATTTCTGGTCCCGCTTTCAAAATAAAACTAGGATTTAACAACGTGTTGCAACGCTTATGAATGATTTTTCCATCAACGTAAGTAGGCCACATAAACACAATCTATTGCAAAAAAAACCCCAAAAAACAATAATTTGTGTAATTTCCCAGACAGTCACCATGCCAGTAGTAGGTTATTTGTTATTGGAATGTTATGTTCAATGTGTTAAACATGGATTCTTGCACTATAGATATCCTTTCCTAATCCTACACCTTCTTTTTTTGCCTTCCAATTCCCCATAGGTCCAGGTTATATGCCTATCTTCTTTTTTTTGTAGGCTAAATATTTTATATTACGTATATGATACATTTACAGACAAAGGCAGTCATTGATATTGCTAAATCAATGTATTGTGGTAATACGGTTATTTATATTGTAGGAACGATTTTTTTTTATCTTAATTAGTAGACTTTAGTGATTCTGTGGTCCTACTCAATGCGCATTCGATATTGTTTTAATTGTGACAAATGTTATGTCGTCTGCTGTGCTATTAGGTTAAAGGCACACTCTCTAAGCTTCCGGTTTGCTCTTGGTTAACTTTGTCTGACTTCACCATCCCACACACCACTCTCTTAAAGGGCCAGCGCTCTCCATCTAAACTGCTCCAATCTTAAAGACGATTCTTGACTTTGTAACGTAAACACGTTAACAACAATTAAAACTCAAAATAAGATGTATTATATTAATTAAATGTAGCCTACAGATGAGTGCGAATCAAATGCTGTAGCACTGTGTCTTTTAGTTAACAAAGTCATTATGTTTCAGTTGGAGCACAACCACAAAGGCTACTTCTATACAGTATACAGTATATGTTGCTGTATTGTTTTCTTTATTTTTTTTATTTCAAATTGACCACATGTTTACAGCCCTCTTATGGCTTAATGGGGTTGTGACATTTCATAATGTCCACGTCTCTTACATTTAAATGCTGCAAATGTTTTCCACCTTTAGGAGGAGACATCTAACAGAGACACAGATGACAAGACAAAATATTTACCAAAGCACCATTTTGTATCTTTGTATCTTTGAATCATTTGGAGTTTGAATTTTAATATTTTCATTTCTTTCACAATACAATGAACATATATTCCTATTTAGGTTTTCTAGAAAATGTAAAAGTCATCTTGGGCCCTTTATGATTCTACTTAGATACATCTATTTAGAAACCACCTTATTTAATTGAAGTCGCACTATTCAATGCAGTGCAAATGTCGACATTTATCTCATAGCTGTTATCTAGCCACATATGCATAAATAATGTTGGTAGTAGTGTGAAACCAAATGCAAATGTGTCTTACATGTGAAAGACCTTTGATCCGGCAGACTGTGGTGCCATGTATACAAATCAGCCCGTGGAAATGACTCAGGCACTAAGAGATGCAAACAAACCCCACACCACTGCAAAATGTCAGTATCCATCTGAGCCCGGGCTTTGCCTGCACTTGATGGAAAGAGAAAAGCAATATTACGTGTGCCAGGAGATATGGCAAACTGCAGCCAATGAGACTTGACATACCACGGGCCACAGTTCTGCAATGAAGCAATAAGCAATGATTGGGTAGAGCTGGATAAATATTAGAGGTCAGCCAGACCTAGTAAACACACAGCTCTTGACATTTAGAGAAATGCATTGTATGGTGGTCTGTTGTGCATCAAGTAGCGCATACTAACATGAAATTGTACATATTCTGTCACACACGGCTCCTGACATTGGGTGAAAAAGAAACAATTCCACATCAGTATAAAGTCACAGAGCCTGTTGTAGAGGGCTGAGAAGAAATCCTCTCTTTTTTGGGTTGCACTGAGAACCCAGCAGTGCTTAAACACCCCAGATATTTCTTTCATGTTTTATGCATGTACATGTTTAATTTAATTGCAGAAACTGATTAATTGAGCATCGCTCTGTGATTGAATAAAACATGATGAGGCCCTCCACTAAATGCATTTCCGCTCGCATGTGACTGATGCTGCTACCATGGTGTCTTCGTCAAACATTTGGCGTGGCTGTCAGAGGAATCAAGCACTCCATGAATTTAGACTAATTATCCACATTAGCCACTGAATTACAACGGCAGCCCATCAGAGGGGTTGGTGCTGCACTGCACACTCGCAGCTGAGCCATAGATCATAGAATTATGCCCTCTCTCCCCACACACACACACACACACACACACACACACACACACACACACACACACACACACACACACACACACACACACACACACACACACACACACACACACACAAAAGACTTGGGTTTTTTGCCATTCATTTGAATGTATTGTAAAGGCCTCCAGAGTCAGCTTTTGGGAAACATTTCCTGGCAGCACTGTGAAAAGACAACCTCTATGATCTATAGAGTCTAATTCTAATTCTAAAACAAAAACTTCTTTCTGTTCTTTGCGTAATGCACTGGGGAACTGGGCTTCTGTGGATAAATAAACTAATGACTTTAAGAGAATTCCAACTATGATATACTGTATATGCCTGCCATCTGGATTAATTATTTGTTTTGGAGCATGCTGCCACTACAAGCAACGGCCTTATTCCACACTCTTTAGAGTTGATTTAATGCTTTCATCAAAAAGAAAGCGCAATATCAACCGTCCACTTTTTCCTCAGAAATCACATTCAATTGCCAAGGAGAGCACAACTGTGATTACTTATTACACACATCTCACATTGCGTGTCAGCTCCAAACTCAATTACAGTAAAGAAAAGTGAGTGATTGTAAAAGTGTTATTAATTTAAGATGAGTCCGTCCTAAGTTTGGATAACTGCATAGTGACTGTCGTTGTTTACCTCTTATCAATCACATTTATTTCAAGTGTAAAACCACCACTAAACATGTTCTCAGCGCACTTTACAATTAAAAGGAACACAGAAATAACAGAACAGCATTAAAGCAGTAATAATAAACAATAAAAAACCAGCAACATAAGAGACTGAGTGAAAAGCTTTGTTGATGAAGGACGTGGAGAGGAGGGGGTGTTATGGTTGGCTGTAGTATAATCTCACATTGCCAGACCTTCCTCCACAGCGCTGTGGAGGAAGGTCTGGCTAGTCCACATAGCATTCCTGGATGGGAGAAAAATGTGCTCTGGTTTATTGGCATTTCTTTAAACCAATCACAATCGTCTTGGGCGGGACTAAGCTCCGGACGGAGCCATGGTGCCTCTGCTAAATAGTCTCAGGAAGGAACTTGTTTTGGTGGAACATGTGTACGTTCAAAAGTTGTTTTAGTCGTGCAACAGAAAACTCAGATTAGACAGATAGTCTAGCTAGCTGTCTGGATTTACCCTGCAGAGATCTGAGGAGCAGTTAACCATAGTCCTCACAAATCCACCGGAGGTTAGAAATGTAACACAAAGAAAGAGGAAGGGGACGGACATCTGGCCGAAAAGAAAAGGAATTTCCGTCGACAACAGATCCCAGAAGTAGAACGTCGTGGATATAGACTAGCTGTAGTAGCTGAGTAGAGGTGGGTTTTCAATCTAGATATAAAATGATCCACATACAGAAGCCACACTATTGCTCTATCATGTTAACAAAAAGTCATCAGCAGGTGCTTCAAGTAGCTCTGAAAAAAAGACTGACAACATGCGCACATCAAACCTGTGCCTCAGCAATATTTGCTGTGGAATTTATTTCAATAATTTGCTGCCCAGGGGTTAAAACAAATATTCTAGGATCCAGCACAAGTACTAAAGGCTCCATTTCTATGTGTTTTGAACACATTTTTGGTAACAAATTTCATAAACTGTGCCTCAAGGTAGTGCCTGAGGTAGAAACCCTAGGCACATTAACATTACATTCTTAAACATGATGAATAGCAAAAGCGTCTACAATATGGTCTTTATAGAATGTAGAATTGGCTGAAATGAGCAATGTTGGGTGGCAAATGATAGAGCTAAAGACCCTCGACATAAATCAGCAAATCCATAATGTAAAGTCCATGGTGTACAGAGGGAATGTGGATACTTCATGGGCCAAATCTCGCCATAAAATAGCCTCAAATTTCAAAATACAACAGTCGTCTTGTCCAGTGGAGGAAGGCGAACAAGCGTCTTTTGTCCTTAGAACACCATAATAAATTATAAACTGTTCTGCCCACAACAAAATGGCCAACATCCTTTACCAGAAACACTTCCTTCCTGGGTTTAAATCATTCTTAACATGTAAGAACAACAGCGATGGCAGCTCAGATATTGTTGGGTGTATTCAAAAGGTAATTTTGCATGCTTACAATTAGAGCTGATTAAGTTGGGGAGAGGGGGCACTGATATGTGTGCCCACGGCTGTTGATGTCAAAGATTAGCTTAAAGTAAATCCCATTTGTTAAATGTGCACTATACAGTACAAATGTGCAAACGCTCCAAATATTGCTTTCTACTTTCACCAACCTTGAACTCTGATTTACACCCCCGACACCGCTTTTTCAACAGTGATATACATCTTTATGGTGCCGTTACAATCCGCGCATGGCTGACCATGGTGGAACGTTTGTTATAGCCACTTCAACCCTATGGCCAAAAAGCTTGAGGCGGAAAATAACAGTGTATTACAGTAAGATAGCATCAACAGCATGCTGTGCAGTGAGCACCCTGTACACTTCGAGAGTCCCATGCAGAGTAATGCACAAGTCCTTATATCTGATGATGCAGCAGAGCATGGATAATAACTCATCGGGACTATTGCTTGTAATTTTGGTAGGTTGAAAAACATAAGGACTGTTCCCTAGGAATGCCATTAAATGCGTATCACCTGTATCCATCGCCAGGCATTTTAACCTTTTGAACCCCCCCCCCCAGCACCCATCATTAATGAGACCCCTTTTATGTCTGCACCATAGTTGGTAATGGGGGGGACTGGCCCTTTAAGAGGTTTCCTCTATTATAGATTAATTGATTAAGAATGTGGCACTCCGAGATGACAATATATCTCTTTATTGATCTGCCTTTCAATGAGATTGTGCTGTTACCCAACCTCCCTGAGGGACGGAGAGAGGAAAATAGAGGAATAAAATTAAAATTAGAAGGTAAAGCTGGGCTATTTAGGGAGCAACTCATTTCCTGTTCCTCTTGCTAGCTTCTCTCAGCTTGGATGCAGTCCAGTGGTATGAGTGCAAAGAAACGATGAGCGATCCAATGGCTGGAGTTCTCTTTCACATACAGCACGTCATCTCATTTCTCCCTCTTTACTTCACTCTCTCCCCTCTGGCCTCATTATAGAAGAAGCCACCTCTCTGGCTCCCCCTTCTTCACAGAGACCTCTCTGTCTTTACTGTTTCTCCATAATGAGGGGCCCCCTGTTCATTTTGGGGTTCTGGAGTCTGGAGTCCCCCCCCCCTCTCTCTCTCTCTCTTCTCTACTAATCTAAGAATTGATGTGAGTGTATGAAGTCAGAGAGGGCTGGGGCCTCCCCGTCTGTTTGCCACCACACATCAGGATGAGAAGGGCAGATATTGGAGTGTCAAAGGCGACATTAAAGGACAAATCAAAATAAACCTAGGGGTCAATAACACATGGTTACACAATGGTTTTAGCCTAAACCGCTAATTAGCTTATAACGCTAGTCGTCGGGGCACTGGTAAAGTAAAAAGAAATCTCTATTTCTATACCACTAACAAGGCTCAAAATAGCACCACACTTCCACAGTAGCATAATGAGGGTCCCTACATGTAAACCCAAGCATTGAGAACTTTGTAAGTGTACAGACAGTTTATTAAAAAGATAGATTATAAAGACAGTAGCGTTCACGTATATAGGCAGGCGCCATCTTGGGAAAACAGTCACGACCAGTCAAAGGACGAACGCCGTGTAACCAGTAACCAGTAACATAGCTCAAGCACGGCGTTCGTCCATTCAACTGGTTTCATATACTCGTTGTATGTTGTAATGAGTGGGAATTACATCTTGGCATCTCTCTCTGAAGACAGCTGTTGAGAGGGTTGCCAACAGCGGAAATCCAAAGGGGGACTGAATGAGATGATGAAAATGGTTCTTTCAAAATGTCTAACCCCAATTCAGCATTTTATGACTTGGCGTGTCAAGATGATGAGGACATGAAGGAATTCTGAATGGGTTGTCTTTGATACCGAGCCAGAGGAGCAGGAGTGCACCTTGGAATACATTACGGCAATTTTGTCACCCGTGTTCACTCGGGTTTATGTCTCGTAACACAGATGGCATGCACTTTACATCTAATGTGCTTCTCCTTTCCTGACCAGCGGTGCTCTGAGGGTTGACACGCTGCCATCACAGACCAACCAGCTCCCATCAGGAGAGAACTCCTTCCTCTAAAACAGAGATCTTCAACAGGGGGTCCGGGAACCCTTGGGGGTTCCTCAGTTACTGCAGGGGGGGCCACAAAATTATGGTTTATTTTTTAACATGAATCAGACATGTTATTAGCAAATAAAAGTCCGACCATTTGTGAAAGTGTGTAAGATAGACTTACTGGCCTATAGGTAAGGTAGTCACTAAGGTAGTCATCCACATATACAGTTCATCCTAAGGGTTTACTGTGCCACATGCATGTTTAACATTAAAATATGATTTATAAAATCATGGCAACAATTATTATTTAATAGCTTAGTATTGTATGCACAAAAAGCTAAGTATAAAGGCTTTAGGCCACCCTACACGTTATTGTAGACCCAGTTTAATATGCAACTTCATTTTATACAATATATGTAGTAGAGGGTCCCTGATCCGTCTCTCTCAGTTAAGGGGTCCTTGGCTTAAAAAACGTTGAAGACCCCCGCCCTAAAAGTGTTAACACCCTCCTTTGCTTTATGAGATCTTTACTGGACCTAATGAAGCAAAAGACACTCTACCATTTTCTAAATGATGTATCTCATCTCCTTTATTTTGTCCTCATTACAGAAACAACAGCATTGTTTGCTACACTTGCAACAACCTATCTCCCAAAATTGTTTTACATTTTTTAATTCAGTGGCCATTGATTGTGTAATCACCATCACAAACTTGCAACCAAACAGAAGAGAGCCGTGAAGGTTTGTGCATTGATAGTAATACCGGCCCTGCAACACATTACACTTTTGTAAAAGATATAGTTGAGTTTTTGCTGAGACTGTGACTCTTTGGTCATTTTTACTGTAAAGCTACAGTTTGCAGTTCCATTGCTTTAAACTGTTGGTCACCTTAACAACATTTAGAAAATAACTAAATCTGGACAAAATTGTCTCCATCTCTCTGGACAACATCATATTCACAAAGGTAATAGTTCTTGCATGGCTGTTGTATGGGATTGCATGACTTTAAGTCCGCCCCATGTGGTCTTTGGCAGAAGATGTGCATCTTCTTCAAAACAGCCCTTCTCCTCAGGCTCCGAGTGGTGTCAGGACAGAGGGTCAGAGAACACAAGCAGCTGCTACACCGTGCTGTAATTTAGCCTCCTGTGCTTCCCCACCCCACAGAGCTCCCATCCTCAGAGATGAAATGACTCTTCCAATTCTCTCAGTCTGCTCTGGGAGGAGGGGTGGTGGCAGCAATTACCGGGCCCTCTCCCTCCAACACACATGCACGCATGCACGCACGCACACACACACGCACGCACGCACACACACACGCACGCACGCAAGCACGCACACACGCACGCACGCAAGCACGCACACTGACAAAGCTGCCGGAGAGCCAGAACAAAATTGTCTCTGCTCCAATCCTGCTCTCACCTGGCATTAACTGGCAGCCCTGGCCTTTCACACAAGCTATTATGTCGTGTGACAGGAGTCATTCAAGCCTAGCAGTTAGTTGCCCTGTCTGAGATGCCTTATTTTCAGTAAGAATAAATGGAATGCCACTGGCAGGAGGGAAAGAAAAGGCATTGATCAGGTAACATGCATATGTCAAAGGCATTGTAATTATGTGATTGTATATGCTGCAAGTTTATTCACCTAAAACAGGGGTCTTCAACGTTTTTTAAGCCAAGGACCCTTTAACTGAAAGAAATATGGAGCAGGGACCCCTTACTACATACATATATTGTATAAAATGAAGTTGCATATTTGCATTTGTTGGCGTGCTTTTATAAATCATGTTTTAATGTTAAACATACATGTGGAACAGTGAACCCTTAGGATGAACTGTATCTGTGGATGGCTACCTTAGTGACTACCTTACCTATAGGCCAGTAGGCAGTGGGCATTTATATTTGCTAATAATATGGATTTATGTTAAGACTTTTACATTTTTTAAAAGACTTAAAAAAACAATAATTTGGTGGCCCCCCTGCATTGATTCTGAGGACCCCCTAGGGGTCCAGGACCCCCTGTTGAAGATCCCTGACCTAAAGCCTTTTTTTCTGCTGTTTTTTGAAAGATTGTCATGCAAAACCTGTTTTCCTATCAAAGGATGTGCAGCAGGCTTTCTCAGGAAGAGATGGGAATGCCACATGGAATAAAAAAAATGAAAATAGCATCTCTGAGATGGAAATCTAAGGGGGAGATTGCATCCCGACCTAATTCTCCATTTCATACCCCGGTTTCATCATATCCACTTCCAGGGAGCAATTATCACACAGACATACACGGATCAGATCATGTCATGTTTTCCACATTGATCGTGAAGACAAAATGCCAGAAGCTTTTGTCTCCTGCATTGAATTTGACCCCATCTCATCGGACTCCTGCTGCGAGATAAGCTAATATTCTGTTATTACTTTAGCTGTGTTTGATGCAAAATAGCCCATTATATTTCCAGGACAGAGCTGTTGTGTCTGGCAAATTGGAAAGGGAAAGTAATTACACTATGCATGTACACAGCCAGCTCATTTGTAGAGTTGAAAATGGATCTAATAAAGCAAAATAACACTCACAGCAGAGATGTTGTCATTTTAATGGCAGATGGCAGTGAATAGTGGGACTGAGCATACCATTTGGAAGTCATTTGTTAAAAGCATCGACCTTTACATAGAACCAGCCACACCTTAGAGGAATAAAGAGGAGTGGAATTCAAAAAAGCATATCTGGTCTTTACTTTTGTTTGTTTTTTATACTACATTTCTGAAAGCCAAAGACTTGTAATGCTGTCATGTATTGCTTTAATGTGACTTTAAACGAAACCTTTGATTGTTTGTTAGAATTTCGTGGGAATATATTTTGCCTTTTGTTTTCAGGACATAGTTATGTGCTCGTGCCGTTATCAAAGGTTGTATGTAAGGCTGTTGCTCTTAATTAAGTCAGCTTTTATATTTCCATTTATGTAGAAAATAATGCCCTGATTGGCCCTGATTGTCTTATTCCAATCCAACCCCATGGCTGTATTCTCTCCGGTTTTATCTTTAAACGTAAATAAAAAAAATGGGTTACAGTTTACTTGAAGGTATCTACATAAGAGTGACATGACTGTGTCATGTCACTCTTATGTAGATACCTTCAAGTAAAGTGTTACCAAAAAATGTTCAAGAAGTAGAGAGAAGATAGGATCTCTGTGTTCTGATTCTAATTTAACATGGATAGATCAGAGATCTTCAACAGGGGGTCCGGGACCCCTAGATGGTCCTCTGAGTTACTGCAGGGAGGGCCACCAAATTATTGTTATTTTTTAACATGAATCAGACATATTATTAGCAAATAAAAATCTGACTATTTGTGAAAGTGTGTAAGCTAGACTTACTGGCCTATATTGTCTTAACATGAATCCAACATATTTTTAGCAAATATAAGTCTGCACATTTACAAAACAAAAAACATTGATGATAGGCTGACTGGCCTATACATAAGGTAGTCACTAAGGTAGCCATCCACAGATACAGTTCATCCTAAGGGTTCACTGTTCCACATGTATGTTTAACATTAAAATATGATTTATAAAAGCATGCGAACAATTATTATTTTAATAGCTTAGTATTCTATTGACTAAAAAGGTATTTATGAAGGCTTTAGGCTGCTCTAGATGTTATTTTAGGCCCAGATAATTATGCAACTACATTAAATACAATATATGTAGTCGGGGTCCCTGCTCCGTCTCTCTCAGTTAAGGGGTCCCTGGCTTAAAGAACTTCTATGTTCCCTGGGATAGATCTATAGATACAAGTCTTTTGCTGAAGTCTTCTCCGTCACCTCCTCCATCTGGGAGTCCAGCTCAACTTCTCTTTCCATCAATAACAGGTGTCCTTTCTAACTAGCTAACTAACTAACTTTTGACACTTCAAATGTTCTATATTTTAACTGAAGCTACACATACAACATACGTATTTATTTATTTTTATTACGGGGTAAAGTAATGAGCTGCCAGAACTTTTTCTGATATTTTACAGATATAATGAATATAATAATGATATTATACAGAGCAGATACAGACACACACAGCAGCAGCATTACCATAGTGCTGGCCACCACAGAGTGGCAGAACGTCTGCAACGTCTTGTTTCCTCTGCAGGATGCAGAGCCGGCTCTGGCCCTTCTGGTAGAGGGCCCCTGTGTTCCCAGCCCCCTCTAGCCTGTCGGCCAGGTGCACTCCGAGGTACTTATAGGACTAAACCACCTCGACACCCGTGGTAAACGCAGCGCTAAGAAATGCAGATGCATCTCAGCCTTCAACACAGCCTGACAGGACTGAATCTCAACCCAGCCGACAGAACTACAATCAGAGTGACACTACTCAGCTAACAGCTCAACGGACAGGCTTTGGCTGCTGCAGGAAGACGGATATCTATCATTGTCTGTTCCCAACATCATATACTGTGTGTGTGACCTGGCTCTCTCATCCCTCTCTCAAATGCCTGCAACCTAATATCAAATCTGAAATTGTTGAAACCGATAAGCATCTGTGTGCATGTATGCATGTTATATTAAGTGGCTTGGGGTTAAAGGGGTGCTGTGGTTTAAAAAAAAAAAAGTGAATAAAACCATTGACAGATATATACACTGGCAACTGAAAGGAGAACACTCAGTGTAGTATGCTTTTGTTGGGTCTGGTTGGCTATGTTTGTCACCTATTTGTAACATGAGCGTTTCACCTCAAGAAGCAGGGAAATCATTCTTATATAGTAACGTGATGCTTGGATAAAATACGTTTTAATTTGGTTATTTTGTGAAGACATTGGAGCTGTTGTTTGAGCCCATTTGGAGCCTGATCGTTCACATAAACCTGACTTATAGTAGAGGAGGTCTGTACCTTCAGCGTACAAAAAAAACAATATGTTTCTCATGGTCTGGCATAGAAATGTGCACTGAAAAATGTGAGCAATCCATTACGGGTAAATTGGATAGTTTGTTGTGCTTCGATTTGTTTCTGTCTCTGCTAATTTGCATTACGTTCTCTTCCCACTGTATGAAGTACAACCAAACAGTAGGAAGCCACACTGTAATGAAGACCGACAGTTCTATTACCTAATTAGCTGAAATCAAACTGGTGAAACCTTGAGCTTTGTGCACTTTCACGCAACAAATCCATAAAATGTGTTGAAAACTTCCCACTGTGATTCCTGACCAGTCCTGTAGAAGCTGCTCTGCAGCTCCAGTGTGAATAAGCCCTAAAGGTCCTTGAAGGAACTTTCTCGTTTTACACGGAGTTCAGTTCCATGCCTCTCGGCGCTCTCCTTCATACACTCCATCACTCTCCTGTTTGCTGAGTGAATTTACACAGTCCAGTGAAAAGTGGCACTGGCTTTCCTCCTCGACCCTCGCCGTAGGCTGTCAGGGTTAAGCCTCACTACACCACAAGGGGAAAATGTGAGATGAAGGGTGAGAGCCAAGTCCAAACACTCGCAGAGGTCGGGGAGAGGGGCGTGACACATTCCACAAGGCTTAGTTACCTCTGAGAAAGAGAGAGAGAGAGAGAGAGATACCTGCGGCCGGAGGGACAGTGATCACTGTCAGCACTGAGTTCTCCTACAGCCTTGGTAAACAACAGAGAATCAAGACAACATGTATCAAGCGGGAACAATTTGGATCTGTAGCAGGGGAGGTTGATCTGAAACTTGACGTGCTTATTGATATTTTAATCTTCCTTTTCCTTTAAGGCAGGGGTCTTCAACGTTTTTTAAGCCAAGGACCCCTTAACTGAGAAAGAGACGGCTTAGGGACCCCCTACTACATATATTCTATAAAATTAAGTTGCATATTAAAATGGGCCTATAATAACGTGTAGGGCAGCCTAAAGCCTTTATACATACCGGTTTAGTACATAGAATACTAAGCTATTAAAATGTTGACATGATTTTATATATCAGGTTTAAATCCTTATGTTTTCCTTGGGTCAAATTTGACCCGTGTGAAGATTTTCGTGCTTATTGATTCCGTATTTGTTTCAATCTTCCTTTCGGAACACTGGATAAAGCCAGGTTCAAAGTTCTTGTTTCATTTTGTTGACATATTAGAGTCAAAGGTTTTTAATTTTACAGTGTGCACATATCACTTTTTATCCTTCCATAAATCAGAAAATACTGTAAACAGCCATAAAAACAAATCAATTTTCGCCACGTTTGGAGGTATAAAATGTTACATAAGTCAGGCTATGAATGATATCTGAACAAAGCCCTCTGTAAAAAGCTTCAGAATGTAGATAGGAATGAAAGTTTTCCGAAATTCTAATGTTTAAATATGCAAATGAGGCATCATCTAATAACTTGTTGGTGAATTTAGGAGAAATTGACAGGCGCAAATAGATCAAATATACACCTAAATATGGATTTGGGATGTTTTTTAGTCTAAGAAGATGTTATGAAAGTAAAATAGCCCAAAAACCTAAAAATAAAAAAAATGCCTATAGTGTCTCCTCTTTTAATATAAAATCATAATGAATAAGGTCAGGATCATTGAATATGTGGGATATTTTACTCCTAAGAAGACATCTTTTTATGTGATTTGTTATTGTGATGTGGTTGGTGTGAAAATGGAAGTTCTGTGAGCATCACAAAGGCACAAAGACACAAAGACACAAAGGTACAGCCATTCAGCCATCTCTCACTCACACACACACACACACACACACACACACACACACACACACACACACACACACACACACACACACACACACACACACACACACACACACATACTCTCTTATCCCTTTCATCACTGCTTCACTTTAGCCTCGTCCCTCTCCATCAGCAATCCTGTTTTCCCCCACCATTGTCAGAGATGGCTTTATCCCAGTCAATGCAAGGACATTGCTTGTCTGTAGGCTAGGCAGCACTGCTCTGAAAGAAAGCCCTTGGCAGATGATTCTACCTCCTGGCAGGGTAGAAATCAAAATCCCTTGTTCGCTAAAAATTATTGCTGGATTACCTTTGTCTCCCAGCAGCAGTGCTGTCTGAGCTAAATCTAGCAAACCTGGATTTATGACCTGCCTGAGTGGCGCAGAAAGCGCAAGAGAGACTACACATGTATTTGTGTTTGCTCTTTTCATTATATATGTCCATCTAAGAGTGTGCATTCTAGCCCACCCCCTCTCTCTCCGTCCCATGTCTCATCATCATCTCTTCCTGCCTTTGTCTCCCACGCTCCCCTAATGATGACAGGAATGGCCTGGCTCCCAGAGAGCCAGGTTTCCACTTTAATGTCTCCTTGCCTTTCTCCCTTGCTCTCGGCTCAGGTTTCTCCCCACCCCTGCCCTCTGATTTACAACGGGGAAGAGAGACAGAGCTGGAAGCAGGGGAAAGGGGGGGATTCATTGTTCTCTTTCTCTCTCCACTGTCTCTCTTTATTTATGACATCTCCAGCCTGACCGGGGGACATGGCATGACCCCAGGGAGAACGTGCAGCGTGCAATGCACTGGTGACAGGGACTCCCGAGGCAGACCTAGCCAAGTGTTATGGCTCTCTGGCTGATCACAAGACAATGCCCCCCCCCCTGCCCATCACTGTGAGGGAGTCAGCTGGGTTGAAGTTTGGGTGAATGAGAGCTATCACAGGATCGCACGCAAGGTTGAACCAGGAGGGTGAATAATGGTTATATTTGGGAGTGTGGGGGGGGGGGGAGGTTTAACGCATTAAGTGTAACAATGAGTGTTGCCGGCGCCGTCGTCTGACATCGTCCCTCGGGGAGGTGTCACATGTTTTGTATTGTTGTCCAATGTTGTTGATGGAAAACAGAAACCCTAACGCTTCTGTAATCTAAACGGGACAATGTGAAGGACAGAGAAGGGATCACTCTGACATTTTCTTTATACCATCTGTCCTTCACGGCTCCATTTGACTGTTTTAAAAACTATGCTTGGACTAAGCATGCAGTAATGACTTATGTGTCTGTCCCATCAATAGACAAAACTGAAAAAACTCAACCTTCTAACATTTTGACGGATGTTATCTTCCTATTTCTACCTATTTGTATATTACAAATACCATATTGACGAATGATTTTGACAATTGTATTTCTACAAGTATTTTTACAAAGCTGGAGTTGACAAAAGTTAATCTCAATAAAGAGATATCTGCATGTGAATGCAGAATCTGTACGCAAAGGGACAAGATTTTGGAAGCGTTCTGGTTTCAGTTTGTAGTCCATTTGTAGTCCAATCGACCAATCATGTTTGAGCATCCTTTGGTTGTATGCAGGTAAACATTCCATGTGAAGACATAAAGTGGTCAACGCATTGTCCGAAAAACCTCCAACTCCATTCTCAAGTCAACAATGTCAACGATGACCGGTGCACAGAAGAGGAAGCCTTGGCTGGATATCTGCTGGCTACAGCGGAACCCCTGAATTATTGGCTGTTACCCTTAGAGGCTAAACCTTGGTCCGACCGATAGCCGATGAGTTCAGAGAGGGACTAAGGGTCTAGCAGCTCTGTGAGGCTGTACTAGGCCGTGATTTGAGCTAAATGCTAATATCAGCATGCTAACATGCTTACAATGACAATGCAAACATGCCGATGTTAGCAGCTATAATGTTTACCAGACAGTTTAGTGTCTTAGCATGCTAACATTGGCTAATTACCACTTCACACAAAGCACAGCAGAGGCTGCTGTCCGTTTTGTAAGTTTTTCATCATAAATCAAAGTAGGCCTATTGGACAAAAATAAAATGTTGACATGATGATGGCTAGATGAAACGTCAGAGGATCATCAAATTATTACTGATTTATTCTGATGAGGTCATGCATGTGTGTACTAAATGTCATGACAATCCATTTAGTAGCCTAACTGTTGAGACATTTCACTCAAACCACAATTGTGAACCTCGTGTTGGCACTACAGGAAAAGTCAGGGATCACCAAAGTCATTAGGATCAGTGTTGGGAGTAACGGCGTTTAAGTATAACAGCGTTACTAATGGCGTTATTTTTTCAGTAACGGAGTAATCTAATTAATTACTTTTCCCATCGTTGCAACGCCGTTATCGTTACTGAGAATGTAAAGTGGCGCGTTACTACAGTTTGGTTGAATAACCGCGAGGTGTCAGGCTTTGGCTACACATCAGCTGCCTGGAGAGAAAGAGGTGTGGGGGGGGGATGGGGATGATGACACCGTTGCAAATGCGATGATGATTGGCTGGGTGGGCGGATGCCCTGCTCACGCTGTCTCACTGCACGCTCTGACTACCACTAAACACAAGACAGCGACAATGGCGACGAGCCAGGGAAATTCAAAGGTAGCGTTCTCGAACTGGAAGTACCGGCACTACTTCTCGCTCACTGAAATTAAAGGCAAGAATGGTGATATGTAACATGCACGCTATACCGGGGAAAAAAAGACTTTATCCATGTCTGCCTCAAGCAACTCAAATCTTATGGAGCACCTCACACGGAGCCACGCTGGTAAAACCAACAAGCAACGCTCGATTTGTCTGTGTATAGTGTTTTTATTCTTCAATCAGTTAATATAAACATCTTTGACGTTAAAGATGTTATAGAACGTAATAGCGTTATAGAACAAAAAATAACGTCACAGTTACTTTGCTGAGTAACTAATTACTTTTACAATGTGGTAACTGAGTTACTAACTCAACTACTTTTTGGGAGAAGTAATTTGTAACTGTAACTAATTACGTTTTTAAAGTAAGATGACCAACACTGATTAGGATACATCATATGTGGACCATGAATTTCATGGCAATCCATCCAGTAGTTGTGAGATATTTTAGTCTGGACCAAAGCAGTGGACTGACCGACAGACTAACATTGTCATCTCTATATCCCTAGTCTTGCATTGCCAGACCTTCCCCCACAGCGCTGTGGAGGAGGATCTGGTTAGTCCACACAGCATTCCGGGATGGGAGAAAAACGTGCTCTGGTTTATTGGCATTTCTTTAAACCAATCACAATCACCTTGGGAGGTTCTAAGCGCCACACGGAACGTGTGTAGGTTCAAAGGTTGTTTTAGTCGCGCAACAGAAAACTCAGATTGGACAGATAGTCTAGCTAGCTGTCTGGATTTACCCTGCAGAGATCTGAGGAGCAGTTAACCATAGTCCTCACAAATCCACTGGAATTTAAAATGCCAACACAAAGAAAGCAGAAGGTAACGGACATCCGGCAAAAAGAGGGACATCCACCGGAATTTCCGGCGGCATCAGAGCAATACCGGAAGTGGAACGTCGTGGATATAGACTTCTATATCCCTGATGCTAGTAAGGCCAAAAACACTTGTCATGAACAACTGCCTTTGACTGGTATGCCTGTAGCTCTGACTCAGCAACTCATGTCAAGACATGAGCCTACAAAGCGCTAATGCAGGTAATGACCTATTTGCAGTTGTTAAACAATTGCAATAGGTTGTCAGAGCACGAACACCTGTTTGACTTGAGTTTTAGAGCAGATGGACAGGCCAAAGACCAAAGGCCTGAGTCTGTCAGGAAGTAGTTTGTAGAGGTGAACGATTTGTTGTGCACAGCATTGGATGTAGCTGAGAATAGCATCCTCAATAAATGCTGATATGAATCAACCTCACAGCTGTTCAGGCAACTGTTGTCGCACATTAATTACACTCCATTACCTCTTCCTGAGTCCCGTGGCTATGGTCATGACTTCAGTCTGTGTTCCAGAGGGCAGACAGGGTTCATCACAGCAGCTGACAGACATTTTGCTACGATATCCATATGCATATTTTTAAAGCTTAAATTCAATTTTATAGTTTGAAACATGATTTGGTCACCATTTAATGTAAAAACATTTTCTGTGCTCTAAACCAATGGGTGTAAGGAGGGCTTTCTG
Organism: Zingel zingel; assembly: GCA_023566125.1. Taxonomy (NCBI): domain Eukaryota; kingdom Metazoa; phylum Chordata; class Actinopteri; order Perciformes; family Percidae; genus Zingel; species Zingel zingel. Next base: position 30,838,357 of record CM042328.1, on the reverse strand, counting down.
TATAAAGGGCATGCACCATCGGTACATTTAGTTCCTTATTGAGTCTGGTTAACATTTATGAGGCAGAACGCATGCTGAGTTAGAAAATCTCCATGGTGGATCCCATAAATTGGACTTCCAAGGGAGTGGAAACTACTGCGCATATCATTCAGAAAACAAAATGAATGCAGATAAGGATAGATATACACAGAGATAAAAAAAAAAAAAAATGCTTAGGACCTTCTAATTAAATCTTCCCTCATTCTGATGCATACCCTCAAACTGCTTCATAATCAGGATGTTTTTCATGACAGTGATTAACAAGATCAGCTCAAGACAGAAAATAATGTAAGTTCATCAGTACTTATCAGGAGCTCCATATATTTCATCTTCACCAATAAAATTATACATACTGTGAGCTTCAATCAACAAGTTACTTAGTTATATTTATATTATATATATATTATATATATATATATATATATATATATATATATATATATATATATATATATATATATATATATATATTATATTATATTATAGCGGGGGGAGATATACTTTTTATATTTGTTTAATATCTTATTTATACTTGTTATACTTATTTATCTTTTGTGAGTTGATGAGGGCACAATGCTGCTTTCGATAAAAAAAACCGCTAGGGACCTTTTTTGATTTACTTATTTTAACGAATGTGATTTTAAAATGTAGCAAAGTACAATACTTGAAACAGTACATATTAAAGTAAAACTAAAAACTCCAGATTATTAAAACAAAAAAAACTACTCAATTACAGTAATGTGAGTAAATGTAATTTTTTGCTTTCCACCTCTGCACGTAAGTACTGTTTGTTAGGCACTAATGGAAGGAAAAGATGGCCTCGGTGCCCTGCCGGCGGGTAAGGTCAGTGTCAACAACAGCATTTACATCTGCAGACAAATGGATGCATAAAAAGGCTAAATGGAAGAGGTAAACATGGACAAGCATGAAGCCAAAGTAAGAAGAGGTTTTAAATGCCAGCGTGCATCAAGTGCAATCTCCATCCTTATCGTTTCCACATCCCACTGTGGCAGGATGGAATATAAATGGCAGGCAGGGCCAACTGCAAACAAGCCATGAGAGAGCATCATAGTTGCACTGAGGCCATGTTGTGTGGGCGCAGAGAAGTGCAAATGAACATTCAATGTCTGTTAGCTTCACTGGATAGTCTCTGCTGAGAAGAGATGCATCCTGAGAGCTGTTTATTTCACTCTAGCACTGAAAAGGAACGGCGTAGTGGGAGTTTAAAATGCTGACCTGGTTTGGGTTGATCAGAAAGTATTCCACTTTACTTTTTTGCTATACAAATCTCCAAGAAGCCGGCTGTATTTGTCTTCTGTATCCTGCTTCCAGAATATTTTCTTTAAAACGTCTTTCATACACAAGGTTACAGACCCAGAAAGATGCTAGAATGAATAGCTGTGGATGCGGGAAAGGGGGCCATAGAAAATGCCTTTCTACATGGCCCAGAATTTTGTGCTACGCCCCTGCTTACATCCAGTGACTACACTCATGTGCACTGTGAAATGTGATATTAAAGTCACTTGTTTAACAGGTCTGCTGACTAGACAAGGGGGGGGGGGGGGAGTGGTTGAATGTTCTCTAAAAAGTGTGAAGCAAATGGGTGCCCTGGGATTTGCAGAATGAAGGACTCTGACATTCAGCTGGCTGATCTCTTTGACCTTGTGTCGTCGTTCATGCTGAAGCCTCAAGTCCACTTAGACAGTGAAGTACACAGCACCAGCTGCCCGTCACTTTCCATTTCATACTCGCGCTAAGGCTGCCCATTCACACCAGTAGCATTGAAGAACAGTGTGAAACATCCAAAACATTTACATTGTACTACTACATGTGTGAAAGAGAAACTTGAGAAACAATGTCCACACCTGTTTCTCTGGACACTGTCTGGAGTTCATATGAGGAAAAGTAAAAGGGCTTTAGCGTCAGACAAACAAAACCCACGCTCACAGCTGCAAGTAACCATGAAACCACTATCAGAGATATTCTTTTAACCCTCCTATTGTCCTCGATTTTCCAAAAAGTTTCCATATCGAAAATATTTGGGTTTCTTTCAAACAAATTGTCAAAAGAAATAATGTGGATGTGGACGTGGAACACTCTTCACAAGTAAAATAAATGATCAGTTCACTACTTTCATTGAATTTGGGTGTTTTATTCAATTTTAGAGCATTTGAAAAAAAATGTATAGAAGAAAGTTAATAAAAGGTCAAAAAAGAAAGAAAAAAATCGACAAAGACATCGGAAAAAGTGACAAAAACGTCGGGAATAAGAGAACCAAAACATTGAAAAAAAGTTAAAATTTTGAACTAAAATTTGCATGGTCGACGGGAAGACAACACAAGGGTTAAACACACACAGGCAGAGTTGCAGTCCACCTAAACCAAGACCAAGTCATCACCAAGACCAGACCAGTGTGTGTCCCACACTGCATGCCACGAAATAATGAGGAAAATGCTAACCATAGGCACTCTCCAATCTCATTGGTCATTGATCTGAAAGATTCACATTCCCATGAAAAAACATCCACAGAAAACAAATGAAGGTTCTTCTTCATTCAACTCTTCCATTGCCATGAGTGTATTGTGAGAAATGCCTTGATAAAATAATCAAAATGCAGTTCTGGTCTTGATCGGTCTTAAAAATAAAATCCAGGGTCCTCGTAAGAGCCGAGACCGAGTAAAAATGCGGTCAAAAAGTTAAAAAAGTAACTTTTTGACCGATCTCGAGTACTACAACACAAGACTTTCCTTTTCTTTCTTTTTGTTGTTGTTGCAATTTTCCAATCATTTCTTCACACAGCAGTAATGTCAAGTGAAACCTCGTCTTGATCCTGCATCGTCAACAAACTTTTTCTGTCATAGTGTATCAAAGATTCTGAGCTGTTCATATCCATATCATCACTGCTAATATTGTGTATGTGTTTAATAGTTTTGAGACACATTAACAGCCTCACACATAACTAACTCCAGGGTGACTCGTGATGCAAGCAAACAGCCAGTCAAAGCTCCCACTGCTAATGGCAGGCATCATTAGATTTGTGGAACATCATCAGTTTCTGTCTTTTTTTTTTCATCAGAAATGACCCACGATATTGTGATAGTCAGCTCTCAAGCCAGAGAAAACATCCCAGCTATGAAATTGGCCAATTATCTGCCAGTGTTTTCTTTCTGGACAGGCGAAGCAGGCCGCGGCCTGCCAGCAACTCATTAGGATACGACTGGCTGTGTCTCCATAGCTGGCCCACATTTTGATATCCAAAACGAGGCTGGGTTAAAAAACTCAAACCACAGTGTTGAACATGGCATCTTGTAGATTGCAAACAATGATTACTGATAAGGCCACCTGTGAATGAGCTAAGCCAGGGGTTCCCAACCTAGGGGTGGGACCCGGGTGGGACCCACCCCACCCAAGAGTCAAGTGATAAATCTGAGGGGTCACGGAATGATTAACAAAGTCACAACATTGTGTTTACTTGTGAAATGCTGGATAGTCTGATGTCTTCAGGACTCAGGATTAAAACAATGTGAGATGGAGAACTGCTCACAGCTCACAAAAGTGGACACTGCTTTTTATAAAAGTAGCTCTAATCAATCATTTTATATTACATAACAATGAATCACATAACTACTTTTATGTGAAAGGTGTTGCTCGTAATGACAAGCACACAGAGCTTTGTCGCAGCTTTCAGCTCATTATTTGAGTTTTCCAGCTTGAAACTTTAGTGTTTAGGTTCACTCTCACTGCTCTCCTAGCGTGGTTTTCACCACAGCGGGCAGATTTTCAGCTACCTGCCAAGCACCAAAGGGCAGACAGACACAGTCTGAGAGTAGCTGATGAACATGGTGGTGAAGTTAGCAGCTAAAGAGACAGATATGTCTATCAGGAGTTTGTGGAAACCAAAAACTGAGCTAAAACTTGAGTACATATTGGACTTGCATTCATCAGGTGGACACTAGTCTAGATAAACGCAAGTACATTTCCAGGATAATTGACATCCCACATGTGGCTCAAGCGCCGGCTGTCCCTCTCCTCCCTCTCTGTGTGTTGCCGTTCTCAAAATCCTTTCACTTCGGGAAGCAACAACAACCTTCGAGCTAGCAAGCTACACGCTGAAAATGTTTTGATTGTTTGATTGTTTTGAAGTAAATGTGGATGGTGGAACAAGACAGGCCTGCTTGCTTCTTTTTGGGGAATGAGTGTAAAGATTTACAAAGAATATATATAGGTCATTTCCTCTCTAACTGGGAGGTTTTGGGACTGATTGGTGGGATTGCTGTGGACGAAGTACACATGGAGATACACTGGTAAGAGATAATGAGGTTTAACAATGTATCAGCTAATTTAAATAACTCACGTTACTGTATTGTGTCAACAGTTAACATCATTTAATATTGTATGTGGCGTTTTCTTTTGCGGGGTGCAAATGTTCCACCAAAACAAGTTCCTTCCTGAGACTATTTAGCAGAGCCACCATCACTGAGTCCGGAGCTTAGCGCCGCCCAAGATGATTGTGATTGGTTTAAAGAAATGCAAACAGCACAGAGTGTTTTTTTCTCCTATCCCAGAATGCATCTGTGGAGTAGCCAGACATTACTCCACAGCCCTGTGGAGATAGAGCTGGCAATGAGAGACTAGGTGGACACGAACAAATGTATTGTGTTCAGACACTTAGAAGTTAGTAAAAAGTAAAATTCATAACTATCCTACCTGGGTGAGCATTGTTCTCAGACATTACTGCTTTAGTGCCTTATGTTGTTGTGAATAAAGGAGCTATAAAAATACATCTACAGTATACTGTATTTTGTGTCAGTGTAGTGACTGCAGTATCATTTTGCCAACCCACTCCTTTAATTCGTAATACATTTAATGTTACACCACCATTAATCATATCTTATTTATCAGTGTTAAAGACTATCCAGGTCAGCACTTTTATTTCAAGGACCACAAACATGATGAAGCTATGAAGAAGTTATGATGTTTAGTTAATCATGATTACAATACTACAATTCAGTTTCATTAGCCTCACTTTAACTACAAAGTACTACATGAACATCATTAATATTCAGAAATGTGATGATTGAAATACCTTAATTGATGCATTAATTAACGTATTGTTCCTGCATTAAGTCATGCATGATATACTATTAATCCTTGTACATTACTATGAAGTACTACATAAATGAATGAATTATTTTTCATCCATGAAGTCATGCATGAATTCATGATAATTCATGTACCACTATTATAGTGTTACCAAAACATTTTTCGCAGATTTTGCCATTTCTTTTTTTAATGTGATACTTCGAAATGCACTTAAAATATGTGAATGGAACCACGGCTATTGAAAAAAGTATTTCCCCTCTCATGTCATCCCTAAAGACATCACTGAGCTTCAAGTCACTCCTAGAGAAAAACGTGTTGCGTTACGATGGTTGCTTTAGACATTGCTGTCATGCTTCTGACTTCAGAAGCTTTATAATAATAATTTCCCCTGTGTTACAGGACACGGCAAGAATGCAGAATTAGACCCGGGCTCTAAAGTGTCTAAATTAACTGAGATTATTCATTCGCTGGTATTGATTCAAGGCATGCATGTAGCCAAGGAAAGGCCTAGTACATGACCCTTTCTATGATAGAGACATCCACACATGCAATCATCATGCCAATGGAATGAGCCAATGATTTACTTCACAATATCTAAATGAAATAAGCTGCAAAGGAAAGAGTTTGGGTTGTGACAGATGTGTGACAGTCAGCTGGTCCTTGTGAACTGTAACATCAGGCGTCTAATGTGCCTGCAACATAGTGAAATCAATTCCATTAATTACAACCTCCAGTACTGACAGAGTACTGTGCTTAAGCCAACAGGAGCACGCCTCTGAATGATTCTCGCTGCTCTCAGCCCAATTATATCAAGCTCATAAATAACATAAACAATGGTGCACTCCCTTCAGGCACTGTAGTAATCAGCCTAAAGACGCCAGGGCACCCAGGCAACGGCACACACACGCACGAAAACACGCACGCACACACACACACATGCATGCACGCATGCACGCACGCACGCACAAACAAACACAAACACACAGACACACACTTGATGGAGATAAAAGTGGGAAACTATATCTATAAATGTTTTTATATCGTATGAAAACGTATGCACACCAATTCATATCATATCTTCCCATATTAGGTGTACGCCAGCCAGTCACGTGACGAGCGGTCACATGACAGTTCAGTTAAGTGGTCTTTACTGTTAAATTCAGCTGACAAAAGTTGACTGTGAGCCGGGTACAGAGCACTGTGAGGTTGCCGTCATTTCAGCGGCCGTTACAGTTGAGTTTAGCCGGCAAAAATTGAGCGTCATGTGACGACAGTTAAAGGTGCTGTAGGTAGGATTGCGAAGATCCAGGACTTAGCCAAAAAATTTGAACATCGACAACTTCTCAGTCCCTCCCCCCTTTCTGCTAAAGCAGCAGTGATTGACACGCAGTTAGACACCCCCCCCTGGCCCTGATTGGTGCATCTGAACAGGGAGCTGTGGATTTTTGCAAATCCCACTACAGGCTGTAGGTGGAGCCAGAGGAGCTGGATTCTTTTTTAAATGACCTGCTTCATGTAGTTCTACTGGAACATAGGGTCAGTTTCAGCAAACATGACAGAAAGTTAGTTTTATAAGGTTTACCTACTGTACCTTTAAGTTAAGGCTCCAAAACAACTAGTTAAGAAAGAAAGATTGTGGTTTGGATTAAAACACTCCCGGATCACAAACACACATTTCCTGGGTGTAAGTCTTGTGTTTTTCCCGGGCAGAAACTCCTCTCCCTGTGTTGAAAGCGCTGTGTTTTAAGACCCACCCCAACCTCCTCCCTACGCGGACCAGAGCGCTCTGATGCAGCAGTCAATGTGGTGCGTGCAACTATAAATACGTGGAATACATACGAATTACAGTGCTTTACAGAACAGCCTGCACTGGATTACATGTGCAGGTGATGTGCTGTCATATCTAATTTCAAACTTAATTTAAAACTGTAGTGCACATGCATTATATACAAACAGTCTAAATGTAAATTATGATGCTATACAACTATATAAAAGTATATATCCGACCCTTCTCACTAATTGAGTGGGGGGCTGAATTTATTCTACTCCCAGAATAGCTAATGAGTAGTTTGGGATTGAAGTTCTCTGGAGGCTGTGTACAGTGGCTAGATGTTGTACCTTTGTTTGACTCGGTCCCCCAAACGCCGTGCATAATGCTTACTCACAGCCGAGCCCAAACACACTGCATAATGAAACCTTGTACTTTCACAAGGCTCCCAGGATAAATTGGTCGAGGCTTATGCATACAGATTGCAGTTATTTTAATTGGCTGTTGTTTTCCAACAAGATTATGAGGGATTGTTATTAAAATAGACAGTGAGAGAAACACACACACGTGTGACACGCGCACAAACACACACATTCTTTGACAGCAGCAAGAAGAATGTGCCTGTGGCCACAGTGATCCATGTAATTGTCATATTCGGAGTCCCAGATGGCTCTCCGTGGCCCCGAGCCCTCTGCCCCTCACATCAGTGGCACGTAAACACGTTCACATCATTTACTCCTGACTCATTAGAAACAGCCTCCCCTTTATGGTTTTCCTTGGCTGCTTAATTCCCCACACTGCTCACTTTAAATGTGTGTATGACTGCCATTACATTTTAATATTCTGCCTCTACTATGACCTTCAGGCAGAGTCTGTCCCTCGTCAGCTTTAAAAAGGGAAATTAGCAAAAATGTATTGTTAATTACGGATATAGTAAGAGTGGCAGGCTTTATTTGGGCGAGGTTATGGGATACAATCATTTATTTAAGGCTGGATAAGCACAAATCATGACTACTTACCTACCTAAATACAAAACCTAAATGCAGTAAAACATACATTATACTTGTAAAATTCAGCTGCCAAACTCATTCCTCAAATAAATTCTTCTGAGCCAGCGTGAAGGACATTGGCAAGTTCACAAGAGTATAGCGAATAAACAAAGGATGGATCATTTAACCAAATCACCATTATCACATTTCTGCTTCACAGCTTCATCATTTTAACGCAGTTGTTTCTCCCTTCATTTCTCTATGAAGTTCAATAGGTTCTTCATTTGTCATGTGCACAACAATAACAGAAGTAGTAGTTAGGCCTCAGGTACCTCCAACAATGCTCATTAAATAACTAAAGAAAACATAAAACACACAAGTAAAAGCTGCATCTGAATCTAAGACAAAAGACAGAAAAACAGTGCTTAAACTTAGAGATATAAGACTAAATATGTAACAAATAAAAAATATGAGTGAAGTAAATAAATAGTTAAAAAATAGTTAAAAAATCATACATTGTGATTTCTGGATTTTTTTTAGATTATGTCTCTCACAGTGGACATGCACCTACGATGACAATTTCAGACCCCTCCATGATTTCCAAGTGGGAGAACCTGCAAAATAGCAGGGTGTTCAAATACTTAGTTTCCTCACTGTATATATACTGTTTACACCTCTGAACATACAGTGTAAACAGTTCTTAAGTAAAGTGTGTAGTGTGAGATAAAGTGAGGGTTTAGAGGTATAGTGACATGAGGTAAAGCAAAAAAATTAAAAGTCTTATGGCTGTTGGAAGCATATTTCCTTACTAATACAATCCCAGATAAACCAGTCAATGTGCCATTGGTGATAACAGTTCTGGACATCCATCCATTATCTGTAACCACTTACCCTTTCCAGGGTCTCTGGAGGGGCTGAAGCCAATCCCAGCCGACATTGGGTATGAGGCGGGGTACACCCTGGACCTGTCCAGACTATCACATTGCTTACACACAGACTGCAGAATTGAACTTTTATGATCCCCAGCCAACATGGCTAGTGCATTTTTTTAAAGTGACATGCCAATCTGATTTTTCACTAGACACATTTAGCACATTTTAATTTAATTTAAATAAACATTTAAAGGTTTTGCACCGTTCCGTTCGTCTTCTCCGTTTCCATGTAGCTCGTAATCGATACCACACACACACTGGGCACGTAGCCACCACATAGTGTTCATGGGAAATGTAGGATAAAACTACAAGCAGATAAAGATTATGTTTCCGAGCCAAACACACACAAAACCACCCAGATTTTTTGGCAGAAAACAGACCAATCTGGGAACACTGACTTGTCGCATCCTTTCTTCAGCCTGCCGATACAAACAAACGCTTCACTTTATTCAATTCCAGCCAAATTGGCTAGTAACTTTACAATGTTACCTGCTTAAGTTAATTTTTACCCGCATTTGACACGGGCAATTTAGAGTCAACAATGAACCTACTACCTGGATGTATTTGGACTGTGGGAGGAAACTGGAGGACACGGAGATAGCCAGCGCTAACACGTGGAAAACATGCAAACGTCACACAGAAGGGTTGGAACCCGGAACCCTCTTTCTATGAGGTGATGGTATGCCACTGTCATCTGTTGGGTAATGGATGTTATGTGCTTGAATAAAGTTGTGTGTAGTTAAAAGCAGGATGTTTGCCAAAAACCAAGGCGCATATGTTTGTGTGTGCATGAATACATCTGTATGCCAAGCAGGTTCTACACATAACCCTTTGACACCCCACTCTGCATGCATGTGCCCACACACACACACACACACACACACACACACACACACACACACACACACACACACACACACACACACACGTTTCATCACTCTGGGCTACTGCCTCTTGTACTCCCATGAGGAGGGTCTATTGATCAGAGGTGAATCCAGCTAATTAGGCCTGAACTGAGTAGGGAGGAGAAAGTGAAGCTAAGAAGGAGGACACTGGGAAGGGAGAAAAGAACAGAGGAGAAGAGAATGTGAAGTGGCAGTTGCTCTGCGATGGATTGGGACATGACAACGCAGACGAGTAAACAATGCACACACACGTGGAGAGAGGAGGGAGGAGTGGGAATGACAGAGGAGAACACGTGGGAGAAAAGAGTTGTGAACAAACGTGTGAACTGAGGAAGATCACAGTCCAAAAGGGCAGAGTAGAGAGACCTAAACACGTCGTATGGGTCTGAATTCACTACACAAGCTCTTAGATGATTACATTCCAGAATGCTTTGCTCTAGTTTATGGAAGAGGGAGGAAACAAAGGCTGAGGGGTGGTTTTGATTCCAATCGCCCCTTCAAGCATTTTAATGCCCTAGGGATTCAATTAGAAGATGCAATTATCTTTTTCACAACACACCCCACCTCCTCTTTGTTTTCTGTACCTCCTCCACTTATTTTGCTACGAGCTGGAGGTTTGATGTGTGGTTACCCTGTGTCATCTTACCTTCAAGCATGAGCATAACATATGCCAAGGGGAGCACGCTTTCATCCAAAGCGTGGCACACATCATCATGAGTGTGTTGTCATCGGCAGGCAGGGAAACACTGAAATCATTCATAATTCTCTCTTTGATGAAGATTTGAGGTATGGAAGAATTTGATCACATTTACTATCCATCCAATCTATGTTTGGGAACTCATTCTTGAAATGATCATATACGTAATTTCATATTTCAGCCTTTTTATTAGAAGAAGTGCACAACGCAGAGTTTCAATCCTGCTCTCGGAAATCAGCAGATCAAAACGTGACAAATGTGTCAGTAGTCATATTATCATACAAAACAAGTATTATTAACATTGTCAGAGAACTAAAAAGTCAATGGTTCGACGTTCATTTAGTTACATGCTACATCAAAGCAGTCCATGATTTAGATGGGAGGCAGTCAAGAGAATGTGCCAGTCAAAGAGATGACGAGAGAATCTTTTTGATATTATTATAATTATTATTATTATATTATTAGACATGTTAGCGACTTACACAAAGACTATGAGGAGGCTGTTTCTTAGCAACTACTAACTGTATAAATCTCTTCTTTTTTTTAAAAAAGGCCCCTTTTATTTGCATGTGCTAGTTCCCATTGATGGTGGTGGCCTCTGCCAATCTGTGCAAATCCACAGGAATGTCTATTTAGAATGAAATTCTGGGATCTGCATTACTGTATGTAAACATACTAGGTGTGACCACCATTCATCACAAAAGATGCCACTTGATAACCCTCACTATCTTTATGAAAAAGAATAATCTAAATATTACTAATCTAATCTAAAAAGCTTTCTACTATGACCCAGAGGAACCAGCCTCTTATCAGTGATGTGAAGCCTGGGGCTGTGTCGGTGATAATAAATCAGAAAATGGACAGTAGGGCCGACCTCTAGCTCACTTGCTACAGCGTGCGCCCCATGTTGGCTAAGGGCCTGTCAGCGGCCGAGGTTTGAATTCCACCTGCCGCCCTTTGCTGCGTGTCATCCCCTCCCCCCCCTATCTATCTACTCACTGTCTAATAAAATAAAAAGCACCAAAAATATAAAAATGAAGTGGTTAAAGAGTTATCTTCTAACCTGATAACCTGTGCAGCAAGCATCCGCCCTGCTGAAGTGATTGTGAGCACATCCTGACTGGCTCCAGTTCTGCTGTCAACACATTTTCACTCCCAACTCGTGAAATACTGCCGCTTGGTAAGGACCCATTGGCGTCATTTTTAAATTTGTGGGTGGGGATGAAAGTATACGTTTAAGTGACACATGGGACATGAACCCCACGGTCTCCTGGGTGAAATTCCTGTGTTGTTTGACCCAATCCTCCACCCAAACCTGCCTCCAATTCCCTAGCACTGTCGCTCTTCATGCTGCGTCTGCTGTACCTGTTTTCAAAGTTTATATATCAGAACATTCCAACATTTGGGTTTCTTTCAAGCAAATTACCCAAAAGTAACACGGAAGGTTCCATGAAACGCTCTTCACAAGTCCAATTTAGGGATCAGTTCACTACTTTCATTGAATTTTGGGTGTTTTATTTAATAGCATTATTCTGACTTAACTTTGACAGTCTGTGATTATTCATTAACATTCTCTGGTATTAAATATTAGTCCAAACAATTCATACTTTCTGCTTTTTTAACTCAAAAGTTAGCTATAATTTCATATAGGCTACAAGAGGTTTATTGACCATATTTCCAAAAATGAGTGTAAAAATAGTGGTAATAAATTGTTGTGGAACCAGCTCCCAGTTTGGGTCAGGGGGGCAGACACCATCACCATATTTACTATAAACTGAAAACACTCCTCTTTGATAAAGCTTATAGTTAAGGAGTGAATAGAGTAGAGTAGAGGGAGGCAGGCCGATACAGCCCGGTCCGGTTGGGGAGAGTTCTAGCCCGATCAGGCACCTCTCTTTAGCCTGCCTCTCTTAGTTATGCAATGTATAGTTCTAGACTACGGGGGTAGTTCTTTCCTTCCTGTGACACACCGAGCTGCTCTCTCCTCTCTCTTTCCATTTGTTTCCATTTGTGTGCATCCATGCCCCTGCAATGCTTGTTACTAACCTAGTCCTTATGTTTCTTTTTCCGCCCAGCATATTCCCTTGGTTTAGGGTGGCACCACGATCTTGGTTGGAGCTGTCAGTGTGGTCCAACGCTCTGCAATGCCCTGCAGTGTCCAGCGAGGCTCTACAGTGTCCGGCTGCATCCTGCCAAGTGTCTGCGTCTTGCTACACCGACCCATGCTGTGCTGTGCCATGCTACATCCTGTAACCCCATTCAATTCCCTGCTATGACATGAACTACTACGACTATCATTTGTAGTCACTGTTCAATTATCTTTGACTATTACAGCCACTGTTCAGCACATCCCCAACCGGCACCGTCAGACACCGCCTACCAAGAGCCTGGGTCTGTCCCAGGTTTCTTCCTAAAAGGGAGTTTTTCCTCGCCACTTGCTCTTGAGGGAATTACTGGAATTGTTGGGTCTTTGTAAATTATAGAGTGTGGTCTAGACCTACTCTATCTGTAAAGTGTCTCGAGATAACTCTTGTTATAGTTTGATACTATAAATAAAATTGAATTGAATTGTGTTAGTGTATACTGGTGGGGAAAAAAGCGCATACAACTTTGAAAAATGCTACAAAAATGTTGAGAATTTTGTTTTGTTAATTTTCAAATTTGAGCCAGAAGGACAACACAAGGTTTAAAGGTGCATTGTGCGTAGTATCTGACGCTGAGAGCCACTGTCCAAGCTTCAGTATGTTGACAAGTTGGGAGTGAGAACAGCTTGCTGCAGTATAGACCAGCCAGTATATCTTACAGTGTCTGTGCTGCTATGTTGTATATGTACTGTATATATATTATTTTATTTTTTTATATAGGCCTACTGCTTTATTTCTGATCTTTATGCATCTATAGATGTGAAATGGATGAATAGCATGCAGTTTAACTGATACTCACAAGCTGACATTTTCTTCTCTTAAATTTGTTTGTCAACCACATTATTTAAATTCTACATACATTGCATGACATGCTTTACGTACAGGATGGTCCAGCTGTCTTTGGGGCTGCTTAACTAAAAGCCTGTGAGGCATCAAACTCAAATCCCCAGCCTGAATTGTTCCTAAACAATATCAAAGCACACCTTGCAAGAGGATTCTTTATGCATGCAATGTGAAAAGATCTTTCTGTGTTCACTGTCTATGCACATGAATTTCTACCTCTGAGGACATTCAAGATCTGTGATCCCATCGGGCAACAACCTCAGTCAGCTCACAGAGACTCAGCTCATGCTGTCACAAGTAACAGCAAGGGGATTGTCCCTTTCATTTCAGTTTCTGTCACCGAATTAATTCTCTGCTTTTCGGACAATTGTTCGAAACAACAGAAGAACAAAAAGCCAGATAATTAACAACATCCAACAAAATAAACGTCAAGTGCAGTAGGGGGCCAATTGTTGAGGCGGGATTGAGATACTGTGAGGCGGATGTCATGCTTGTTGGGGTAGGCGGCACCGGCGTTGAGCTCATCAAGCCGCCCCACAGTCTGTCTGTACGCTCCGACTAAATCTAATAAAGCTCTGCAAAACGCTCTGAAGCATATCAGAAGTCTCACAAAGCTCTTCCCTTCACCGCCCCCGCTCGCGTCAGCCTAAAATTGCATAGGCACATTGCCTGAAGTGGTTTGGAATGTTGAAGGCTGGTGCGGTAAAAATGTGTTAATTACGTGGGAGTGGAAGTGAGCTTTTGAGTATCATTTGTCTGCAAATGTGGAAAACTGAAGAGCTGAGTGGCGTTGAAGGCCACAGATGTTATTGTAAACTAGAAAAAAGCCTTGTAGTTGTCGCCTCATCTGATGTCCAGAGCTTTGTTTTCATCTGTTTGTCTTCAGACTCACTCTGCCGAAATGAACTCAATCTGCACTTCATTGATGCATGCAGAAACATATTGTAGCAATTCTGAAACGCGCAGCAGTGTGGCACTCAAAACATCATTTTTGGACGTGCCAATTGCGGATCGCCCTCGATTATTTTATCAAGACAAGACATGATGTTTCTCCATGTGCCAAATGTAATATAAGCTCAATGCTTTTCCAAGACAGAGATCGCTCTTTTATCTTTTGATCTAAATGAATGTTGTGGCCGATGACAGCTCAACTCTTGAATTATTCAAGCTGATGAGCAAGGCCCCGTCATAATATCTAACATTCTCATCTGTCAAACAGACAGAGGTAAACACTATGAGAGGAGTGTGTCCTCAGACCGGTGTTATGACATGTCTGTCTCATCCAGAATGTTCTGCTCCCATCTACCCCTGCTGTTCACAGCCCATTTCCGTGTTGCTGGGTGTTATTGTGTTCACGCCTCAGCTCCAGTATAATCATGCAGTTCAGACATATGCATCTGAAAGCCAGTTTAGATTAATTAGTAAAATAAAACTCCTCCAGAATATTAAAGAGAAAAGCCTACCACTAGTTTATCAATCTCTATATTATGATATCAGCTGCTCTCATCAGCTGGTCACATCAGCTGATCTGATCTAACCAATAGCACAGTAACTCACCTACATCGTTAGCCTATCATCCTGCTGCTGCCTCTGTTTAAATATGATTCTCTTTCTGTCTTTAGTATATTCACGCTGCTATTATATACATGGTACATTATATACATTATACCACGTCTCTTTCTCTCTCTATATATGTGTATATATATATATATACACATACATATACTGTATATAGAGAGAAAGCAGTTAATAGAGGAATAAAATGTTATTTTCTGATTATTTCACAACGATTTATTTCTAAACACACACACACCTCCACACGGCACATCATTGTGTATTTTCAGTGTTTCCCCTGCTCCTGGTCCCTGTTGTATGCTGTGTGTTGGTATCAGCTGCGGAGGTCCTGCATGTCCACATGTATATATACATATTTGCTGGGGGTTACAAACCACATGTGGCCCAAAGGCTCATTGCTAACGCCCACAAACGTCCAGCACACAGCATAATTAGAAGCATAGAGAAATACAGGCAGATGGCAGGGTCTCTGCATATATCCGTACGCACGTATGTTTTGCAACTTTTTCCCATGGTAATTTGGAGGTTAAACTGTTGGTTAAACTGTTGTTGACAACAACAGTATAGACAAAGTATTTAGTTTATGCTACACATGAAGAGAGCGAATCCACACCACTCTTCTCCACAGACATTATAGGCTAGAATATGTTATATAAATATACATATATAAAACATATGAAAGGAAACATGTGGTCATTTTTTCTTGAAGTTACTCAGCTGTCAAATATACTTTGCTTTAAAAAAATTTTAAAAACTAGCTTTGGGCCCCAGACACCTTGGGCCCCTAGGCCTGTGCCAAGTAGGCCCGTTCAGTTATCCATCTATGCTGTCACCTTCTGATACTGCTGCCACTGCTGATGTTCCTATATCATTGTTTGAGCTCTACTTCCAAACACCTGTAGGCTCTGAGTCTACAATGCCGTGTGAGGGGAATTATTTCCATCACTCCTCACTCCCTGCTGTGTTGAGCCTGGTGTTTCCTCGTGGACCAGTCAGAGGCTGGACACCAAACATCTATGCTAAATATGTCTACTGCATTCACATAATAATCCATTCCATATGAGTTGGCTGACTAAAATGCAGATCTGCAGTAAAGGTGGAGTCTGCTATTCTAATCCAATACACTTTTTGTCAGTGAATATCTCCTCACAGTCCATTAGCTATTTCTTCTGTGTGTGCGCTGAAAATACTTCTGGAAAAAAGAAAGGCAGTGGGAGTGAGAGGGACGCTAAAAAAGGAGCGTTTGTCTGGGTGTTGAGTTCAAATATCAACAATCTTTCTCCAGAAATAAGCTGGGTGTTGTCTTTGCAAAGTGAAACAGAGAAGGGTGTTAACATTTTTCTTTTATCAATGTAAGACATTTAAATAATTGCACATCCTTGGCAGAAGTGCTTTCTAGTTTGCATGTTTGTTATACAATAATCACTATACCTCTGCACAATCCAATAATGGGAAGTTTTAACCGCTGAAAGAAAAGCTAAACCACTAACACGGAAGTAACACCGTGAAGAAAAGGAAGACATCAGATAGAAAGAGTAAGCAGCATCTCGCATGTCTCTATGATGTGAAGTGGACAGTTATGAAATGTTGCTTTCTCTTTTATTAACAAAGTTCCTCACATTTCATAAATCTGTGTTCTTTGTCTTCAATGAGTTTTACAAAAATGGAAGTCAAAAGTGCTATCCATAATTAGTTAAGCATTGCATGACAGAATTGTAGCAACAATCTTTTACTTTCCCTGCTTGTTAACTAATCCTGTCAACTGGCGTGGTGCTGCGCAGATCACAGCGAGCAACAGAACAGTAGACCCTGTTTCCTCCGCTGTAATCAGCTGTTAGCTCTGGGTGATATGGAAGATACAGTACATAAAAGGCATCGTGGCAGGGAAATGAAAGCAAATGGCTGTAGTTAGATACAAAGGAAAATGCAAGCATCCTCACAAAGACCTGCGGCTGTAGATGTGTATGAAGAACAACCGCTTGTGTACACAGGCAGCCCCAGCTGAGCTGCTTTGAACCCTGGGATACATTACTGTAAGTGTGTGTGTGTGTGTGTGTGTGTGTGTGTGTGTGTGTTCAGTACAGAAATCGGACAGAAATAGGGGAAGGCCTCAGGAACTGTCTTCCCTTTTGCCTTCATGCAACATTGATTGCTTCTATTGATTGCGTCTGTCCTTCAACACGAGGGAGACGACTCACATAAAACACCCCAACGCCTCCCTTTCACACACACACACACACACACACACACACACCTCATAACACAACACCTTTGTGTGACAGCCATGTCGCGGACACACAGGAGCAAATAAATGAAGGTAAAGCTCTTGTCTGTCTCACAAGCAAACCTCTCCCTCCCGGTCTCCCCCTCTTGCGCCCGTCCATTCCCCTCCCTCCATTCCTGCAGGTAACAATGTGTCCCGAGGTCATGCAACAAAGAGTCATGGCTTCCTTGGTTTAATGTGTGACAGGACAAGGTGGAAATCTCTTCAGTTTCAATTGCCTGAGCCGTCAGGCTGTTTTCTCACAATGAAAAGCGAGCAGATGACCTTGTAAGGCCAGCAAGCAACAGAGAAGGCATTAATATTTCATTCTTACCGGACCTCCTCCTCTACTGTCTGTCTCTCCTGAAGGGGGGATGAATAGTGACTGGGGCCTGTAGCAAGACCAAGGTGCTGTGCACATATCGTTTTACTATTTTGGCGAGTTTGGATTAAATAAAGAGGAGTTTATGTCCCCTATATGTATTTGTATGTGAAGTATTTGTCCACATGTGCACAGAATAAACCTATATATGAGACCAAAATAGGCATGTGCACAATGGAAACTACATCTCACATTTGCAAATATGCACCAAAAACTGATTACCAGCAACATGATCAACCCTAATGGAGTCATATTAACGTATAATGACTGATATTACTGGATGGATATGCATATTATTTTTCTTTTCATAGTGCCTGTCATAATGCATGTCAGCAGACCCAACAAAGGCATAACGCTCACAAAGCCGCCATATGTCAGACCACGCGCTGATACACACAGAGCTGCCATGTATGTCATTCAATTACCAAAAACTGGTTGTAATTGTATTTAATTGAAAATTAAGCCAATAAAAACCCACAGCTTTGCCAAATTGCTTCCCACAAAGGTGTCCTCGGGGGGGGCTGGAGAACTGTACGGCAACACGCCACAGGCATGTCAAAAAATGACCTTTGGGAAAGAATTAGATTTAGCAGCAAACCCGTTGTAAATTAGCATATCCAGATGTAGCCGCCTTGATTTGATTTCATTGCCTTAATTGGATTCATGTGCTGTGCAGCAATAGTCATAATAAAACAAGAAGCCTGCACGTCAGAGGGGCTGCGCGTGGATCGCCATCACAGCTCTCTCTGGGATTATATTAAACCAATATGAACAGAGAATGGTAATAAAGAGAACAGTTGTCACACAAGGCCCGTCAGTATGCTTGCCAATTATGAAGCATTGTTGCAGGTGTTCTGCATTGTTATTGCTTTATTTAGGCACTCAACTGGACCGGTGGCAAATTGTGAGGGAACTTTAAGTGGCGGGTCTTATATAAGAAATCCCTCGCTGTCATCTGATTCTCAGATTGCGTGCGGACTCGTACCTTTGTATTACAAGCTTGTTAAGGTTGTAGCTCTAACACAGCAAGCAGAATCAAAATGTCAGAAGATATGCATAGGTCAAACGGTGAATGTTTGCAATTAGGTTCTGCCGTATGCTGTGTACTGTGGTTGAGAATGGAAATGAGAGTTAAATGGCTGGATGATCTACAAGAGATCAGGGGCACTCAAAGTGATAGCGCAGGGTTCCCCGCAAAAAAAATGAGAGGTTTAATTCCATAAAATCACAGCGCTCTTACTCTATTGATTTGTTATAGATGTTTTGTTTTTAATGTAAGAAGCAAGCCTCAAATCCATATGCATTTTAAAATAATAAATACTGGCCCTGAAAAAAGATCACGCCCACGTCTACACAGTGAGAGTTTAAGATGAAGACATGGAGAACACTCAGAAACAAGCTGAGGTCTATTTTAACGTCCACAGTGTTAGCATGGTTAGCATTGACTAAGCCTCTTTCCTGATTGACAGGTCCTAAAGCATCCCCTGCTTTATTGTCTGTTTTAAAATAAATGGGACCATAATTTACTAAATGAACATCATGCTGTATTGAAGAAGACTTGAAACTAGCGAGTGAGATCATAAACTCATTATAAAAATGTTTACTGAGGTAATAAATCAAGTATGAAGTAGGCTCATTTTCCCATTGACTTCTATGGAAACAGACTTATTTTGGTAGCCAGTGGAGTCGCCCCCTGCTGGAAGTTAGATGTAATACAGTTTGAAGGCACTTCTGCATTGGCTTCACTTTTTAGAGCAGGAAGCTCCGTCCATTATTTTAACAGTGTATGGTTAGGAAGGGATCTCTGCACAGCCAGTAGTGACAGGAGCAATGTGTATAGCAAAAACAAGAAGCATTTAAATGTACAAATGGCCACATGATTTCTTTTTTCTTTTTTCAAAGATATATTTATTGAAGCCTTTTTTATATAATTTCACAAACAAGGCAAACAAAGGAACAGACATACAGAACCAGAGAGAATTAAGTACTGTATGAGGTCCCAAATAATCATAAAATCATAAAAGTATGGTAGACAAGATATTAAAGGGGAGCAAGTTACATACAGATGTACTAGTTAAACTTATGTAATGATGGTAGTAATGCCAAGAAAGAACACCATATATTTTCGTATTTCTCTGGGTTCCTCCTCACGCTGAATATGATTTTTTCAGGTGTGCTGTAGGATGTTAATTCACTTAACCATTGTCTCTGCGATGGAGGAGATTCTGCTTTCCAATTCTGCAAAATACACTTTTTACCAGCTGTACCCGCAAGTAATATGAAATATTTTTTAGCAAAGCTTGCATCTAGAATCTGTATACACGTGATTTTTTTAAATGAAGATACGCTTGAAAAAATGCTCCTATATGGACTTCTGGACATAAACTGACACCTTTGCAAACAATATTGTGTTCTTTAAAAGTAACTACATAAAGATCCTTCTCTCTCTGTCTGTCTCTGTCTGTCTGTCTGTCTCTCCCTCTTTTAGTCAGTTACTGTTGTTGAAAACTGAAGGAGCTTTCTCAGAGATGTTTTATTCATAATATAGGTTATTTCTGTTAGATCATTTTTCATTTACATGTGTTGCAGCTGTATATTTTCAAACAGGAAAGGAATCCTTGTCTTTGCATTTTATTTTGATGACAGTCTATCTTAAGTGCTTGTGACATATCTCTCTCTCTTTCACACACACATACACACACACACACACACACACACACACACACACACACACACACACACACACACACACACACACACACACACACACACACACACAGCAGGTATAGATCTCACAGCAGAGCCTCACATACACCGTTCTTCACTTTGAGGCCCAGCAGGTAGCTTTTCATTTGTGTCCCCTCGTCAGTGACTAAAAACCAGTGGTCAGCTGCATGTAGAGCCCCTCCCCGACCATTACCATGCTAATATCTGCAAAATACTCTTTTGCAGCAGGAACATGGGTGCACCAGACAGCAGGACATGCTGAGAGGTCGTCTTTAAACCCACAACAAAAACGGGGGAAAAAATGGTGGAAAAATAAACATTGCGGTTGACCTAGAGAGCGCTGCTGTTTTTAATTCCAGATGATTTCCTCCAGTTTTACCCGACTCCGGCCGGAGAAACGCTGATGGAGATAGTAACCCCTGCTAGCCTCATTAGGCTTCTCCAGCTGCTTTGGTGACATTTTGCACTTCATCCAAAGCCCCAGCATCCCTCTGAACTACCGTCAGTGCCAGAACACTTCAAACACACAAACAGTAATTCAGTCCAATCTTAGTCCTTTCTGAAGCGTAATGGAGGCCTCCTTCCAACACATCAATAACATTGTGAGTGTGTGTCTCTGTGTGTACTGTGTACACGTACATTTTGTTTTCTTAACTTTTTTACCTCCCACACACTCTCACCACCACAGGTGCCAATATGGCCGCTGTGAACAAAGAGATGGTCTTCCATTAGTGTAATTGGGCAATCTAGCCGCTGCTGCAGCCGAGGGCGGCTTTATACAAGTGGCTTTTCATGAATAACAAATTAGCTGTTACCTGGTGACTGCAGGTCCAACAAGTGTGTCTGTATTTCTAATGGGGAAAAATAGCACTTATCATCAATTTCATTTGAATAGAAATTTGCTGTTTAACTTTTCCAATAGGAACATGGATGAGTAGTTACAGTAAGTAGCATATGTGCTATAGACTTTTCTTACAACATACAGTATCATGTTTCTTTATAGGAAGCTCATCATCTGGAAGTATTATTTTTACTTGTGTACATATGCATTATTGAGTAGTGCAACCTGATGTGTAAAGGAGTAAGAACAGACAGAAAGGTGTGTTGCCTCCCTTCAGTATCTAACATCCTTCTCTGTACAGTGATGTGCATGGACACTCTTTGTTCTTCTCTCTGCTGCCGATTCTAGATGTAGTTATTATTTTAAGATTGACATCCACATTTTGGCTATTTATGAACATTGTGACAACATTGCCTATAACCCATCAGTTATTCCAGTTTTAAAAATATAGGAAATGGTGTAAAAACCCAAAGCTCACCCATCTGTGATGCATACTGTCTGTCCTTACAAATCTCAGCAGTGAATAATAGAAAGGGGACAATGTTTGAACACATTTATTCTGGTTCTGTCTGCTGTTAGTGTGCTGTGCTGTGTGTGTGCGTGTGTGCGTGTGTGTGTGTGTTCCTGCAGGGCCAGCTGATGAGCTGCCACCAAAAAGGTATGACCTTTCCCCACCACTCCTTTGGCCATCATCATGTTCCAAAGGCATTAACCCTTCAGACTCCTTCAAAGGAGCCACAATCACAGCCTGCGGGGAGCCCTGTGTCTGTATTTATGGCTGTGGCCCTGAGGTTCATTTCAATTCAATGCAGCTCTGATAAGCAACTTGTGATAGCCAGGCTGCAGCCATTCCCCACCATTTTTCTCCAAACGGACTATCAGCGGGCTGATAACAGAAATAACAGATTGGGACCTCTAAGTGTCCTGAGTCACACAAAAGAATTACAATGAATTCTTGCAATGATTGTGCTCTTAAAATGAAATAGTTCACTGTGATATATTCAATTCGGTTTCTCCCCATCAGGCGTCTTTGCACTATTTCACAGATATTGCAGCTGACCACGTTTTGACATATTTTATTTCTTTCGTCATTATGACTTTATTAGAAAGCTGACATAGAGAGGCATCCAACCTGTCATAGGCTGTAACAGATCTGCTGTTTTGTGCAGTATTCTGCTGTCTTCTCTCAGACATGTTCCATTATCTTTGTCCACCCTATCTATCTGTTAGCATGTTTGGTACACAAACCACAAAAGTAACTGTCATCAGCTCCGTGGATCACATAGTGCTGTGACCCTACAGTTGAGCTTATTGCCAGTCTTCCCTGCCAATCAGAAGTAATGTATTAACATGAGAATCGCTGGCTCAGCTGGCTCGATCCACAATGGCAGAGCGCCAGAAAAAAAGAAGTCTATTATGAAACGACTAAATTATTTAATAGAGACAATGGAATATAAAGCCCCACACAGAATATACAGCCTGTCACTGGGCTATAATCATCTACTTTCCATTTCACTGCTGCTCCCCTCGTCTAAATACATAAATCAGGATTGTTTGCCCACATGTAGCCGTCTCGTCTACGCAGTATCCTGACTCGTGTACTTTGAGGCCACCTGGCACCTGGCAGGCTAATAGTAATGAGAGAAGATAGTGGCACATTAGGCTGCGTGGATTAGAAAACAAGTCACAGTCTTTGCATCCACCACTCATCCCACATTTCATGTATTTCATGTCCATACTGGGAGATGAAAAGGGTGACAGGATGGGGGGAGAACAAATAGGAGAACAAGACTGATTGATTGCCTCAAAGAGAGATCGATCTCTGGGATCACTTCGTGGATAATCCATCAGTCCTCATCAGGAAGATGAAGCTGCTGAAAACAGGTGATCCGAGTCAGCATCAAGCAATTCTGTTTCCCATTCACAGATTTAAATGTCATGTGGTATTGGGATGTTAACAGCTTTTGTGTGCCCATATTTCTTGCGGGCCTATGTTTTCCATATCTGATTGAATATTTCAGCTGAACTCTCAGTAAATGGTGGGATGAAGTCATTGTTCAGCAAGTTCCAAGTCTTACGTCCTGCCACCAAAGTCCGAGGTCAAAACAGGCAATGTCAAGACTTAAACATGCGGTCCTTCAGGGACCTGATTTTACACATCAGAGTGTGTTCACAGATCTTGGGGAGGACTGCTGCATACTGTATGTGAACGTTGTATGAAGCCTTTAGTGTGTCCAGAGCTGTGTGAAGGCTGATACATTGCCTCAAGTGATGTCCTATATATTCAACAGTGAGGGACATACAATGTTTTACTTATTAAAGGTTAAAAGGCAAAAACACTTGACTCGCTTTCATACAAATCTTTGACCTTATCGTGTGATGGGACAATCGTGTCACTGTCGCAACATTAAGCCCTTGCTGTACGGGTTATCTATGGTTTAACTGTGAAATTGGACATCATGCAAATAGATTCACATTGATCAGAGCATATTTTAAAGTGCATATCTCATTTGACATGCATAGTACTGTTTAAACTACAGTGAGACTTAGGGGCCATCCACACGGAAACGCACGTTTTGCATCATTTTGGCCGATCGTACATACAAATCCTGTAAACGCGCTGCCTGAAGATGCACGTTTTTGAAACGTGGTCCCAGGGTGAAAAAATTTAAAAACGGCTCCCTTGTGTCTTCGTTTGGACGGCGAAGCCGCATACTTGCGTATCGATGATGTCATCGCCACACCCCTCGACTTCTGGCCTTCGACCTCTTATCCCGCGACGTCTCATGACAACAACAATGGCGGACTACATGCTTGTGTTCCTGCTGGAGAAGATATTGAGCCTATTAGGGTCACTAGGGCAAAATATTATGCTCCTGTGCCACCACGCCGAGCAAAAAAGGCTTTTTCTTGTGTTTGGTTTCTTCTTCTACTTTTTTTGGTGAATTTCTGTAGCAGAAACAGCGCCACCTATAGGCCTGGAATATGAAGTAGCGTGTTTATAATTGTCATTTACAAATGGATCCGTTTGGACGCTAACATTCTTGAAACGATGCCAGGGAAGACAGGGGGGGAAAAGATCGTTTTGGTATGTGTGGACGTGGCCTCAGTCCTCTCTGTGGCTCCATTAACTTCTTATTTAATCACACCATATCTCCACAGACCAAAGACAACACCTCCCTTTGCTCCAATACACTGTTAGTGGTTTTTTTAAAATGGCCCTTAAACCAGTGAGACCACTTAGAACATGGACCACAAAACAATGCAATTCAAATCATTTTCAAATTCTGCCTGGGGTAAGATTTACATATTGAGCACATCCCTCATCAAGGCTCAGAAATGACATTAACTTAGATAAAATGTAGTTTTACCTAAAGCTGAGACAAAATGGATGAGATCATTCCAAACCTTCAAGGAACCAATACTTGATATGTGGAACGAATTGGTTTGCATTCGACACAACCGAAATGATCACACCCCATTGGCCGATTTTTCACCTGATTTGTGAAAAACAGACTCAGTGCAACGTGAATTGACTTGTGAAGATGGATTTGCAGGCCCAATGGAATTACAATTCATTTTCCTGACATGAATGGAAATGAAAGGGAATTGTCCCCTGCGCAGCCATAACTGGAACCTGGACAGCAATGAAGAAAAGAGATGAGAAAGAGTGAAAAGGATGAAAAAAAGAGCGGTTCAGAGTGGGGAGGGGTGACAGAGGGTGACCCCTGTTTGCACTGGCCCGTGTTGGATATAGTACATGTCTTGCCTTGTCAGATGAGGCCTATCATATCATTTAAAGAAGCCAAAGCATGGTGCTGTATGGCTGTGTACCCTGGCCAGATGGACCAACACATGGCCTGAGCATTGTCATTCAGATGCAGCGTGTGCCGCGTCACTCTTAATAAAGCACAAGGGCATAAACTCAAAAGCTTTAATATGGAAATCTGTCTCATCTGTTAGCGTGTGAATGGGATTTGAACATGTGTTTTCTCAACTTTATACCATGTTTCCCAAAAGAGTGTTGGGTTATCATATCGTACATTTTGGTCAAAGTCTATGACCTATAATCAATTTATTATAATACAATTGATTATAATCAATCAGTTCTATTCCTACAATCAACAGCACTATCTCCAGAAAATTCTGTTCATCTCCTGTATTGCCAAATACATTTCACAGGACGTGATCGCTGCTGGGTTATGTTCAGCAGCCATGTTTTGTTTTCCAACAAAGAAAGTGCATCTTTTTTGACCTGCACCAAAGTAATGAGGAGCGGTCGAGTTGGCCGTAGAACTGTGACTGTAGGAAACCAACGCTTGCATTCTGAGAACTTGTTAGCAAACAAATGCTTATATACACATCCAGCAGTTATGGAACAACATTATCATTCTTTTATGAATTATATTAGTTATTCATTCAGTCAGTCAGTCGTGTTAGTCTGTCTGTGTTTGTCTGTTTTCTGTCTCCACCAACTCCTGAAGGAAATATCTGTCTCTTTAGCTGCTAAATGCTCCACAGTGTTTACAGCTCGTCTCTGTCTGTCTGCTGTTTGCTGCTGAGGAAGTGTATAGTGGGTTGTTAGAGCTTTTTCACTGAAAACAGCTGCCTGTTGCTGCTCTAAATGACTCCATGACAGCTGAGTTGCAGCCAGACAGATAAACAAAGACTCAAACTCATTATAAAGCTCCATAAAGAAGAGGGGAGCTGCAGATTCACGTATCATTCTCTATAGGCTCATCACTTAATGTAGTCTATATCCACTCATTTCAGCCGGATGTCCGTCCCCTTCCTCTGTCTTTGTGTTGGCGTTCTAACCTCCGGTGGATTTGTGAGGACTATGGTTAACTGCTCCTCAGATCTCTGCAGGGTAAATCCAGACAGCTAGCTAGACTATCTGTCCAATCTGAGTTTTCTGTTGCACGACTAAAACAACCTTTGAACGTACACGTTCCACCAAAACAAGTTCCTTCCTCTGTCCAGCGCTTAGCACCGCCCAAGACGATTGTGATTGATTTAAAGAAATGCCAATAAACCAGAGAACATTTTTCTCCCATCCCAGAATGCTGTGTGGACTTCCACAGCGCTGTGGAGGAAGGTCTGGCAATGTGAGACTACCCTAAAAGTGACCCTTTCACATTGTCATTTTATACAATTTCTGTACCCAATGCCAGCCAGCCAACCAGCGGACGACTGGCTAGTTAGCTAGCTTGCTAACTCCACCATGCCTTCATGCACACCGGTCACAAAAAAACAGCGGGACAAAGTTGTCAGTCATCTGGCGATAGCAATGTGCTCTGTGTGGATGAAGCATTACGTTGTTAAAAACAAGTCAAAACAAAAATTTGACTTGTGCTAATAAAATTAATTTGTTCAATGTGATATATCACATTTGGCTTCTCACCATCAG
This sequence comes from Zingel zingel, assembly GCA_023566125.1. NCBI lineage: Eukaryota > Metazoa > Chordata > Actinopteri > Perciformes > Percidae > Zingel > Zingel zingel. The sequence goes on along the minus strand of CM042328.1, from coordinate 30,811,739 downwards.
GCTTCTTTGCACTATTTCATATTTATTGCAGCTGACTACCTTTTATACTTTTCCCAAAGCGGATGCTACTTATTTTATTTTTTTCTTTATTTTGACTTTAATCTACAAAGTATTAGAAGCTGACATAGAAAGGCATCCAACCTGTCATTGGCTGTAACAGATAGAAATAGATTCATCTTATGCTGTTTGTGCAGTGTTCTGCTGTCTTCTCTCAGACATTTTCCATTATCTTTCTCCACCCTATCTATCATTAGCATTTTCGGTACACAACCCCAAAAAAGTCCTCAGCTCCATGTATCACATGCCAGTTGAGCCTATAGCCGGTCTTCCCTGCCAATCAGAAGTAATGTATTAACATGAGAATCGATTCTGGCTCAGCTGGTTTGATCCACAATGGCAGAGCGCCAGAAAAAAAGTCAATCATGAAACGACTAGATTATTTAATAGAGACAATGGAATCTCAAGCCCCACACAGAATATGCCTTAAATATTACCTTGTAATATAATTCTGGATTAATGCATTCATGCAAAGTAGTTATTGCCCCAACCTTTTTCCCACCTAATAACATCACTGTATGTATGTATATATGTTCATATTGTATGTCAATATATAAAAGTAGTTAAATGTCTGTGTGTTTATTATTAACTTAGTTTGTGATTAACAGAAATAGTCATGTGTGATGATGGATGAGGTAAGATACCTGTATTCACCAATAGCCAACAACATAAATAGAAGTATGTGAGGAAGACTTGTATGTGGGGATCTATACTCCCCACATTCAGTTAAACTGGTGTCTGTGTGCAGGCTTGCAGACACAGAAGGAGAAAATGGATTTCAGTGCAGTCACAAATCCTGCTGTACAGTAGTGCGAGCATCATATGGTTGTGAATTTAAATCCAGGGGATGAGCCTTCTCCCTGTCCTCAGCAACAACGCTACCCTGCAATCACCCTGCTGCAAACGAGGCTGCCGCCATCCCATCTCATCTGGGACTCGCTCTCCTTCTCCTTCACCTTCACCTTCCATCTTTCTGTGCAGTCTAACTTTACAAGACTAACTCCAGCATTCAGGCACTCTCAGAAGGGCTGTGTTGGCACTACCTGTGACTGGGGATTTCCAAAGTCATTATCAAGGCGGGGGCTGGGTGGGGTGAAGAGGGACAAAAAGAGAAGAGAGGAAGATAGCAAATCACAGTGTGTGTAGGAGGGATATGAGCTGAAATGGTGCAGTAGCCAGAAACATGTACACAGGGGTGTCGTACCCAGGGCCCTCATGTGAGGAGGGCCGAAAAAGATGGTAGAATGAGTAGCTGTGGATGCAGGGAGGGGCCCATAGAGAATGCCTTTCTACAGGGCCCAGAATGTTGTGCTGTCGCACACAGTTTGCACTTGCTGAAACTGTCTTGCTGAAAACGGTGCTCAAGGCCTTTAAAGGTCCCATATCATGCATTTTTCATGTTCATACATGTACTTTGGGTTTCTACTAGAACATATTTACATGCTTTAATGTTAAAAAAATCTGTTTATTTTTCTCATCCTGTCTTAATATACCTTTATTCTCCCTCTGTCTGAAACGCTCCATTTTAGCGCCTGTCTCTTTAAACCCCAATCCTGAAAAAGCCCAGTCTGCTCTGATTGGTCAGCGTTTACGAGTCTTTCGCAACTGTGCACTGGGAGTCTCTGCACTGTCAAAGCAGTCGGTGAATGACTATAACGGCACAGTAGTGGCACTTTCTACCTATATAAACTGTGGTTGTGACATCACAAGCTTGCAGAAGTCCTGATGGCTCATTTAAAGGCACAGTTTCTGACTACTGGCTGTGTGCATTTCTCTGTGGAATGAGTGTTTTGATACTTTCACATTATTTGTATAGCACATCAACCTGCTATATAATACAAAAGACATGGACGTCTTGCTTTTCACAATATGGGACCTTTAAAGTAACCTTCCAGTGGAATGTGAGTGCTGCTCGTTCTTCCCATTTGCAGTTTTAAGAAGTTACAGTCATTGCTTTATTTATTTTACATCCAGGAACACCTAAGCCTTTAAAATGAAACAGGAAGGGCTATCTGACTTCCACATCTCTGTTTTACCACCATGATAAAACTCTCCAGTTACAGCAGGATTAAGCATGTGTCAGTCACGAGCCATTTAAGCCAACAACAAATCAAAGCAACACACTTCCACAGTTCCAATAAAATGGAAGATAAAACTAGAAGTCAGACAATTATGTAGTAATTTAGTTTTAAAATAAGACATTCTTTGTTATTTTTGTTATATTTTTCCCAAAATGCTATGAAAAACAACCTGGTTGATATATCCAGAATATCTCCAAACAAGATAAGAAAAGCAGTAGGAAAACTACCTACAGTGGCTGAAGAAAAAAAATCTCTTCAATTATTTTCCCAAGGTCCATAGCCCTGTCACAGAGATTTAGGTCTCAGATTCTGTTCTAATTGGCTTGGGGAAAAAAATCTTCAAAACCTGTTTTATCTTGCTTGATGCTACTTGCGGACACCCTGAGCAGCCGGGTAAAAGATGCAGAAGGAAGGGGAAGAACAAGAGAGACTGTGGAAGGAAGAAATGGAAAGTCAGCAACAGCAGATGCAAAAAAAAAAAAAAAAAATAGCATGGTGAGAAATTTGGAAAAGAGATGATTAAAAGAAAAAGAAAAATAACTGTGAGGAAGTGTGTCTTCCATGGAACTCCTGAAGGGAACAAAGAAAAATAACTTTGGAAGTCCTCTCTGTACAGCCGCTGATCGATACCAATGGCTTCTCAATTTTGCCGCGCAATGAGTTCTCAATAAAACCAGTGAGCGGGCATTACGCCCCCTCCCTCCTCATACTGAATCCAATTCCACAGACAACTCCAGCCTTGCCCATAATGGATTCTCTATTTCATCGGCTTTGGCTTGTGTTCCGATGGTGCTTGGTTAATATTTCAGCCCGCTGTCTCTCCTCCCTGCACAGCCCACTTTGTTGTATTGATTTATTTGTGCAGCCCCCTACACACCACCTCTGTGGTGGGAAGACAATCTATTATAGAATTTAATACCTTTCAAAGAGCTCATTTTACTTTTTTCTTCCTTTTTTGTCGATAGGAATACCGGCACCGTCAGACACCGCCTACCAAGAGCCTGGGTCTGCTGAGGTTTCTTCCTAAAAGGGAGTTTTTCCTTGCCACTGTCGCACTAAATGCTTGCTCTAGGGGGAATTACTGGAATTGTTGGGTTTTTGTAAATTACAGAGTGTGGTTTAGACCTACTCTATCTGTAAAATGTCTTAAGATAACGCTTGTTATGATTTGATACTATAAATAAAATTGAATAGGAGTGGTCAGAAAAGATGATATCATTTAACCAGCGTTGCCCTCCAACTAACAAACAGGAAGGGTCTTGTTTGGCTGTTGCTCAATGGTGAAAGGCATCCTTTAGAGTTAAAGTAGCAGTAGTTTGGACGCAGACAATGGCTGAACAGGAGGACTTCCATTTCCTGCTTGCTGTTGTCAGGGAGGAAGTGGTGTCGGAGGATACGTGAGGATGTTGAAGAAAGATGCGCGCTGCACAGATGTGGAGGAGGAAGCCTGAAGCCAGGACACATGGCTTCCTGCATCCTGCGTCCTACGCCCGCCACCTGGTCACTTCATTAGAATGAGCATTATCCTCACATTCACAAAGCTGTGTAAACACTGGAATTTTAAATGTAGAGTCCAGTGGAAACAAGTGGGAAGACCTTCTGTAAATAAACAGGGTGATTCTACAGTGGGAAATCCTATACACCAGTCCGAGTGCTGTTCAGGCCCTGCTTGTGTTTGTACTGTATATTACAGTGCAACAAGCAGCGGTGGAAGAAGTATTCAGATCCTCTACTTGAGTAAAAGTACTAATACCACACTGTAAAAATACTCAAGTAAAAGTAAAAGCCCAGCATTGGAAATGTTACTTAAGTAAAAGTATGTAAGTATCATCAGGAAAATGTACTTAAATTATTTAAAATAAAAGTACTCAATGCAGAACTCTCCTCCCATTGTAGAAAGTGTGAAGGATCCAACCAGTTGTGTGTTAATGGTCTGATCATCTCAGCTGGACTTGTAGTCGTTATATTGTTGGCTAGTTTACTTTAGAATCAAACATCAGATTTTATAAACTGCATGTGTTTTGTATGCAGAAATCTTAATGTGTAAAGTAACTAAAGCTGTAACAGATGAATGTGGTGGAGTAAAAAAGTACAATATTTCTCTCTGAAATGTAGCGGAGAAGTAGAAAGTGGCATGAAAAGAAAATACTCAAAGTACAAGTACCTCAACATTTGGACTTAAGTACAATACTTGAGTAAATGTACTTTGTTACACCACTGGCAACAAGATAGTGGATTGTTGGGGAGATGCAGGTTGGATGACATCAGACACAAATGACCTTAAATGAACACAACCAGGTGATATCTTCAAGGTTGTATCGCCCGCTGTGATTAAGGAGATATGTTCTTCTGTAATGGGCAGAAAGGTATCAGGATGGCAGCAGACAGGACAGATGATTGACACCACCAACCTTTGGGTCTGTCAAAGAATTCCAGCCTTGTGTTTCATCCAACCCTAACTACAAACCCTTACAGCCAGATTTATAAACTGACAGACTGGAATAATGCATTCACCCGAAAGGAAACTCTCGTTTGTCTCAATTACTGCAAAGTCACTAATCAAATTACAGAGAAAACAGACTGCCACGAACACTACTCACGAACACATAGAGAGAAGAGACAATGTCCAATAGATTTGCAATTAGAACAATTGTAAGAAATTATAGAGCACACGATGATTCCCCCTCATCCCGACATAATGGTTGATGATGGTCGGACGTGATAATTGCGTTCTGCAAATGACAGTCTTTGTAAATAAGCTAACGATAGATTGTTTAAGTGCGTACTGTATAGATTTTGGAGTCAAACGGGAAGTAATCAGATAGGACGATTTCAGTTTACTGCATTTGTGATTGCAAATTCCAACAGGAAACAAATAAAGTATGTGTTGCAAACAACATGTGAATACAGGATAACTCAGAACATACAGCTTAGTTCATACAGCGCTGGCGCCACACGATTATCAGCATCACCTAGAAACACAAAGCTGCTTTGCTAGCTCAATCTTATTGCAACTAAGATATCTTCTGGAGACAAAAGAAATGTTCCTAAATTTTTTCTGAATGTCTAGTTGACCGATCGGATTGCCTGGTGGGATTTACCTGTTGTATAACTGGTAAGATGAATTACTTTAACTTTAAACAGTCCAGACCAACTCTGTGTGAATGGTGAAAAACATCAGGGAGGCATGGTAATAACGGTGCATTGGTACTTTATTCCCTTCTGTTGGCAATGTGTACAACACACAGCCTTTCAGTAACCACTACCATCTACAACCTGAGCTATCCTAGACACTTTATCGCACGTCTCTGTCGCTGCGGCAACGTCCCTGATATGGTACTTTTCGCTAAACACACAGGAGAGTCCACTTCCCATCCTAAATGAAGCTGTAACCAGGCTGAATTCAGAACCAGTTGCAGTTTAATTGATAAGAAGCTATAAACTCAGCGCCTGCTGCCATTTTTATCCGGCACTGTGAAGGGGTTGGCTGGTGCTGATGGTGTGTGGGCTGCAGATACACATGCGGCTAATGTTAGCTCCATAGCCGGTTTCAGAACCCAGGCTACTCTGGGCCGTAGCCAACGCTGAAACAACTTTACAGTCTACACTGTGACTTGAACAAGCTGCAGAGGCGACATTGTCTCCCTCCGTCTCCACCATCTCTCAGCTGTGTCCTGTTCACGTAGTCTTTCACACTATGATGGTTAAACTTTACAACTACTGTATATTAAACGTTCGGTCCGGATGCGGACCTTGATCTACCTTGATAAGCAACTGACTGGAAATCTCTTATTTTCTGTCTATTTTATCTGTTTGTTTTAATACAGTGACACTCATAACAGTTAACTACTAACATGTCACCCAGTCCATTTAAATATAAAGAATTTTAAGAATTTAGGGGGGGAACAACAACAAAAGCTCACTTGGAAAGGCATTGTACCGTAGCCTACTGTATCATTACCTAAATGATGAGAGCAACAATCATGCCAATCAGTACTTCTTTTAATACCGTCTGTGCAGAATGAATAGGTGTGCTTTATTTAACTGTCAGCCATTAATGAGTCATAGAGCTTGCAGGTCAGTGTGGGACGCCTTCATAATATATATTATTATCAATGAAAAGGCTGGTGATTATACATAATGGGTGACATTCCATTTAGTTCAAATGTAAAAGTTCAATGAACATGAAGAAAGAAAAGTTAGGAAATAGGCCCATGTTTTCACACACACACACACACACACACACACACACACACACACACACACACACACACACACACACACACACACACACACACACACACACACACACACACACACACACACACACACACACACAATACTTGTGTACCTGCACAGACCTTCCATTCCATGTACATTTGTTCAAACTCAACCCTACCAAACTCCAAAAGAGAATACTGTTGACATTAAGAGTTATTTTTAAAGGTCTTATGACATGCTGCTTTTTGGATGTCTTTTATATAGGCCTTAGTGGTCCCCTAATACTGTATCTGAAGTCTCTTTTATATAGACCTTAGTGGTCCCCTAATACTGTATCTGAAGTCTCTTTTATATAGACCTTAGTGGTCTCCTAATACTGTATCTGAAGTCTCTTTTATATAGACCTTAGTGGTCCCCTAATACTGTATCTGAAGTCTCTTTTATATAGGCCTTAGTGGTCCCCTAATACTGTATCTGAAGTCTCTTTTATATAGACCTTAGTGGTCCCCTAATACTGTATCTGAAGTCTCTTTTATATAGACCTTAGTGGTCCCTTAATACTGTATCTGAAGTCTCTTTTATATAGGCCTTAGTGGTCCCCTAATACTGTATCTGAAGTCTCTTTTATATAGGCCTTAGTGGTCCCCTAATACTGTATCTGAAGTCTCTTTTATATAGGCCTTAGTGGTCCCCTAATACTGTATCTGAAGTCTCTTTTATATAGGCCTTAGTGGTCCCCTAATACTGTATCTGAAGTCTCTTTTATATAGACCTTAGTGGTCCCCTAATACTGTATCTGAAGTCTCTTTTATATAGGCCTTAGTGTTCCCCTAAAACTGTATCTGAAGTCTCTTTCCTGAAATTCAGCCTTGGTGCAGAATTACAGCCACTAGAGCCAGTCCCACAATGAGCTTTCCTTAGGATGTGCCATTTATGTGTCTGTAGCTTTAAAAGCTATTGAGGAGGAGGGGGGGGTTGTGTGACCTTGACCAACTGCCATGCTTCGCTCCTTTGCAAGCCATGATGTCTCTCTCTCTCTCATGGGTGGGCCAAATTCTCTGGGCGGTCAAAGCAGAGAAAGGGGAGGTAACCTTTCCCCTTATGACGTCATAAAGGGAAGATTCCAGATTGGCCCATCTGAGCTTTCATTTTCTCAAAGGCAGAGCAGGATACCCAGGGCTTGGTTTACACCTATCACCATTTCTAGCCACTGGGGGACCATAGGCAGGCTGGGGGAACTCATATTAATGTTAAAAAAACCTCATTAAGTGAAATTTTCATGCCATGGAACCTTTAATAGTTTGTGTGTTTCCAGTTCTTTTTTCAATGCATGCACGGCTGTATTGTGAACTATGCATGCTATTGATTATTTGGCAAATATCTTCAGTGTGAAAGCCAAAATAATTGAAATGAACAGAGGACAAAGACTCCATCGATAAAACACCCATGCATCTTTAAGGCTTGCAGCAGGTTTTTGAGAGATCATTTCCTGACAGTGTCTTCTGTTACTTCCTGCAGCTGTCATGTGATTGACACCAGCAGCAATACGCCGACTCAGACACCGAAACAAATAACAGCCTCACGTTTAGTGAGAAGACTGAATACTGGCGAACGTTTTCTTCTGCAGAGAGCAACATGAGCCCTGAGGTTTCCAACTATGCTGACTGTGCTGAGACACAAAGAGGAATGGATAGCAAACATTAAACAATACCTGCAGTGTGTTATCATTCATTATGAGCCCCGTCACTGATCCATCACAAGCCTGAATCTAGCTCCTAACTCTACACTAGCTAACAAAACGGAGCACCAGCCAAACAATCTGCATTTGGGATTGATTATTGCCAATGGCCAATTCTTGTGAGGAAAGTATAGGTAAGTGCACGCAGCATGTCCACAGTACAGCAGACATAAATCACGCCTCATTGGCAGCAGCATACTGTATATCAGAACTATATTGCCTTGGCATCGATCGCCTCTCAGACAACATTTTGATGAGGATTGTGGGAAGGGGGGAAATGAATTTCAGCCTACGGCGTCTGAATATCCCCAACTAGCTGAGCAGTGAGGGGGGGAAATTCTCCCCTTTCTCCCATACTGTGTTACCGTTTCATTAATGTAGCCTAACCTGGAGACAGTGGGAATGAAAATGATTGTGCTTACATATTTGAATCAAAGCTGGCTCCAAAGATATGCATCATGCATTCATTAGTAAAAATAATTTAATATCCTGGTAAACCAACTGAGACAGAAATTCTCTCTGTGCTTCGAATGACAAATAGTATAATTAAAACAGGAGATGTGGGATTTTACTAAGGCGTTTTGGCTCCAGCAGCTCTTTTCATGTGTTGAGCAAAAGAGGCATTGTGTTTGGGGAGGTTCCCATTTAAAATACTCGCATTGATTCAAAGCAGCGTCCTGCTGAAATAGGAAAGAAAGACTACAGCGGTCAGAGTCTAAAGACTCTCTCAGGGTTGATATTCAGTAATCTGAGCTTGAGAGCAGAACCAAAGGGACAGGAGGATGGCCCAAAAGCACAAAAATCAATTTACTAAACCTGGAACACACACACACACACACACACACACACACACACACACACACACACACACACACACACACACACACACACAGCCATGCTGGTTTGTGTTCACACCTACTGCACACACCCACACTAAGGTGCACATACTATACTCTAATATGCAAGCCCCCCCCCCCCCCCCCCCCCCCCCACACACACACACACACACACACACAGACACACACACACACACACACAGACAAACAGTGGATTTCAGATCAATGCCAGAGGAGAATCGATGCATGGTAGGGGTTGAGAAGGCAAAATTGCTCATGGCAAAGATATATTTAGAAAGCTAAAAGACCTGCAAGTGGGACGGGTGCAGAGGAGAGAGGGAGAGGGAGAGAGAGAGAGAGCAGGAGCAAATGTAAGAGAAATAGGGAAGAGGAGAGATTCAGAGGAGGAGAGATTAATTGATAAAGTGAGGTAGAGTATGGGGACGCCGCTGGAATGCACCCCCCGATCTGCAATCTCCCCGAGGGTGCTCATCGACGCCAGATGCTGCTCACCAGGGACGTCACTAGGATTGAAAGACAGGGGGGGCTTAGCCCCCAGGGTATTTGTAACTTGCGTTTGCAAAATCTTTGCACTCACATCTTTTGTTACTGTATTAGAGCTACACTTATGTCAACAACCAGTCAAGAAACCAAGATGTTAACAAGTAAAAAGTGACAGACACATCCTCTTCCTCTATCTCTACTATGTTCCTCCTGTCTTATCCTTTAAGATAAAAAAAAAAAACCCTGATGCTAATTTCATGACTTCGAAATGCAAATTGGTCACATGAAACAACATCCAAAATGTCCAAAAACTGACAAACAGAGGCCAGACAGTAATATGACAAATAGCAGTACAAGAAAAAGAAAAAAATAGGCATAATAGGCATCACTGAATACTTTATCATGTAAGATATTAATACAGATCCTATTTAAAGTTGCTACTGTCTAAATACAATAACCTGATGGCGGAAGGAATAAGAGATTTGGAGTAATGATTACTGTATATATGTACTGTATGTACTGTATGTAGGATTGCTTTCATTTTATTTTCACATGTGTATGTGTGGGCATGTGCCAATCTTTAGGGTAGCCTACATTTAGGCAACATCTACATATTTAATTTATCACAGCCAATGAATGAAGAAAGTTAAATTGGTAAGAATATAGCTAGCATATATAATAAATATAATGAAGTAATTTAGTTTAGGCTATGCATAGTACCTAGGCCTGCCAACAAATGCTTACTGTTACAAAACAATCCTTAAACCTATAGACCACTACTGACCTCAATCAGAATCAACTGCCCTGCCAATCTCCTGCTTCTCTTTCTCTCTGCTGAAATATCTTCCAATATCCATCTCATCTGCTCACTGAATTGAAGGATACACCGGTACATTGGCATTAACAGGAACCTATGACATTTAGTTTTCAGTGACAACAACATTCTATGGGGGTTGATATTGTTTTAGAATAGGCCTACTATAGAGATAGGCTATATTATTGGCAATGAATAAAGAGTTGTGATTAGCTTGCTAAGTTAACCATTTCTTGTCATTTCTCTCGTTCACTCTAGCTAGACTACTGTTTTTCATAGCAAACCAAAATATCCCCTTTCCTTTACCTCAAGAAAACATAGCTAAAGGTAAGCAGGTAATTAAAACAACTTACAATTTCACTCTGTATCACACTAGGTGTAATCAATCTTCCTTTCCACTTAGCATGTGTATCGGTGTGTGTGTGTGTGTGTATGTGTGGGGGGGGGGGGAGGGTGCATAGCGAGTTCAGACCAAAGAGTAACGACAAGACAAAGTGAATCCTCCAGTTACTTGCAACGCTCCGGTCTGCAGCGCTCTGAAAGCTGCCAGTTCACACCAATGCAACGAGACGGTGCGGTGCATCATCTTGATAGCACAACGACTCTTTGTACTTCTGTCCAACTTCCGACTTTTCGGCTATTTTTTTGTAGCTGGATATATATCATTTTTGCGTCTAAATATGAATGAGGACATGGGCGTCCGTTTGGTTTGAAATGTGCTGGGGACAGAGACCCATTCGGAAGTGCATTTCCAGAAGTGCTGGGTACAACGACACGTTCATTTTTTTTTTCTCTTTCGCGCAGTCATGTTTTGAAAGATGCTGTCCTGTAGCTTACTAATGAATAAAAACGTGGTTTAATGTACGTAAACAATGATCAATGATGACCAAATTTCTCTCTCATATTGCTCCTCATAACCACTGAAAACTGTCCAAACATCTAACCCAAAGTCCAGTTATTATGCACGTTATCTGACATTAAGCTTCACATTTTCAGCAGGGCAGCGGAGCGGCTGTGGGTTGACTCCCCACGGTTCTCATGGGGTTTATAAGTCATAACGTGAGAAAGCTTAAAGAGAAAGTTTAATGTACCTAAACAAAGATCAGTGATCACCACATTTCTGGTTCAATTTGTTGACAGTTTTCAGTGGTTATGAGGAGCAATATGAGAGAGAAATTTGGTAATCATTGTTTAGGTACAAGCTTTTTCCTCGCCATAGGCGCCAATGAAGAAGACAAAGCTAATGTGAGATAACTTCTATAATCGTTGGATTTCGGTTTAGTTCTTTTGACAGACTTAAGTGTTCATGACAAGATATGGCCATGAGAAATGTGGTGATGATTGATGGTTGTTTAGGTACATTAAACCACGTTAAGCTTGTTTTCACGTTAAGCAGAATGTCCCGACAGGCAGCCAGCGCAGCAGCAGAGAGGCTGTGTGTGTGTGTGTGTGTGTGTGTGTGTGTGTGTGTGTGTGTGTGTGTGTGTGTGTGTGTGTGTGTGTGTGTGTGTGTGTGTGTGTGTGGATAGAGATTGTTGTGGATTTTTTGGCATCTGTTGCTCAAGAATTATGTCTTATGGACTTTTTTTTTTTAACTAAATTGAGCTCAGGGTTTTAAAAAAAAGTGGTGGGTACAAAACGACTCATGACCAAATCTGGTAGGTACGTGTACCCACCATCCCCACTGAAATAAACGCCTATGAATGAGGATACGGCTATACTGCCCTACAAAGCAAAAAGGCAGTAAATACGCAGAGTGCAGAACTGAGAAAAATGACTTTAAAGTTATCCTGTCATCCAGCTAAGTGGTTATATGTAGATTATTGGACATGTGGCTGTTTTTGTTACTTTATATTAGCTTATTATTTGTACATATCAATCCTCATATTTAATTTGATATTTTACCCCTATTTTGCAGTTACTGTATTCTTGCTTTGTATTACTTACCAAAAACGTGGCACCATACCAAGGAAAAAGGCAGTAACTACAGATTCTCCAAAAACAATTTTGCCACAACTTGGGCTCTGAGTATGTTAGATACACTGTATTTGAAATAATTGGAACTATTTGTTTTCCTGAACATGGATACACCAAAACCAAAACTAATTTGACCATTTTAGGTCAATATTTTCCACCCGGAAGCTGTTCTGGTGCTGAAACGGCTGCTTGAAGTCTCACATTGCTAAGCTGTATCAAGGCCCAAATGGGGACAATTTATTTTGAATAGGACCACATTATTATGTGTGAGTATTAGATTAATGTGTGTCTGGGGGTGTTCAGATAGCATTATGCTAATGATTAGCATAATGCTATCTCAATGGACCTCTGAGAGGAAGTCCCGCCCTGGCGGCTGACAGGTGTTTATATTGTGATAGCCTAGCCTCTAAAGGTTTAATCTGTCACGGTTACCATTCTCCGGGTATTTTGTGTGAAGTTAGAAGGGTGAAATCGCAAATGTTAAAACCGTCTCGTGAGGATGCCGCGAAATCAGTGTGTGTTCACCATGGAAACAGTAACTTCACTGCGCAGCAACACGGTTATTTTTTGTTAGGTAAAACATAACAAGAATACAGTAATGGATGTTACTGTACTTATGCTTTGTTTCACTAGGGCTTTTTGCAGTTACTGTACAAACGACTACCATTTTTCTCCAAAACGACACATATTTGAGATAAGATGTTTTGTCACATAACAAAGGATGCCTTGAATGTCATGAAAATGATAATAACTCATTTTTGACCAAAAATGCAGTTACTGCCTTTTTGTTTTGTAGGGCAGTATTGATATTGTTGTTTTTATTATTATTTAGGGGGGCTTAGGAACATTTTGGGGTAGCTTCAGCCCCCCTAAAATAGGCCTAACGACGTCCCTGCTGCTCACCTATAGAAGTTACCTGCACATCTGATATCAACATCCCACATTACCAAAATAAACCATATGCGGGCTCTTAGAAAGCCAACAAGATGCCAAATCTCACACTTCTTCTATATCTCCTGGTCACTGAGTCACCGGGACTCCTCCTTAAGACGTTTGTAAAGAAACACGCCTCTTACTGAGAGCATCTGCACAGAGACAGAACATGCTACATGTTGACATGTGCTTGAGATTCCACACACACAGCTGTTCATTTTCTCCTCTAATTCTATAGACTATAACAGGGTTTTTTTAGGCCAAGGACCACTTAACTGAAAGAGAGATGGAGCAGGGACCCCCTAATAATGTCTATATATATTTTATAAAATGAAGTTGCATATTGAACTGGGCCTACAATCACGTGTAGCCACGCAGCCTAAAGCCTTTATACATACCTTTTTTGCATAGAATACTAAGCTATTAAAATCAGCCTTATAATTGATGTCATGATTGTCATGAATCCTCAGGATTAACTGGATCTGTGGATGGCTACCTTACCTATAGGCCAGTAAGCCTATCCTCAGTTGGGTTAAAATTGGCTGATAATATGTTGGATTCATGTTAAGACTTTTTAGTTTTTGAAAAAACATTCAAAAAATTAACAATAATTTGGAGGACCCCTGCAAAGACTCTGAGGACCCTCTAGGGGTCGCGGAGCCCCTGTTGAAGATCCCTGGACTATAGCATTGTTTGAGAGGATGTGTTTTTGTGGATGCATTTGTGTTTCCAGTGTTGTCTCCGATGCTGTTTGAACATAATGTGTCTTTAACTGCCTTTTTGATTTTTGTGTGTGTTCAGTGTGAGTTGTATTTTAGCTTTGGTGTGCAGCAGCAGCAGCAACTCTAGAACGAGAAGTTAGAAAATCCAAACATTACCCTCCACCGGCATAGTTTAAGAACACAGCTTGTTTTTTTTTTATGATAATACCTGCAAGCAGCCCAGAGAAGTGGAGTGGAAAACCGTTTTTTCCACAATGTGATAAAAAGGAGAACTTGAACTGAAAAGGTCAAGACACTATTTTCAGGATGCTGTTTTTTCCATTGTTGCCTAAAATCTATCTTTTTGAAGCTAACGTTTTAATCCCATCCACACTCTCTGAATGACAAGTATGAATCAGGGAGAATGACTAAAAGATATTCTGATAAGACTGGGATATTCACACTCCACGCTGCTGCTCTTATGCCTTGACCCTCACTTAATTTAGACTTTGCATAAAACATAAACGTAGTGTTTAGTTTGCATACATATCCATTAATACTTTCATATCTCCACGAGGAAAGGACAGCGGCCCCGCCCACACCAAAACACATATCCATAAGAGATGGAGAGTGGGCGTGTCAGCGTGCCAGGGAGAGTGATGGATGAAGGTATGTCTGGGGGAGGACGGGTATTTCAGATCAGTGACGCCCACTCACCTGCCACAGCCACCCAACAAATACCACCAAACTACGGGCAGATTCATGAGGAAGCTGCACATATTTCAAGTGCAGAAATAAGTGCGTGGCCGATACTTGATGTGAAGATGTAAAACCTTCAAAAGACACATGTAGCATGAAGATGTTAGCCAACATCTGAGTATGTAAATCTGAGGTCAAAGGTCTCTTTCTGACCATGCGTCTGAGTGACAACACCATTAAAGATCTCTGGCACCCTTGGGTGGTCAAACACGAACACAACACTCATTTCAAGCTTTCTCAGGTCCAACAAAGACCTTATGAATTATGTTTATGGATACGGGTTGTTTTATTTAGTAAAATAAATGATAGAGATGTGGATGGTTGGAGTGATAACTAGCTGGACCAAGTGTGTTTTTTTTTTGTTTTGTTTTTTTTATAAATAATATAACATTCTCTTAATGCCTGTAGTGTGCCATCTGTACTGTACGGTGTTGAGATAAACAACGGCGGTATGTTTTTCATGTAAGCATACACCTATGGATGTACAGACTTATGACTGTGGATACTACAGCTACTACATTTGATCCTTGGTCTTTTTTTTCTATTTTATGGTATGTGCCTTGTACTGTTTTTGTCTGTAAAATGTACAGAAAATTTCAATAAATACATGGTTTAAAAAAAGAAAGAAATGATAGACATATAGTGAGGAAAATAAGTATTTGAACACCCTGCTATTTTGCAGGTTCTCCCACTTGGAAATCATGGAGGGGTCTGAAATTGTCATCGTAGGTGCATGTCCACTGTGAGAGACATAATCCAAAAACAAAAATCCAGAAATCACAATGTATGATATTTTAACTATTTATGTGTATGATACAGCTGCAAATAAGTATTTGAACACCTGTCTATCAGCTAGAATTCTGATCCTCAAAGACCTGTTAGTCTGCCTTTAAAATGTCCACCTCCACTCCATTTATTATCCTAAATCAGATGCACTTGTTTGAGGTCGTTAGCTGCATAAAGACACCTGTCCACCCCATACAATCAGTAAGAATCCAACTACTAACATGGCCAAGACCAAAGAGCTGTCCAAAGACACTAGAGACAAAATTGTACACCTCCACAAGGCTGGAAAGGGCTACGGGGAAATTGCCAAGCAGCTTGGTGAAAAAAGGTCCACTGTTTGAGCAATCATTAGAAAATGGAAGAAGCTAAACATGACTGTCAATCTCCCTCGGACTGGGGCTCCATGCAAGATCTCACCTCGTGGGGTCTCAATGATCCTAAGAAAGGTGAGAAATCAGCCCAGGACTACACGGGAGGAGCTGGTCAATGACCTGAAAAGAGCTGGGACCACCGTTTCCAAGGTTACTGTTGGTAATACACTAAGACGTCATGGTTTGAAATCATGCATGGCACGGGAGGTTGCCCTGCTTAAACCAGCACATGTCAAGGCCCGTCTTAAGTTGGCCAATGACCATTTGGATGATCCAGAGGAGTCATGGGAGAAAGTCATGTGGTCAGATGAGACCAAAATAGAACTTTTTGGTCATAATTCCACTAACCGTGTTTGGAGGAAGAAGAATGATGAGTACCATCCCAAGAACACCATCCCTACTGTGAAGCATGAGGGTGGTAGCATCATGCTTTGGGGGTGTTTTTCTGCACATGGGACAGGGCGACTGCACTGTATTAAAGAGAGGATGACCGGGGCCATGTATTGCGAGATTTTGGGGAACAACCTCCTTCCCTCAGTTAGAGCATTGAAGATGGGTCGAGGCTGGGTCTTCCAACATGACAATGACCCGAAGCACACAGCCAGGATAACCAAGGAGTGGCTCTGTAAGAAGCATACCAAGGTTCTGGCGTGGCCTAGCCAGTCTCCAGACCTAAACCCAATAGAGAATCTTTGGAGGGAGCTCAAACTCCGTGTTTCTCAGCGACAGCCCAGAAACCTGACTGATCTAGAGAAGATCTGTGTGGAGGAGTGGGCCAAACTCCCTCCTGCAGTGTGTGCAAACCTGGTGAAAAACTACAGGAAACGTTTGACCTCCGTAATTGCAAACAAAGGCTACTGTACCAAATATTAACATTGATTTTCTCAGGTGTTCAAATACTTATTTGCAGCTGTATCATACAAATAAATAGTTAAAAAATCATACATTGTGATTTCTGGATTTTTGTTTTTAGATTATGTCTCTCACAGTGGACATGCACCTACGATGACAATTTCAGACCCCTCCATGATTTCCAAGTGGGAGAACCTGCAAAATAGCAGGGTGTTCAAATACTTATTTTCCTCACTGTATGTACCCATATAAAAAGTGCATAAGTTCCCTCTGATACACAAAGACATGTATGGCAACTGTTGATAAATCTGTATTATAATGACAATAAAATATGAGAAAGTAGGAACAGTTTTTGCAGGTTCACGCCCTTCATCATAGCCAGATGATTTATCGTATATGACTTTATAAAATTGTAGAAAATAAGACATAACGCGCTCAACTCACATTAAACTTAGAAGACTTTGAAGACTGGGTGCTGGATCCTTAATGTGGATAATAATAAATAAATGTACTTTGGACAGCACTCCAATTAATACTTCTTTTTTTTTTTCCACACGATATAATTTATAAATATTTTAAACAGTTTTGACTCACTCCTTGAATTCAGTGAGCGTGCTGAAATGGGGAAAATGTCGTACATATATTTAGCTATTTAAAGTACATAACATTTCGTCAAATGATGTAGCCTATATCTAATTTTGGAGTGCATCAACAGCATCATGACTCCATCTGATCATTCATCAATGTTCCAGTTCAGGCATGGAGCATTACTGCTGGGGATTGAGCAATGCAATGTGTTACTGCCATCTGGTGTTTAATGTGGCTGTTACAGCGACAGGACTGAAATGTCTGGCTGGGTGATACAGCTATCCACCCCCCCCTGAGGGAATTCTCTGCTTCCTCTGGATTCATGAATGAGACCAGCGGCTGTCAGAAAGGCTCCTCATCATCAGGCATACTGACCGTGTTTAAGAGAAGAAGAATGAAACCATTAAATAGTTAAATAGCTGAGAAGCTTTCGAGGCAGGGATGAATAAGGCTACGTTCACACCGCAAGTCTCAATTCACATGACCTTTTAAAATGTGGCCTATATCAGATTCCAGTGTGAACTGTTTGCGGTTTCGAACTGACCTGCATGATCAAATGACCAATACCAATGACATCAGACGCAGCACGCTGTTGCACTAACGTTAGGGAGGTTATGGAGGAAGTCAGCATTTTGGCTTTTATTTCAAAATGTTTGTGTAATGGCAGCCGTAACATTAATGAGCAGGTGCTGAGGAGGAGGAGAATGAAGAGAAAGAGAGCCAAATTGGCTATTTTGGCCTTTTGCAGGGTTATGGCTCCCTCCATTGACTTGCTCCATCACTCTTCTCCATGTTGTAGGTCTAGTCAAGTTTTTAATGTTACTGTCTGTGTCTAAGGCTAACTCCCGCCGACGCATAATTGTGACAAATGTCGATGTAGATTGACGTCAAAGTCGCACCAAGTCCGCCTTGGTTGTTCACACTGCGGCCTCATGGAAAAAAAAATCAGACCTGGGTCTGATTCAGGACCACATATGGAAGTGGTCTAAATCTGATTTGAAAAAAAAAAATCTGTGCAAGATTTGAGTGTTCACACTACTTCTGAAGAAGTCTGACCTGGTCACTTGACCCCAAAAAAATCTGATTTTGGGCCACTTTTGCTTACAGTCTGAAAGTAGCCTAAGTTCCAGCTGAGAAATGGCAGTTCATTTGCAAAAGCAGATACATGCCATTCTTACAATGAATAACTACAGTTTGATTGGCGTGTCTTTGAGTGCCCTATATACAAAATACATAAATAAAAACAGAGATATCTGCTTTTGCAAATGAACCCTTCAGTTCTATACCGACAGTGACATCATGTGTATTTTGCTGCCAGTCTGATGAGGCTGTCCACTAGAGGGAGCTATAGATCTAATATTCATTCATGGTTCGTATTTGCCAACATAGCTGTAGTATGAGACTTTCTGTGAGGCAGTAGGGAGGGTCTGAAGTCAAGCCCTCCCAATCTGAGGGTACAATGTCAGATTGAGATCAAAGCAGCTATTGTTGTCGAGCTTATTTCCTCTGTCATTATTTATGCATAACAAAGATCATTTCGTAAAAACAGGTAGGACTTTTTTTTTGCTGTGTGTGTGTGTGTGTGTGTGTGTGTGTTTCATGAAGGGGACATGACCAGCGGTGGAATGTAACTAAGTACATTTACTCCAGTACTGTACTTACATACAAATGTTGAGGTA